>JAVTVJ010000706.1:881940-1196122 GCA_034509425.1 Eopsaltria australis
TCCCTTCCCTTCCCTTCCCTTCCCTTCCCTTCCCTTCCCCCTTTCCTTCCTTCCTCTCCTCCTCCTTTGCCTTCTTCTTCTTCTCCTCTTCTTCTCTCCTTTTCTCTCTCTCTTTCTCTCCTTCTCTTTGCCTTAAGTTGCATAAAATTAAATGTGAAAAATTGATGGTCTTTGACCTCAGATGATGAAAAGTAAAAGACAGATACCCCTAGAGGAGGAATACAGCTCTTGTTTCCCACAGTATGGCCCAGTTTCCACTTTCAGGCAGAAGTGGAAGTTGATTTTCTTCATCCCAGGGTGCTGGGACCTTCAGGGTGGTGTCCATTCAGGTGGCCACACACAGGCACTGCTTCCTGCAGCCCCAGGAGCTGTGGGCCAGATTCTGAACTCCCTTGAGGAAAGGCAAAGCCTTTTCCTCCTCATTCTTGGCTTTGGAGGGGATCTTCTGGCCCATCCTGCCTCCTTTCCTGCTGGCTGCCCTGACTCGTGTGCTTGTCCCCTTGGATGGTGGTGTGTCCCTGTGTGCTCAAACTCTTCAGGGTGGTGATGTGCCTCTGCCTGACTGTTGCTTTGTCTCTCCCAGATCCTGGCACTGTGTCACATAGCTGTGGGACAGCAGATGAACCTGCACTGGCTGCACAAGGTAAACATCAGCTTCAAGGGGAGCAGGATTTTGGGAATGCAGGAGCCTGAGGAGCTGCAGGAGAGTGGCACTTGCTGTCACTGTGCCTTTGGGAAGAGCTTAAAATGTCTGTGGTCTCATCTCAGAGAGCAGAGTGAACTCCTCAGGAGGGGCCATCAAAGCCTGGGGACGAAGAATTTGGTGAAATGCTTTTGTCCCTTGCTGGTAGAGAGGCCACCTGTGGAGATGGAGAAACACCAGTGCTTAGAGCAGCCAGACTCAGTCCCAGCTCAGGTGCTCCATGAACCTCTCTGGGGCTCCTTTCTGTGCCGAGCCCAGCCCTGGAGAGTGGCTGAGCAGATGTGTGGAGAGGAGCTGCTCAGAGTGTGCTTGGAGGGACGAGCTGGAAAAGCCTTGGGAGAAGATGTAAGGAGGTGTTGAAGGTGAGGGTGTGCAGCATGCTGCAGGGTGAGGTTTGCTGGGCCCAGGGAGATCTGTGTGTAAAGCAGTTTGAAAACCATTGCTGTGAAACACAAGAGAAGATGTCTGGAGCATGGAAGGGGAGGGGAAGGGTGTGCAGGGAGAGAAAATGGGTTGGCAGGATCCCATTGTAGCTGGCAATCTGCTAATTGGAAATGAAGGGAGCAGCTCTGAACCTGCCAATACACAGCTCCTCCTGAAATTCTGCATGTGATGAGATCTCGTAGGATCAGAGCCTGAACACCTCCCAGGACAGGAAGAGCAGAGTCTTCCTCACCCTCCCTTTTTCTTTTTTTCTTTTCCCTAAAGATGATAGAAATTGTGCTTCCTCAGGGGAAGAGGATGCATTCAGGGAGGGGGCAGGATCTGTCTGACTGCTGCAAAATGAATTATCAATCATTCAGTCTGACATATGTTTCTTCATCAGGGAAAATGGTGTTTTTCAGACACACTGGTGGGCTTAGATGAGTAAGTCCAGAAGAGGGAAGTGTTGGTGGAGATCAGTTCTTTGTACTAAAGTGACTCTGTAAATGTTGGGAATGTGGGATTTTATTTGCTGGTCTGAGGTATTAAACCTGAAATAGAGGTGCCCTGTGCAATGGAGATGATCCATTCATTTCTGGGAATCCATTTTCTGCCAAGTCCCCCCCACAGATTTTGGATGTGCAGCAGCATCCTTTGGCTCTGGCAGAACAGCAGAGAATTATTTTTAGACAGCCCAGATTTTCAGCCTTTACAGCTGGAGTTATTTCTGTGGCGCTTTTCGATGCTTTGAACTTTTTACCTTCACCACGGAGCTCACGTTTGCATTTTGACTGCTTTGCTCAGACCTCTGAGAGCTTCCACGTGAGAGGGAGGTCCCGATGGGCTGGGTCTTGGTCTGTCACCTCAATGCCACCACTGTCCCATCCAGATCCCTTCTCAAGCCCCAGTATCTGTTCTAACAGGTCACAACATGACAGCACATGAGCCCAACCTCCTTCCCTGTGGCTCTTCACGCTGCTTTTTTCAGGCCTTTTATTATATATGCAAAGGTTTTCTCTCTCCATTTCCCAACCTATACAATTTATACACTAATCACAGCCTGTAAATACCCTCTGGTTTGTTGCAGATTGGCTTGGTGACAACCTTGATAACTACTGTGGTGACCATGTCATCGATAGCACAGCTTTGGGACGATGAGTGGGAGATGGTATTTATTTCATTGCAGGTAAGTTGTGTGCAAGGATGCTTCCCTGGGGGAGAAAAGGAGCCAGTGCAGCTGAATTCCATGGGATTTATGGATTTCTGTAGGATGAAACTCTGTCTTGATGGTTGTGATCTTGGCAATGACTTTCAAGAAGGGCTTGTGGTATCCTGCAGGGCTGTAAAAGAACCAGAGGAAAATACTGACAAACTCTTAATTTCTTGGTAAATCTGCTCTCTGTTCCTTTTCCCCCTCTTCCTCAAAAAAAGACATCCAAAAATATTGTGCCTCAGAGGTGATCACTGACGTGTATTTGGGAGTATGCAAATCTATGCAAATGCAGGGGGTGGAGATGGCATTCACACAAGTGACTAACATTTCTCAGAAGTGCTTTATTTCATTGGGGTTTTTTAAGATGTAGGCAGGGAGTTGGAGAGCAGAAGTTTGACTCAGATGATACATCCCCAACTTTGTGTCATGGGGATGCACCCTGGTGATACAATCCAGTGTGGTCAGAGAATTCCAGAAGGGTTTGGGTTGGAAGGAACATTCAAGCCCATCCAGTGCCACCCCCTGCCATGGGCAGGGACACCTTCCACTGTCCCAGGCTGCTCCAAGCCCTGTCCAGCCTGGCCTTGGGCACTGCCAGGGATCCAGGGGCAGCCACAGCTTCTCTGGGCACCCTGTGCCAGGGCCTCACCACCCTCATCATAAATTTTTTTCCTCATATTTGATGTGAACCTATATTATTTCAATTTAAAACCATTCCCCCAAGTCCTACTGCAGCTGGCCCTCATAAAGTCCATCCACATTTTCCTTTAAGTCCTAAAAGGCCACAATAAGTTGTCCCTGGAGCCTTCTCCAGGTGAGCACCCCCAGCTCCAGAGCAGAGGGACTCCAGCCCTCAGAGCAGCTCTGTGGCCTCCTCTGGACTCTCCAGCAGCCCTTTTCCCAAATATCTGTGTTATTGAGGGAGAAACTCCCCTAAAAGGGGATTAGAGCTTTCTTCCTCTCCCTTCAGAGCAGCCTGAATGCCAAAGGCAGTGGCCGGATTTGGAAGAAGCAATGACCAAAACATCTGCAGGAGGCTGATGTGGTGCACAGAATCCACCTGGAAATTAAACCTGCAAAATCAACGAATTCTCAAGGTGCTGGGGTGTGTTTTTAATCACATTTTCCTCTCCTCTTCTCGTGCCCTGCAGGCCACAGCCCCTTTCTTGCATATAGGAGCCCTGGCAGCTGTCACAGCACTGTCGTGGTTGGTGGCGGGGCAGTTTGCACGGACAGAGAAAGCCAGTGAGTACCTGCTGTGTCCCTGCAGGGTGGGGAGTGGCTCCTGCTCTTGTTTCTTGTCTTTTTTTCCCCCTTATTTTTCTTTTTTCCCCAATTGTTTCTCTTCCCCCCCCATTTCTCTTTTTTCCCCACTTGTTTCTCTTTTTCCCCCCTTGTTTATCTTTTTTTTCCTCCTCGTTACTCTTTTTTCCCCCCTTTGTTTCTCTTTTCCCCCCTTGTTTCTGTTTTTTCCTCCTTGTTTCTCTTTTCCCCACCTTATTTCTCTTTTTCCCTCCTTGTTTCTCTTTCCCCCACCTTGTTTCACTTTTTCTGCTCATTTCTCTTTTTCTTTTTTTCTTTTTAAAATTTTTTAAATAAGTCAGGAAGCTGTTTTCCTTCTCTCTTTCTGTTCCTGGATTGTTTCGTTTGTTTTTAAGAAAAAAACATTGGTATCTCTTGATTTTAAGATTATTTCAGACTCATTTTTACTCGTGGAAGGCATCTTACCTGGAGAGTTTACAGGCTTTTTGGTGCAGACACAGTGGTGTTAAAAACAGAGGAAAAGAACCAAAACACCTGTGAGAGTCACTTTTAATGGAAAATAGGATTTCAGTGTTTTGGAAACATCAGGAGCAGCTGCAGGTGTTGGTGCAAGCCTATTCCTGCCATTTCTTTGTGGCATTTTGGCTTTTTTCTGAGCAGATTTTTATGGTTGTTTTTTTTTTTTGTTCTGATTAGACTAAATTTTCAGAGCCTGCTTTTGGTGTCTGCTGCTCCTGGGGTGGAGCAGGAGCTGGGTCAGGGTCACATTCTGTGTCTGCCTGGAGCTTTGGGTGCTGGGGACACCTTTAAGGTGCCATTGAGTTCCTTGAGTGCTCTGTGAGTGATTGACATCTCTGCCAGAGAGGAGGAAAAAATCCCTGGCAGAGTTCCTGGAGTTACTTTCTGGCTTGTGGGAACATGTGTGAATGAGCCTGTTAGATGCTGGAAGCAAAAAGGAGCCTATTTATGAGTGAAACCAGATCAGTTGTGGCCAGGAGCAGAAGCTGGGCTGTTCTGTCCTTCCCTTAAAAAAAACAAACAAACAAACACCTTCTCTGTCTTGCATCCATTGCAAATATTTGTTTCAAGGGGTTTGGGTTTGTTTTTTTGGTTGTTTTTTGTTTTTGTTTTTTTTTTTTTTTTGGAGGTTATCCCTTGAGTTCCAAAGCCTTAATGAGTTTGCAAAATAAATAGCAATTAAAAAATTTAAAAAATCAAGTATTTTGGCTGTAACATCTGTGGTTTCAAGTGGCTCCAGGTATCTTAGGAGTTCAAAGGTGCCTGTTGTTTTTTATAGGGAGCACAAGTCTGTGGGGCACAGGGGGTGATTCTGTTGCTCTGTCAGCACCTTCCAAAAATTCCCAGAGAGTCTGGATTTGGTGGGAAGTCTCTGGTGGTTGAAGGCTGATAGGGGCAGGACCGCTCCCAAGCAGTGCAGCACCATCACAGCCCAGGGATTTGTTTAAACATCTCCAGCTTGATCAGGAAAGCATTATTGCATTTTTCTGGCCCAAATCTCAAGGCAGAAGCAGCTGAAGTGGCCTTGCCCTGGCTGAGCTGCATGGTGCTGGTGAACCACCAACATAAACTTTAAATGCCCTGATGTGGTGCCATGGCTTATTTTTAGCTGAGTGTGACTGGTGAATTGTTTCTGTTGTCAGGCAGGGCAGAATTTGGTGCTGTCCCACCCAAAAGGTGGAAAAGCCAAGAGTGTTTTGGGTTGCATTTCTGGGGGTTTAAGCAATTTGCAGTTTGCAATTTAAGCAGCTGTTCCCCCAGTACAAAATGAAGTGAGAAGCTCCTTCAGGATTTGACTTTTTTTTTTAATAGAAGATGTTTTTCTCTAAACACAGAGCTCTGCTCTTGCACTACAGGCACTGACAGTAGATCAGTCACTCTGGAGGAAGACAGAGGTGCCTTGCCTTTGCTCCTGTGCTGTGAGGGGGTCAGGGCCAGCATTTTCACCAGCTCTGTGTCTCTCTCCATCCCAGCCTCCCAGATGCTGATGTTCACTGCGTACCTGGCAGTTGTAGTTGCACTTTACCTCGTCCCCCTCACCATCTCATCCCCCTGCATCATGGAGAAGAAGGCTCTGGGACCCAAGCCAGCCATCCTGGGGCACCGTGGGGCACCCATGGTGAGTAGTGATCTGAGCCCTGTGCAAGGGATGCTGCTGCACCTGGCAGTGTCCAGGCAATGGATACAGCAAATACAATCTGAGGTACTCCTTCTGCCCAGGATTACTGTGGAAGTAAAGCGGGACTGGAACCCAGATCCAAGTGACACCCCCCAAATGTTTGATACACAAACAGAAGGGTGATTCTGGCCTTGCTCAGGCTGCTTTGTGCCATTGCATTATTTTTTTGCTGGTTTTCATAGAATTGTGGAATCCTTCTTTCATCTTCTCTGGGGTACCCAAACATTGCCACCATCTATTTGGGGTGGCTTTTTTCCTTTGGTTTGTGCTGCTTGTGCAGGTGAAATCAAGAAGCACTTGCTTTGCTGCACACCTTCTTTGCATATTAAAAATAAGAGCAGTTAACCTGGCTCCTGATGGATAGCAGCAAACACTCACCATAAACATCTTCTGCCAGAGCAGGAGAAAGGCTTGTCTGGGAAATAAATCTGTGTCAGGTCAGGTCGTCTTTCATTAAATCAAGCCTCAGCTTTCTTGTGTGGGCAGTACAATAATGAGGTCTCATCTCCTCTATCAAGTTATTAAATCCCTAATGGCTTTTGCTTATGAGTTTATCCTCTTGTCCATTGTAGGGTTTGCTTTTTGTTTTTTTTTCCTGTTTGTTTTATGCTTTTTCACTTCTTTCAGTCTGGTTGAGGAATTTTCTGAAAATTTAGAACCCCAGAATGGTTTGGGTGGGAAGGGACCTTAAAGACCCATCAAGTTCTAACCCCCTGCCATGGGCAGGCTTAGTTACGGATGCTTTAAAATATGAGGATTAAAGATCCATTTTATTTTATGTTTTAAACAGAACTGTTACTGCCTTGGCATGTTATTCACCTGGCATGATGGGACACTAATGCTGAAATCCAGATCCCACACTAAGCCCCACTCAAGGAACTTCCAAAGGGCATTGTTTTACACAAAAGAAAATTCAGTTTCTTAGGTATCACTTTAATCCTGCCTTGTGGGGTTTTCTTGTCCAGTTCATGGCTCACGAGGAGATTAATACTGGAAAGGAGAGATAAAGAGGAAAAATTAATAAAAAATAAAATGATGGGCATATTTCCAAGAGGACAAGAAAATACCCTTTAATCTTGTTGATGAAATGAAAGATCAGATCCTTTAGTGCATAGAATGGTTTGGGCTGACAGGGACCTTAAAAACCACCTTGTTCCAGCCCCTTGCCATGGCCAGGAACACTTTCCCCTAGACCAGCCAGAAGTTTGCAATTAGTCTGGAATAAAATTGGGTTCTTCTGTCCAGGCTTCTTCATTAACCTCTCCAACAAATGATGCCATGAGTTTCTTTTTTAAGCCCTGGCTAATTAAGGGAAAAACACAATGTGGTGATGTCCAGCTGCAGCAAGGTTGTGCTGCTCCAACACAGGTCCATAATCTCCTTTAAGAAAGGTCCCCAAAGCTCCTGACTCTGTTTGAATGCATTTGCAATGGATTTCTAAGCACTAAAATAACCAAAATGAGTTCATTCACGGTAATTTTCCAGAAATTACTTGCTGTGTCTCTGCAGCAGGAAGAAGTGAATAGTAGCCTGATTTTTTTCAGGGGATGAGTCTCTCAAACCAAGCAGAGAGAGGAGGAAGAGCTTCTAGAAATCCTGTGCTGGCTCTCAGTGATGTGGGCATGGTTTATATGGGAGATGAAATTTGGGAATCATTGCTTTGTGCGCCAAGGTTTCTTTCCCTTAAGGAATTGGTTGTATCCCTTGTTGCAAACCTGGATTTATGTTTTAGACATAACATGCCTGAATATATTGTACCAAGAAGATATCCCATAAAAAAGCCTGGACAGAGACAGAAATACAAGGAGAAAGACTGTGCATTTTTTTTAATTATTGCTGTTTGGCTGTAAAGGCTTTTTTTAAAAAAATAACATTAATCTCAGCAGTTAATCCCTGTAACAGAAGCTGCCCCACTTGGATGCATCTTTGCCTTAACTTAATTTGGGGCTTCAACTCCCTCCTTCTTGGAGGATGGAAATCCCTGTATCTCAGATTTTCCTGTCTCACAAAACCCCTCACATGGCAGGGTTTATAAACCCGTGGTACAGAGCAATCCTGCCTCCAGAGTGGTGCCACCTCTGGGAATAGGCAGCATCTGATGTTGGTGGAAAGAGTTAAATTTGCTTTCCTGGCTTTGTGGTTGATCTTTACTGAGTGACATCATCGTTGTCAGTGGCTTGGGAGGTTCAGGAGCTGGGGAGGGCAGATTTGGGATCGATGAGGGACTCACTGGGAGAGGCAATTGTTGATGTCAGGGTGACAGGCTGGGGACTCTCCAGAGGCTCACAGGGAGATCAGGCTGTGCCTGAAGGGTTGGAATCACAGAATCACAGGATGGTTTGGGTTGGAAGGGACCTTAAAGCTCATCTCATTCCTCTGCTGTGCCATGGCAGGGACACCTTCCACTGTCCCAGGCTGCTCCAAGCCGCAGTGCCCAGGCTGGCCTTGGGCACTGCCAGGGATCCAGGGGCAGCCACAGATGCTCTGGGCACCCTGTGCCAGGGCCTCCCCACCCTCCCAGGGAACAATTCCTTCCCCAAATCCCATCCATCCCTGCCCTCTGGCAGTGGGAAGCCATTCCCCTCTGTCCTATCACTGTTTGCCTGTGTAAAATGTGCTCTCCTCTTTTCCAGTCCCCCTTTAAGTACTGAGGTCTCCTCAGAGCCCCTTTAGGTACTGGGAGGCTCTCTGAGTTCTCCCCAGAGCCTTCTGTCCTCGGGGCTGAACAACTCCAGCTCTCCCAGCCTTTGTAGGAGATGTTTTTATAGGAGGGTGGGTGCAAAAGCAAATATTGAAGTGCAGAGAGAGGATCACCTTGCAGGGTTACCCTGCAGAAACCTGAGCTGCTTGGGAAGGGACACCTGAGATCCTGAGAGCAACCCAAGGCGATCTGAGCAAGTCTGGCTGGAATTCTCCAGGTCCTGGTGGCTGCTGCTCTCTGCTGACAGCTCTGGGGATGTGAGGAGAATTCCTGGAGCTGAGCACTGGGGGTGTCACCTCTGTCTTCTCCTAAACAAGTCTGGCTTCTGCTGGGAGCTGTTTTAGGGAGACAGTGTTGGCTCTGTGCTGCCTTTGTTGAGCAGACATGAAAATTAACTCGTATTGATGTGTGGCTGGAGCCTGAGGAATTCAGTGTTGAGGTACCAGCGCTGGGTGAAGGTTGGTGCTGACATTTGCTCTGATTGTTTTACCCAAAAGCTTTGCTGACCTGTGATCAGCCAAAAAATGTCACTCTAAATGCTTAAGGAAGTTTTTGTATTTATTTATTTATTTGTTATTGTATTGTTATTATCATCATCATCATCATCTTGTTTGCATGGTGCATTTAGGCCTTTGCCCTCAATTATTCCTCTTTGCAGTCCCTGAGTAAATCATGGGATGTGAATGCTCATTGTGTCGTGATGGAACTGATCCTGGTGGTGGAAAAACAGGGTGTTACAGGTGCTCTGAACCTGGAAAAAAAGTAATTTCTTTTTCAAAAATAACTTTATTTTGACGTGGTTCAGTGCAGAAAACCTGCCAGGTTTTCTTTCTGTAGTTGTGAGTATTTTTTTTCTGGTCTGCCTGTTGTTGTTTCATGGGTGTTTTGGGAGCAGCTACACTGTACTGCTTTTGTAGAAAAGCAAAGTATTTTGTCTTCACACCATTCTTATTTTAAACAAACCCCTAATCCTGTTACCATCTGCTCCATTCAACTGGGAGGAATTTCAAATAAAATCTGAGTCCTTCTCTCTGATAGCCACAGGGAGAAATTTTCTAGGCTTAAGGCTATTTTTTTAATTGTTGTTAAAACTAACTGGGACATTTGTTATTAGAGAAAATGTCTGATTTTTAGACTAATAGATGACTTTATGGAATGAGTAGATGTGGGAATAAAATGTATCTTATAGAATTGGAGTTGTTCTCCATGGTATGGAAGAGAGAGGAATTTTGGGGCACAGAGAGATGTGGAATAATATTTTGGGTCACTGATCTCTCCAGGCCCTTCTCCCAGCATCTTTTCTGATGGTGCTTTTTAAACTTCCCTCATGCTGCTGATCTCTCACTGCCTTTTTTTTGTGTGTGTTTCCCCACCAGCTGGCACCAGAAAACACTCTGATGTCCTTCCAGAAGGCAGTGGAGCAGAAGGTGTTTGGAGTCCAGGCTGATGTGGTGTTGAGGTGGGTCAGTGTGCTGCCTGCTCTGGGGCTGACTCCGGATAATCCCAGCCAGGAATATCCAGTACATCCCGTGCCTGGAAGGGGCTGTCCTGGTGAACTCATCCAGCATCTCCTGGCTGTCTCCATCACATGCTGCTGCTTATTTCACTGAGGTGATGGTTAAAGGTGGAGCTGTCCTAATGAGGGAACCTGGATCCCTCTTCACTTGCAGGCAGGCTGTAGTTGATCCCAGAGCCTGTTTTATTCTAGTGAAGCACAGCCTGGCCTTGGGGAGAGACAGAGCTGCTTAAATGTGACTTTTTGTGGGTGCAGACAGAGCAGACATCCCAAACTGACTTTGTTGCGCAGGAGGGTCTTCACCAATCTTGAAAAAGCATCCCAGGAATGCACCAGGAGGAAGCTCTTCCTCTCCTCCTCCTCCTCCCCCTCACATGGCATTCATCTTTAGGGAAGCAGGAACCTGGTGACTGTCAGAAAGTCAAATGTTGAGCTGAGTGGACAAGACCAATTAAAATAGAAATTAGAGAAGGTTATTTCAAGAGCTGTGCTTTGTTCCATGAGTTTGATAGTTCCTTAACATTGCTGCTCCCGGTTTGTCCCAGTACCACTTATAAACACAAGAAAGACTCAAAGCAGGTATTTTATATTTTTTCCCTGACTGCTTTGGAGGTTTGTGTTGATGGACAGATATTTTTGCCTGGTGGAAGGAAATTGAATTGTGAATTGCTTTCTTTTTACTTTGCATAATTTTTTAGGAGAAAATTTTTTTTTAAAAATGGAAGGAATTTCTTGGCACTGGTGAGTGGAAGGATGGAGTATGAATTGGGATGTATGTTATACAATTCTTGTTTTTTCCAAAATGCGTTCATCAGCTGTTGTGAGGGGACAAGTACTTGAATGTCCAGCTCCCAGATGAGCACTTGGCTCATGTGGCTGAATCCATTACCACTGGCCAAGGAGAAAGGTGGACTTTGGGAGGAGGAGAGCTGGAAAAGCTCCAAGATCTGTCCCCATTGCCACTCATCAGGCCCCCCAGAGGAGCACTCCAGGCTTCAGCAGTGCCCTTGATGGCCCAGTTTCCTGAGCCCTCTCCAGGAGATCCAAGTGCCTTCAGAAAGAGAGGATTCCATTGACTTTGAGACTGGAAAGTGGGATATTGGTGCAGCTGGCAGCACCCTTGGGAAGGGTTTGCAGCACAACACCCCTTGCTATCCTTACCCCTCTTTGTGCCTGTGGATGGGTGGGTCCATCCCTCCTGGAATATTTCCATGTTCTTCATGGGTGGGCAGCTTGGACACCCACTCAGAGCTATCACATCCTGCTCCACACCCATTCCACATCCCAAACCAGTGGGAAAACCAGCTTTGCTCCAAGCAGCAGCAGCCTGGAATTGCTCCTGCCTGTTCCTCTCCCTCTTCCACCCCCTCCCACATCTCTTCTCCTAAAGCTCTGATTGCTGTCTCTGAATTACTGAATTTCTGCTTCAAACCTGGGCCTGCCCAGGCACTGTGGTTAGCCCTGAGTGGTGCTGGGTGACCCCTGAGGGAAGGATTGAAAAGGAGGGAGCAAATGTTAAGTGCCCCATAGGATTTCTGCACTGTGGTTAAGGCTTAGCTCTGCTCTTGTATGAGATGTTAAACTCGAGCTCCTGTCTCTTTTAAACACCCCACACTCTTCATTCTGCAGTTGCTTAGCTTTTTTTTTTTTTTTAATTTTATTTTTAACTGTATTTATTAAACCCCTTCCGACTGCAGCAGCGTGGGATTGCCGTGTCAGCAGCTTGGTTTGGGCTGGGGGAAGGAGTTGGCACAGCACAGGCCAGAAATAGCAAATAAAGATGCCAGTGACCTTTGTGAGAAGGGACTTCTGAGGGCAGTGTAAAGCTGAGGCAACATTTGCTCCATCATCTAAAATTCAGTTTTATTTTCCCTCTTGGAACAGCTCTGGGTTGTCTCCTAATTCAAACGGGACTTGTCATTTCTCCCCATCCTCTTTTCAGACTTGTTCTAAGTCTCCTGTTAGGAACATGAGCTCCTTGCTTTGGAAAATGTCATTGTTACCAGGCTGGCTGCCCTGGGTTTGTCTTGATTTCTGGGTGCAGACAACTGTTCCCCTGCCTTTGATAAAAACTATCACTGCCCTGCATGCTTTTACCACTGATCTGGTCACAGAAAATTGAGTGGAAGAAAGTTTGAAGAGTTTTTTATGCTTTCCAGGACCATTATTCTGTAATATCCAGGTGACTTAAAAACCCCAGGGCATGCATTTGGCTGCTTAGTTTCATCTGAGAGGTTTTTTTTTTTTTTTTTTGAAGCATGAACTTAACTCACATGGGCGTGGAACCAATTTTCAATTGGAGAAGGCAATTTCAGAGCATTTTTGGTAGTTTGGAAGCCTTGCATCTTGCTGAAAGCCTGATGTTCACATACAGCCTGAGAGGTCTTGAAAATCTCCCTCCTGATCTGCTGTGAACTCTTTGAGGAGAGTTTGTGTGTGCCTGTGCACCCAGGGAAACCTCTGATGTTTCTGGGAGCAACAGAAGCTTTGATGAGCATTCGGGGGGGTGTTTTTGTCAGAGCCACCTGAAATTTTTGAGGGGATAATGGGGAGGAGAGAGGGAGAGGTGGATGAGGCATGGACAGGATTAGGAATGGCTGCCAACATCTAGCAGGTATCGAAGAGAGATTTTCCTCTTGAGGATGCTGGGGACTTTTTTAGGCTGGTTGAGACCTTCACAAGGATTTTGATGTGAGAGAGGCTGGAGTGGGAAGGGGAATTACTCTCCTCCACCTGTAACAGGACCTGTCTTTGCAGCTATGATGGGGTGCCCTTCCTGATGCACGACAAGACTCTCAGGAGAACAACCAATGTGGAGGAGGTGTTTCCAGAGCGGGCCTACGAGCACTCCTCCATGTTCAACTGGACTGACCTGGAGAAGCTCAATGCTGGAGAGTGGTTCCTGCAGGTGGGAGCTGTGGGATCATAGCTCCTTTTGGAGGGGGAAAGGTGTAGATCCATCTCCTTGCTGATGGGGTGCAGCTGGACCAACTCTCAATGGACCACATTTAGTTCTGGCTCTACTAAATTGAGGTTTGGTCTGAGCCATCTTATCTTTCTGTGCTCCTTCTGACACCACAAAGAACTTCAAGACTCCCAGGAGGGGGAATGTGACTATAAGGAAGACAAAAAAAGCAGTATGTTACTCACTGTTCCCTTTTTTTAAAATTTAATTTTGGAGCAGTCATCTCCACAAAGAAAAAGTGAGAAATTCAGCCTTTGCCCTGGGGGAGTCTGGGCTTTGTGGCAGTAATCCTGGGCTGTGCTTTGCTTTCAGAACGACCCTTTCTGGACAGCGGGGTCTCTCTCAAGGGCTGACTACTTGGAGGCTGCCAACCAGTCAGTCTGCAGGCTGGAGGATATGCTGGAGGTGATCAAGGACAACACATCCCTCATTCTGAACTTCCAGGACCTGCCAGCAGCTCATCCCTACTACAGCACTTACATCAACATCACCCTGGAAACCATCCTGGCATCGGGGATTCGGCAGCAGGCTGTGAGTTCTGTGGGGCTGGGGATGTTTCCAAAACCAGCCTCCTTATGGTTTCCATGAATCCTTGGGTGTCTCCAGTTGGGCATCAACCCCTGGGTGATTAATTTTGATTTGAAATGCCACCCTGAGCCAGGAAGTTGTGCTGGGCACTGTACCAATGGCCACAGAGGCTGGAATGGAGCACCTGGAGAGGCTCTCTCTGGGTATAAGGATATTGGTTCTCCTTGTTTTTTTTAAGCCCCCTCTAAGGCCACAGCAGAGATGAAGATTAAGAGAAGAATAGCTGAAACATAGATGTGGGGATGTGAAGTGGGATTTCTTCCCTCAGGTTTTTGGTTCCCTGTTGAAAATGCATGTGGCTGCTTCTGTGCTGCTGTGGTAGATGAGTGTCACTGAGTTATTAAGGTCAGGCTGGATGGGGCTTGGAGCTGCCTGGTCTAGAGGAAGGTGTTGAAATGGTGAGGGATTGGAATGAGATGACTTTCAAAGGTCCCTTTCTACCCAAACCACTCTGTGATTGAAAGATCCACCTTACCTCTGGCAGCTCAGCATGAGCTATTGCTTTGACGTGCGTTGGAATCATGGTATGAGCTCAGGGAATTGCATTCCCAGATTTGGGACCCACCTGTGCCCCGTCTCTCTGACCCCACAGGTGATGTGGCTGCCAGACACGGAGAGGCAGCTGGTCAGACAGGTTGCCCCTGGTTTCCAGCAGACTTCTGGCCTCAAGCTGGACGCAGAGCGCCTGAGGGAGAAGGGCATCGTGAGGCTCAACCTGCGCTACACCAAGGTCACCAACGAGGATGTCAGGTACTGCTGCCCTCCGTGAGAGCCCTTTCTGAGCATCCCAGCCTGCCTGGCTGCACACAAGGCTCTTTGCAGATGGATTTGCTCTCAAAAGCTTGAGCTGTGCAAGCTTTTCCCTACCCATCATCTGGAATCCAGGCTGTTTCTGGGTGTGCACAGCTGCCTCTGACATCTCTACATGCTGTCTCAGGATATGCTGATCCTCTTTGAAATACAAATGTATGAATTGGCTGATTCTTATTACACTCCCAGCTCCGGGAAAATGTGAAGGCCATTCACACTGAGTTCCCTCTGAGTGCTGCTCATTCTCATTAGCAGCTGCCCTTTGCTTCTGTTCGTCTGCTCCAGAGCTGCTAGCATGGAATTTTGATTAGCCCAAAGTCTGGATATGCTTTCAGAAATTTCTGTTGGCAGAAAGAGAAACTCCTGTCCTGTCCTGTATCATCTGTTCAGACTGATCAGCTCTTCTCTGTACTGACCCTGGCACAGTGAGGGGATCCTGTCCTGCCTGAGCCTGTATTTGAACTGTGTGATGTTTCAGCTCCCAACTTTGCCCCCCTTTCTCAGGGAAGACAGTTTGTTTCTAGTAGGCTTTTCTGGGTTTTAAAACTTAAATTAAACAGGTGCACAGAAGAGAAATATCTCCAAAGGAGCTGTCTTGCTGCATGTTAGAGCTGAGCCTGCAGCTGTTTGAGAGCGTGGCCCTGTTTAGGGTGATCCAACTGTGTCTTTGTGTGGCTGCCAGCAGTCAGTCCAGCTCCTCACCCTTAAAACCAAGGTTGTGCTTTACCTGCAGGATAATTCCTGCATATTTTTCCCTCTCTTTGCTCTGTCCCATGGAGAGGGCTCTATGCCAGTTTATCAGCCCCAATCTCCCATCAATCCCACTGCAGCTGTCTCCAAAATAAGCTGTCACCTGAATGTTTCTTGAATGCTGTGGTGCCCAAATATTCCTGCAGTCCTGGTTTAACACAGTTCTCTCAATTCTCCCCAAATCCAGCACCTGGATGCAGCATTGCTGCAACCATCCCTGCCCTTGAGAACCCTTTTTTTGTTCCTATTGTGAGCTTGGAGATGTCCACATCTTGCACTGTGGCCTTCCACCCCAAAGCAGAAGTGTTAAATTGCAGGGATTAATCTGTGAGAGAGGTTGTTGATGCTTCTGCTTCACAGATAAGGAAACAGAGTAATTCATGTGGATTATCTGGGTACCAGATAATTGCCAGTGCTTGGTTTGCTGCTGGCAGTTCCTGGATCCCAGCTGGCAGTTTTAGCTGCTTGGAAAATGACCTCAGGAGACTGGAAGCTATAACTCAGCAATTGTCCCCAAAACAAGGGCATGGAGGTTGTAGGAATTGATGTTAGAGACAGGTCTGTCAGTGTTTAATTAAGCAAATTGCCCCTGAAGCGTTGCAGGTGTCTGAGGCAGATGCTAATTTCGCATCAGCACGATGAGATGGTTGTTCCAGAAACACACCATGCCCATCATTCCTGGGGAAGCATCTGAGGTGGTCTGTGGGCTGTGCCAGACAGCAGCCAGGAGGTGAGGGAAGCTGTCAGGATCAAACCACAGGCTTGCAGTGCCCTTGGGTTGCTCACAAAGTGATCACACCCTATTAAAAACCCTACTTCATGCAATTCAAACCCAATAACCTGTGATTGCAATTGATGGCAAGACTCTGCTCTGGGAGATGAGGTTTGTGGGGGGTCCTGCATATCACCCTGTGTGTCCCCTGGCAGGGATTACACCACGGCCAACCTGAGTGTGAACCTGTACACGGTGAACGAGCCCTGGCTGTTCTCCATCCTGTGGTGTGCCGGTGTCCCCTCGGTCACCTCCGACAGCTCCCACGTCCTCCGCAAGGTGCCTTTCCCCATCTGGCTCATGGTAAGCACCACCCAGACAGGATGGGAGCCCCTGGGAGGGGGAAATGCAGAGGGAAGAGATTTTCCAGGGAGGTTTGGTTGGGCTTGAGGGTTTTCCCTACTTCTGTACAGCAGAGCCCTGAGACGGTAAGGAATTGATGTTTCTCATGCACAGTCCTTTCAGTTTGGGTGGGATCCTTGGAGATTGCATTCCTTGTTTAACCCATGTGATTTTTCCAGTTTTCCTCTAAGGGAAAAAGACCTTGCAGACCTGCTGAGCAGCTCTTAGATTGCAGAAGCAGGCACACAGGTGAACCAGCAAACCAGGCCTCTGTGTTTCGGCCAAGTTGCAGACATAGGTTTTTGCCTGTTCTTAATCCCGAATTGAGGACGAGTTTTACCTCTGGCTACCCCATTGCTGGACAAGGAACAAATAGAGACCCAGTGCTGATGGTTCAGCTGGTGTGATGACCATTTAGATTGGCACCTGGAACCAGACCTACCAGTGCCTGAAAGGACGGAAATTGCTCTTACAGCATGGGGATTGTGCGTAAAAGCTCCCATCTGCACTTAAAACAGCCTCTGTATGGATATATTTCCCTGTTTTCCCCCAGCTCTGGACTGCAAACAGCATCTTGCCCTCACCCTGAGGTACAGATGAGATAGGAAACTTTCAGCCCACAGAGCTCTGAGAAAATGTCAGCACACAGAAGGAGGGAGAGTTTCACATTGTTCCTGTTTGCAGTTTTCCCTGATAGTTTTGGATGACAGCCTGGCATTAGGAAGATCATAAATGTTGTGATTTATACCTGACCCCCGCAGCTCTGTGCTTTTCTTGCTCCTTGGTGGTAACTCCAGCCGTGTGTGGTCTCCCTGTGATTGCACAAACCCAAATGTTTAAGGTCTGCTTCTGTTTTGTGTTTTGCAGCCTCCAGACGAGTACCACCTGATCTGGATCACGTCTGATCTCATTTCATTTCTCGTAATTGTAGGAGTTTTTATATTCCAGAAGTAAGTTTGCTACAGCTCTGCCCTTGTGTGTTTGTCACCTGTGTTTTTGTCCAGATTGTCGGGTGGAGATGGGAGAGAGGAGCGCCCTGACCCTCAGTGCTTGGATTGCAATAGCAGGGGAAATATTTATTTAAAAGTCCTTGCAAGCAATAATTCCACTCCCAAGATGGGATGGAGAATTGGATGCACCTTGTAAGAACGAGAGATCACAGATTAGTGGTGTCAGATGCCTTGCTCTGCCCCTAAAATGTGTGGAAGAGAAACTGTAAATGCTTTAGGGAAATGGATGTTAAGAATGACATTACAGTGCTTTAAAGGAAGAAGAGGAGAGGGTTTTGAGACTCCACCATTACAGTGTTCTAAAATAGTATTTTATAATTTTCTTAAATCAGTTGTTGCAGTTTGGATGAAGAAGAACTAGAAATATAATGGAATCATGGAATGGTTCGGGTTGGAAGGGACCTTACAGATCATTTAATTCCAACACCCCTGCCATAAGCAGGGAATTATTATGGGAAGTGTTATGATACTGCAAATCAAATCAATTGCTTTGTTAGAAAGAAGAAGGAGAAACTACTCCAGAAGTTGGACTCTTCTGCAGCAAAGGGCTTGCTCTTCCAAGAGCCTTGTGCAGGACAGACTCCTTTCCCTGATGTTCCAGTTTCTCCACCACATTAACTGGTCACAGAATTGAGGATGTGTCAAAACCAAATCAGAGCAGAATTGCCCAACTGCCACCTGCTGATGTGATTCAGCTCTGGGGAACAGGGCTTGGCATTTGGCCTTTAGTGTCGTGGTTGATTCTTTGGGTGTGTTTTTGTTTGGTTTGGTTGTTTTGGTTTTTTCCTCAAGTTGTTTTTGGGGCAAACCAGAGCTGCTTCCTTCATGCAGGGATGAGGGGGTGGGTGGGAGCAGAGGCACTGCTTTGATGTGCTCGTCCTCTCTCTTCCGCATGGCTTCTCTCTCCTCCGTAGCCATGGGCAGGGACTGCTCCTGCTCTTCTGCTCCAGCCCCACTGACAGGATCGTGGCAGCCTCTCCAGAGGGGAAATACCAACTGTGATGACTTCTAACTAACCTTTTTTTGCCACTTTGCCTTGTTTATTTTCTTACTGCTCTGACTGTTGTGCATGTTCCTCCTCTTTCTCTCTCTGCTGCATTCTGGCATCTCACAGCTATCACATGATCAGGTAATTCTGGTGCTTTCCTCCTCTTTCTCTTTTTCATTCAACCTTCCTTTCTCTCTTTCTTTCTCCCTCTCTGCTATGGCTTCACTGCAGATGGACAGGGTGGGGTGCAGCTTTTCCTGATGCTTTCCAACATCTGGCTTCAGGAGGGGACCGTGAGGGTTTGAACATTGCATAGTCCATAGCCCATGGACGTCTGATGCTGAAGCCTGTGGATGTTTTGAAGGCGATCTGACCTTCTGTTACAGTGATCTAAGTCACTGCCTTTTAAAACAGCCCAATCCTGAGGTCCTGGGGCACGTTGTAATTGGGAGATTCCCAGAGGATGTAATGCTTTCTCTGTGGAAATAACCCCATGCAAAATATCACCCTCCTTCTTGTATTTACCAGAGGTGTTTGACACCAGCCTCTGTCCTAAAGAAAATAATGGAATCTATTCAGTTATAAAAAGTAGCACTTTAATTAATTCTCTGAATTAATGGGACTGATAACTGGAAAAGTTTGGCTCATCAGTTGCTGCCCTTAGCGCTTGAGGTCTCCCTGAGTTGCACCACTGTGAAACTGGAAACACAGTGTGAAAATACAGAGCACTGCAGTGGGGAATTTAGGGAATTGAGCTTGGGGCCCTGGATAATCTGGTCAGAATCCCGGATTTCTCCTGGCAATGGTTGTTCCCATCCCTTTGGATGCAGTGAAGTGATGCTTGTCTGCAGTGAAGCCTTCGCCGCCTCCCTACTCAGACTGAACTCTTCACGTGTTCCCTTCTCCATTGCTCCTGCTCTGTGCCATGGGGTTGTATTCCTGAGGATTTGGTCGCCCCTTCCCACTGCCTTGGGGTCGGGGTTGGCCCCTGCAGGTGTCTGTGAGGTGCTTTGGATCGCGGTGTTCCAGCCTCGTGGCATCTCCCCAGAACAGGGCCTGGCTGTGGGGCCAGGCTGAGCCCTCCTGGGGGTGCAGGGAGGTCGGGTGGTCTGCCCTTCTCGCCTCCCCTTGCTCGTGGATGAGGAGAAGGCAGGCTTTAAGCAGGAGCAGGCACAGGAGGGGGACTCTCTGCAGCTGGCTTGGCTCTGTGCTCGCTCCATCTTACCACCTCAGTGCCGATCAACCCCATTTTTTCCTCGAGCTGCCCCTCTGCCAACCCCTTTCCATGGCATTGAGCATCTTCCCTCCCACCCAGGGTCTGGCCGTGGCCCTAACCCGGTGTATGCTGTCTCTGTGTTGTTGTCCCAGTATTTTTTAGTCTGTTCCCACCCCGTGTCCGTCTGGTCTGCTCTGACGCCAGCCTCCCAGAACAGGACCTTCCTGCTGTCTCTCTGGCCTTTTTGCACGCTGCTGTCCCAAACCTGGTCCACCACAACAGAGTCCAAGGGGGTAGGAGAGGTGCTATTTTCTATTCAACCAGCTTTTTGGAGACCCTGAGGCTTCTGAGCACAGCACAGTGTTCCACGTGGTGTTGGTTGGAGTTGCATTGTGGTTAAGTGTACTGGTGGCTCTTCTGAGAGGATATTTCAAAACACTCCTGAAAGATGGGGTGACCCTCTCCTGGCTCAGTCAGAGCAGTGCACCCCTGTGAGAGGAGCCATCATCTCCTTGTGTGTGTTTTACCACCCTGGGTCTGCCCACAGCCACCATGGGAGGTGGAGAGCACAGAGCAGAGCTTGCTCCTCTTGGCAGGAGGAGAAAAGCCCTTGGTCCCTGCACCCCTTTGAGGCTGTGCCTCAGAATGAGCTGTGTCCTCCATGGGATGGCTGGGATCTGTGGGTGAGAGGCCACTTTTGGCCACACAGCCTGGCCTGGTGCTGAAAATCCTGGTGTGGTGGGCAAAGAAAAGACTTGTACCAATGTGTCTTGGTCCTGATTTAGAGTTGAAGGAGGGTCTTCTCCTGTGAGATCTTGCAATCATGTTGGCCTTAGTGGGATCTGCCTGCGGGGGACAATAAGGCCAAAAATATGTTCCAGGTCAGAGTGACTCAGTTTAGATGGTGATAATAGAAGAAAAAAAAATTGGTTTAAAGTTTTGTTTTATACTTTGTCTTTGCCTCCTTGTGCTTCCTCTGCATTGCTTCTGTCCATGGGTCTGTGAGTTGTGTCGTGTTGCCATCCCACCCCTTCTTCTCTGTGTAGCCTTCATCTGTACCCTGGTCAAAGCCTGAATGGTCACCCAGTGTCAACCACTGGGATTTGGGAAGGAGGTGGAAACCCCACAAAACTGACACCACCTAGATTTACCTGGGAGAAAAATACTGCAGAGCTTCTTTTGTGGATGTTGGTTTGTCAGGCTGATTCCATAGAGCCAGGCTGGAGATTTGTGGGCTGGGTAGGGGGTTAGAAATTTAAGGGAAGGTGATTGTTTTGATCACTTTCTCTTGTGTGGGTGAACCACTAGATGGTGCCAGCAGATCAGAAACCTCATAAGCCACCCTAAATCTCTGCTATTTCTTTATCAAATAGCTTTAGGGCATCCCTGGCTCTGGCAGGGAGAGTTGGATTTACTGATGGGTCAGTGGGGTGTGGAGTATGAAAGCCTGGCCTAAACACCATCCCTTTGTGGTGGGATCTTGGGTACAGCTGCCTTGGCTGAGCCCACCAGGCCATGTTTTGCCCACTTTCCCCTCCTAACAAGGGTCTGCCACAGGGCTGCTCTCAGTGTCCCCAAGTGCCACATCCACATGGCTGTTAAATCCCTCCAAAGCTTGGCACTCCACCACAGCCCTGGGCAGCTGTGTCAGGGCTGGACAGCCCTTTTGGGGAAGGAATATTTCCTCTACCAAATCCAAACCTCCCCCGACACAATCTGAGGCCATTTCCTCGCTGTGTCTCAGGTTTGAGACTTTAAATTGTCTCTGAGCTTTCTTCTCCCACAAGCCTGACTGGCACTTGGTGAGGGAAGGGTTGTAGTTTCTTTACTTGGCTGGGTCTGTTATTCTGTTCTCTCTAAAAGTTAAAACACCTGTGTGTCTTTTGTACAGCTGGAGAGGTCTGTGGGACAGATGCAGTCCTTAGGGAAATCAGTTAATGGATTTGTGAATCCATGGGTCTAATTCCTGGGTGGAATTAGGATGCTCAAGGTTGTTAAAGATGCCTGAGGTAACACTCTCATCTCTGAACATCCTCCCACCACGTGGGGTTGTGTAGGTTGTGCAGAGGGACTTGGTGGCCTCCTGCACTGAGGATGCTGCTGTGTCTGCAGAGAGCAGTCCCTGACACCCTGCTCGTGTCTTGCAGGTGGCGCCTGGGAAGCATCAGGACCTACAACCCAGAGCAGATCATGCTCAGCGCCGCCGTGCGCCGCTCCAGCCAGGACGTCAAGATCATGAAGGAGAAGCTGATCTTCTCAGGTGGGGATGGGGCTGGGGGCGTCCCTGCCTCAGCTGTCACCCTGCTGAGGGAGGAGCTGCTCTTGATTCAGGGGTCTTTTCTTGCTGTGGGGCAGGGGACTTGTGGGATATCGGCATGGCTCATGGCGGTTGGAATGGGATGATCCTTAAGGTCCTTTCCAATCCAAAACAATTCTGGGATTCTGTGATCCATCCCAAACTGGTTCAGCACTGATATGCTCAGAATTCCTGCATTTAGTTTCTGAGTTATCCCATCTTATACTGTCCCACATCTTCTCCACTCTCTATGGTCAAATGCAATAAAACCCACTAATAATGGCTTATGTGACCACAAACATGGTGATGAGTTTGGGGTAGACCTGGAATTCAGTGGCATTAGAAGTTGTGGCATTCCTGATATCCCTGTGCTCCTCCCAGAGCTTATTTCTGTTGGAACACATTGGTTATCTGTTCATCACACACCACCTCTAAGAAAGATAGCAAAAATGTGAGGAAAGATGGAAATGTTTAGCTTTAAAAGGTTAAATGTGGTGCTTGAAGCTGGAAAACTCACCTTTGAAGGAATGTGAATATAATCCCCCCACCCCCTGAGCTTTGTTATGGGTTTTCTTTTTTTGTATTTAGGGTCTGGAGATGCCCAGCAGGGATCAGGGTTTAGTGCACTGGGCACAGACACAGCAAAAAGGCAACTTTGCTTATTGTGTGAAATGCCAGCCAAAGGTGGTGAAAATCAGGTATAAATCCAGGGAACCCAGACAGGGCACAGCAGAATTAAGCTTCCCTAACATTTCCTAGACACAAAACATCCCAGACATAAAATATCCTTAGAGGTGGGGGATGCAGATTGAACTTTTGTGCCTCTGAAACAACTGTTCTTGCTGAGAGTGGATGTTTTACCATTAAAACATTGGTGGGTGCAGGCTTTTCCCAGTGATAGCAGTGACTGGAGGAGTCAGTCCTTTTCCAGGATGGGCATTGGGGTACAGATTATGTTCAGTACTTTGTACCACTCTCCCACAGGTGACTTGTGACAATGACATCAGGTGTAGGGGGGGATCCAGCTCTGCCTCTGGTGGTGGCAGGACGGTGAAGGGCTGAAATGTAGAGCTGAGCTGCAAACTGGAGGCAGACGCTGTTCAGAACTGGTTGTAAATGAGTGCAGTGTTCCTAATTCCCTAGGATAATAGGATCAGTGGGATGCCGCGTGCTGGGATTGCATGGCTGCTCAGTGCCTTGGTTTCCCTATCCAGGGGGGTGCTCCTGTGATGACATCCTTGCTTTCTGTGCCCTTCCCAGAGATCAACAACGGCGTGGAGACCACGGATGAGCTGTCCTTCTGCTCCGAGAACGGCTTTGCCAACGAGATGGTGACGCCCACGGATCACCGGGACACCAAGCTCCGCATCAACTGAGGGCTCTGCCCCTGAGGGCTCTGCCCCGGCCCCGCGCGCGCTCCGGCAGCGAGAGCCGTGCTCTCCTGCTCCCCTGGGATGGGAACCTCTGAGGAACTGCTGGTCGGGCAGAAACCCCGTCCCACTCCCCACCACTGGCTGCTCCACCTCCCTGGTTGTGAGGCTGGGGGGCTTCTTTTTGTAAATATGTAGAAAATACGGATTTTTTTTGTCTTTTTTTTTTTTTTTTGAGTGTAATTTTTTCCAGGGCATGAGTGGAAATACTGTGTTCATTAAATCCTCAACCTTACGGCTGAAGTTCTTTGAATCTTGATGTGAGAGCCTGAGTCCCCTTGGGGGGTTTTGGGAGCAACATGTTGGATGTGTGTCCCCTTTCTCCCCCTTTCCCTAATCCAGTCCTTCCTCTGGTGCAGCGACTGTGTAGATGAATGTTGTGATGTTCTTGTGAAGTGTTGATTTTGTTATGGTTTCTTTTTTTTTTGTTTCTCCCTCATTCCCCTTTTCCTGGGCAATGGAATTGTAGCTCTGATGCAAAAGGAGGCTGTTGGGAGAAGAGAAGCTTGCCTAGGAGAGGAATTCACGCTGCTCCTCCCTGCTGAAGTTCAGAGCCAGGGAAGGGCTTGCACTGGCTCAGTCACTTGGGCACCTGCTCCTTGTCCCATCCTCCCTCCCCAAAGACTGGCCACTCGATGGGGAATGGCCTTCTAGGAATGTCCTGCCAGAGTTTTGAAGGCAAATCCTGAGCATTGGCTGCAGATGGGTCTCTGCTGGCAGCAGTTTTTGATTTTATTTTTTTCCCCCTATTTTTCTCTCTTCTCACCAAGCTGGGCTCTGCTGGGAGCTTGGATGGCTTGTGGCAAGAATGCCATGGGCACCATCACTGCTGGGATCTGGCTGAAGTGCCTGCCACTCCACGTGGCATTTGCAGTCGCTCCTTGCTTCCCTTCTGGAAGAGGAGGTGGTGGTGCAGTGGGAGCTTCCCCCTCTCTGGGCAAGGAGAAGTTGTAAATAGTCTGGAAGGTGAAGCAGCCCCGGGATGTAATTTATTCCTGCAAGGAGATCTTTGCTCCTTGCTGTACCAGCAGGATCTTTAAAGCTGCACATTCGTGTCCTCCAAAGGAGAGATGGTCTTGCAGCAGGTGCTGATGGGCTCTGAAGGCAGGGGCTCCCATCAGCAAGTTTCCAATGCAAAAGGCTTTAAACCAAAATCTTAGAACAGAGGTTAAAAGTAAAAAAAAAAAAAAAAAAAAAAGGTAAAAAATAAAAAAAGAGAGGAGAAGGCAATCTGGGGGATGCTGATACACATCACATTCCACACCTAAAGCCATGAGAGAAAAAGCCCTGAGCAGTTTGTTCTTGTTTTGGAACTGTTTGTTTTTCAAGCTGAAATCCAGGGGCATTTTGAAACCCTGAAGTTTTGGGCTTAGTGTGTACGAGTTGGGGGCAAAAGTGGCCAATTTACCTATGACAAAAAAACACATTGATAATGACAGTAGGAATTTTGATGCTCTAAAAAGCAGCGCCTAAAATCAATTTATTCCTTTGTATCTCCCCTGGGTTTTTATGAATGTAAGTGGAATAAGCCCCTGGTCCATGCTCCCTCTCACCTTCCCCACCCAAATACTGTCCTTCGCCATGGCACTCCCAAGTCCATGAAACACAATGTGTCTTGTTCTGCAGAACTGCAAGATTTTGGTGGATTTGAAGGTATTTTGAGGACTAAGTTGCTTCTCCCTTTGATGTGGTGCTGCTGTATTGAAACATTCCTGGTGGATTGTCATTGCCAAGTGAGAGATGTTAAACCTCAGCATCTGTTGGTGATCACCTGCATGTTCTGTTTTTATCCTTGGAGATGACTTTATTGAGAGGTTAAGTGCTTAAAAGCTTGGAAGTGTTAAAAGCAAACCAACAAAGAGTTGTTTTCACAATTAACTCTTTCTTTTTTTTATGACAAGACCCAAATCTCATGCATAATGCACTGACTGTTACTGTCCTGAATATTCGCTACCATTTTTTTTTTTTTTGGAAAAAAAGAGGATGATACTTTTTTGATGAGAATAGAGCTAGACCAAAATAAACTCTGCAATGCTCTGTGAAATAAACTGTCAGTATTCCCCTGCCAGTCTATTGTTGTTTTGTGTTATGGCACTACACAGAGGCTTCACTGCCCAGTCCAAAGAGTTTTCCCATTATTTTTTGTTGTGCTCAGCACCTCATTTTAACCCTACAGGTTGAAAACCCCCTGAGAGCAGCTGGAATCAAGAGCAAGTCACACAAAAACCAGACTAGGATAGAATATGAGATGTTTCAGAGATATACGTTTCCCAGTGCGTTTTTAATTTAACGCACCACCCCTCTCTTCCCCTCACACCTTTTATCTTTTAATTGAGGGGTTTTCTCTATAAGAATTCCCTGCCTAGGCTGGGAAAAAAACCTCTAAATTTTTTAGGGTGTCACACGGGTTCAGTTGGTCACGTGGCAAGACATTCCTCATCTTCTGGGTGCACCGAGCAGCTTAGCGTGAACACGAATGAATAAATAACAACAAACAAATGTTATTTATTAAAACCCCAAAGGCGCTGCGGTTCCGCCGCTGCCCACCGGAGGGCGCTGCTCTGCACCGCCGCGCTGTGTCCGCCAGAGGGAGCCAGCGGGGCCGCGTCCGCTCCCAGCCGTGACCCCGGTTCGAATCCGGGTTCGGATCCCGGTCCTGGTTCAGGTCCCGGTTCCGACCCCGGTTCCCGGGCTCGGGACCCGCACCCCGCCCGCGGGACAGCGGCAGGACCGAGCCCGAACCCGCGGCCCCAGTCCCGGCCCCGCTGCAGCGCCTGGGGCGATGCTCCCGCAGCGATGCTCCCGCAGCATCCCGGGATGAGCGGCCCCCGAGCAGAACTCTGCGGGAATTGCGGAATTTTCGGTTTCAAACCTTCAAATTCCAGCAGCTCTTCCCATAGAAAAGGTACTAAAAGACAAATCCACTACTGGTGTGCACCGTTCCCATTTGAACCACACCAAACACACTACTGTGCTGTGTGTACTTTGCTTCTCAGATACACGTGCCATAATATTCCCGGAATCGGAGAGTCTAAAGCTAAACCAAATTGTTTCCAGGTAAAAACTCGACAAGGAAAACCTGCCAGCACAGAAGAGTTTCCCCTGACTTCCCCCCGCTTACGACTGATAACTTGAAAAGTTTCCAGCTACATCTTGCAGAGATAAACGAGGACAGAAAGTTTGCTCGGGCCTTACCCCTTATATTTGGAAACCTGTATTCACTCCACAACCACATTACGATTTTCTTTTCCTTTACAGCCTGTAAACTGCGCACACCCCACGGCCTTTTTAGCACCAACACTTCGATCCTCTCAGAGTCTGACACGCTTCTCACACACAAAAACGTGCCAGGACACACACACACACACAGAGATGCTCCATTTCCCCTCCCATGAGCACACCACACCCCGGGGCTGTGTACTTTCCTTCTCGGCTGTGTGCACCTCTCATTTTTTCACTCTCAGATCCCCGTTTCCAACCTTAAAACGTCCAGCAGGTGCTCCCAATATTTTATATTTTTTCTATATTTTATTTTATATATTTTATTGTTTTTAAAAAAGGTGCTAGAACAAAAAGCCGGTTCGGCGTTCCCCTGCTGCCTATGAACCACACCAAACACAACGCTGCTCTGCACTTTCCTTCTCAAACACCCATCACCAACATCACAGTTTTGACTGCAGTCAATTTAAACTGAAAATTGCTGAGCTACAGTTAAATTGCCAGGACACAGAGCTCGCTTGGACCTTGCCCATCACGTTGGGAAACTTTTAATTTGCATCACAATCGAGTGACGGTAACTCCTTGCAGGTCGTGAATTTCAGTCACGCCCTGGTGCTCAGCTCAAAATGTGCCATCACCCAATTTTAGTCGTGCCGACGCCAAATTTGTGCCAGGACGGAAGCAATAGGAGGGGAATTCTTCCTCCTGGCACCACACACCGGGGTTATGCACCTTCCTCCCTCAGCTCGATTTCAATTCCACCTCCAAAATCCAACACATACAAGGATTGCTCCCACACGAAAGCCACCACCATGACCGAGCTCAGAATTCAATGATATTTAAAGTCCCTTTAAATCCAAACCATTCTGTGATGATTCTATGAAGTATTTGTGGGGTGGTTTTTTGCCCACAGTCATCAAGGACAATGCAGTTCTACAATATTATATGTTTGCTTTCTTTTTGCATATAATTTAGGCCCTTAGTACCCAAGTAAGAGAGAAAATAATTAGAAGAGAGTTAAATCACAAGGAAGTTAAGAAATTGAGGTGGAGGCTGAAATGCAGCTGTAGGAAAGAGGTACAGGAGGGAGGCAGGAGTAAGAAATAAGAAATAATCACAGCAGGAATAAAAAAGGCAAGAAAAAAAGACAATGAAAGGTGGGGTGGAGAAATCCAGATGGTACAGAAAATGAAATGCCCTCTTAATCCTTAAGGCCTTCCTTTCAGGTCAGCCTAGAAGAAAATGAATTAAAATTTGCACATTTTCAGATTTCACCAAGGAAAGACGCTCCTACATTATTTTTGCCACCTTTTTAAACACCAAATTTACCTCAAAACATTTTCCCTGCCCATCTGGGTTCCTACCTGCAGCTTCAGATGTGTAGCTCCACCAACCAGTTCTGTGATCTGCCAGCTCCAAACTGCCCTTCCAAGGAGCAAAAATCTGAAACACGCTGAGGACTGGAGATTTAAGCAGCTGAAACCCATCCCAGGTGTTTAGAGCACACAATTTATCCAGGATCCAGCTGCAGGCAATGAGGAGAACCAGGTGTCTTAGCAGGGGATCCATTTAACTCATCAGCTCTCTAACAACCAGCCTGAAATGAGTGGTTTGTTTTTTTTTTTAATTTAGGAGCTGAACAAAGCACATTATAAAAGAAATATGCAAATACCTTCTATTGCTACAAAGATAAGGAAATTCCATATTTTGTCTGCCTTAAAGAAAATAGCAAGAAAAAAAAATAGTAATAATAAAAAAAGGCAGAATAAATAAGCCCAAGTAAAAAAAAAAAATCCCAGACCTTGAAAAATCAGATCATAGCTCCTGTTCAGATGATATTTTTTTATAGGTAATATAATTATCTTTCTAGCAAAGTATTTAAATCAGAGAACACTGACAGCATGGGAAACATGACTTATGTAGTTTTTATTTGTTTCCCTGTTTGCTTTCACGACTCCAGGGTGAGTTGCCCCTTGTGTGAAGGTCATTTCATTGGCCTTAAAAAAAATTAAAAAACAAACAAACAAAAAACCAAACTAAAACCAAGGTGGCAAATGGACAGTGACCTGAACTAAAGGCAATTATTCTGCTACCAAATATCAAATGGTGTTTTTGTTATCATGCATCCCTGCATACCTAAACCCCGAATTTTGCGGAGAATTTCAAGAAAAGAAATAAAAAAAGTATCTCTTTACTCGGTGTATAAATATACAGATAGATAGATATAGATATCAGAACTAGAGAAAGGAAGAAAAATTGTCTTTCTTGCAAGTCTGTACAGTGTGATTACTAAGAAACACATACTTTTAAAGAAATAGCTGTAACAAATAGCTTCACATTCCCAAATGATCAAAGGAATGGTAAATGCTGTCATTTAAGGCAGTCAATATCCAAAGCCGAACGTACAGAAGTACTGGTAAGAACATCGATTAATCACTATTTTTACATCAGTTAAGCTAAAAAAAAACCCCCAACATACCCTTCCTGCCCTTTTATGCGTCCTTTTTTGCACAAATTTCGGCTCGTTTGTTGTCGCTTTTTTGGTGAGTTTAAAGCAGAAATGAAGGCCCGAGCTGGGCCCGGGCCGTGAGGGGAGGCCGGGCCTTCACTGCCCCCTGGCGGCCGCGGGCCGCACCCGCACCCCTCGGCTAATTAAAATGTAATTAAATGTAATTTCAATGTAATTAAAGTGTAATTAAAATGTAATTATAATTCAGTTAACCACTGGCTGTAGGAAAGACCCGTGTGGTGGCCGGTGACGCCCGTGCAGCCACCCTGAACTTTGTCCCGCAGTGATGCTGTACATGTGCTCTGTCTTTGCTGGTCAAGAGCCAGCCAGATTCTGAAGCTAATTTAAATTTACGCTTGGTTTAAATGTGTCTTCTGGGCGTGTTGATGCTGTATTTATTTATTATAGTTTATTAATTTAATTTTGTCTGATTCTGGGCTTCTCAGGACATGGAGCTCCCAGAGTGAATCCAGCAGAGGGATGCAGAGATGCTGAGGAAAAGCTGAAGGAGCCGGGTTTGTCCAGCTCTTTGTACAGCCACTTAAGCAAAAAAATTCCCATTTCAATGCACAGGAACCTCTTGCTTTATTTATAGCTTTACAAATCATGCAGGAGCTTTTATTTTTGATAAACAGCGGATGCTTGATGCTTACCGAATATCCTGTATTCGAATTGTTTCGCTAAAAATAGCTGCAGAGAAAGCAGGTCCAGCACTGGTTGTGATTATTGTGACAAACCCCTGACTTGGTCACAGCAGAGGATCCTTCCTGGAGCTGCAAACCTCTCCCAGCTGCACCCAGAGTGCTGCTCAGTCAGGTGCTGCACATTAACAGCTTAACTTGTCCTTTTCCCCACCTTTCTGTCTCAAAAAGAGAAAAAGCTGGACTTTGGATTTCTTTGACGTCTAAGCTACAACGTTAAGAACCCAGAGCATCTGCTCCAACACTTGTCTTCTATATATTCCCATTAAAATAAACCCCAAACAAGCAAAACCTCACAAAACTTTCAGTGCTGTGTCAATGTCCTTTTCTGTGTCTTGATACTCACATCCAAAATATTGCACGTGTAAAATAGCTGTAAAAAGCAATAAATGGAAATAAAGAAAGTATAATATGACTTATATGTAGATAGAGAAGCATAATGATCTATGATGGTAGAAAGGCTTATTGAGAGAGACCGTATCTTTTAGTAGAGCCATAGAGACCTGAAAAAAAAAAACCACATGGGCTTTTCTTCAGGTTTGAAATGTGTAAACCCTTTGCAGTCCAGACTACAGTTGGCACATTTTACGGGCAAATGTTGAGAAATGGAGTTTCAGGGCAGACAAAACCCTTTGCCAAATCTGAAGTATTCACCACCGGTTAGAGCCAAGAGGAGAAAAGAGCTAGAATGTCAAAAGGATTTATCTTATTTCTTCTGAAATGGAAACAGTGAGCGAAGTCATAAACAAAAGCCCTGACACAGACACAAGCAAACAGCTCTGGTTCCATTCACAAAGCAGCAGGCAGCACTCCATGAGCTAAAGCAGGGCAGCTGCCAGGTTTGAGCGTCCTCCTCGCTTTTGGGACAGCTGATTTTTCCATGGACAGCATCCTGACTGTCTTTGGGCTGTCCTGAGGTGCAGCTTGTCTGCTTGCACTGTTAAATTGCGTTATATTTTAACCTCACTACTGAAGGGACTGAGTCAAGCTCAGATTTTGGGTGACCATATCCAAGAGTTGGGGAAAAAAATAAATAAAAGAGGCAAAACACCCAAACTGACTGCATTTCCATGCAACAGCTTTTAAAAAGATCATTTGGCATTAAAAATAATAATAATAATAAAGAGTAAAATACTTTTAAAACTTGAACTCTTACCTCCCTTATGTTCAAAATACCTGTTTCAACATGATGTTCTAACACATGTGCAACCAAACACCCACATGCAGCAGCATTTCTTGTAGAATCTTGCAGAACTAAATAGAGATTTATTTTTGAAAATTGTCCATTTCCAAGCCATGAGTTTGAGCATTTTTCATATGACTGGAATCATCAGGGAGCCAAGGTGGACCAAGAAACAGCAAAAGCAAAATAGATGTTTAGATGATATAATATATTAAATAAGACTGATTTACTGCTTGCCATTTATAAAAAGGAAAAAAAAATCCCAACAACAGCATTGTAAATCTTGGTTTCTGGTGTGTTTTTAACCTCAGGAGATAAATGCTGTATAAAATGAACTCTTGAGCTCCTCACTCTTCTTCCTCATCCAAGCCTATCCCACCTCCAGCACTGACGAAGTCTAGAAGGGATTAAATGCTCAGGACACAGATACAATCCTGCCTCGTGGTTTTTCTTGGGATAAAAGCAGGAGAAAGTGCCAGGGATGTTCTCCACAGCTCAGAGGGTGAAACTGGGAGCCTCTTGCTTGGCGAGGACAGTGCCAGACCCCCTCAGGACAGGGTTTGTGACCTGACAGGTGTTTCTAAGACACACAGGAGCTGCAGCTGAGCCCTGCCCACCATCCCAATCCCCAGCTGGGCCTATTTAACACAGCAGTTTTCAGGATTCTTAGAGGGTCAGGTCAAATCTGTACCTCTAAGAATTAATATTACTGAGTTTTTGATGCATGTTCTTTCCCCTCAGGTTAAACTCTCAGGTGACAACAGGAGCACAGGATGGTATCAGTTAATAGAGGGGGGAGTTTTATCTCAGTTTTTTCTTTTTGGACTCCAAACAGCTCATTTTCAGAAGGGAGAGCAACGACACAGCAGTGGTGTCTTGTTCTCCACACCTCCAGCACACACCAGGCTGGGAAATCAGCTTGCAACAAGCAGAAATATTTCCTGACCCAGATTCAGGCATTTCATGAACTTTGAGCCTCTTTCCGGCTGCAGAGATAAAGTGCTGTGCTGAAAGTAAGAAGCACTGATAGCTGTCAGAAGCAAAGGTCTTTGCCCTCCCTTGCTGTGTGCGGTGAAGGAAATTTAGATGTGATTTCACAACAGAAATTAATGCATTTTTCAGTTCTGACAGCCTCTCCACTTGATTTGTTCCATTGTTTCTGCTGGGCTGTGCAGCACGGACTGCAAAATGTTACACAAGTGTTGGCCGAGTGCTGCAACAGAAAGACACCTGAGCAGAGGGGTGGCACCCTTCCAAGAGACACGTCCTCCTGCAGTCGATGCCTGCTGCCTCCAGGCATCCCAGCCTGCTCACCCCGTGGAGTAGGAAACGCCAAGAAGTGTTTGGAAGATGAATTTGAGGGGTTAATTAAAACCAAATAAATCAGTGTTAAATAACGCCCGTTTAAACCCACATAGCAGCACTCTGCAGATAGCAAAAATAGAAATTACCCTGGACTGCTGTAATTTGAATTATTTTGAAGCTAGGGAATACATTTAATTCTACTGTATTTGAACATTTCCTAATGTTTTCTAAGAACAGATGTTCAGTTTTTTGAAGAAGACAATGTGGTCCATTACTGGCCCCTTTCACTACCCATAACAAGAGGGTCTTTATATACATGGCCACAACACCAATGCTAATTGACACTTGAGGGGGAAATTGTATGGAATTGCTTCAGACATTGTTTTAAATTTAACAAAGTGTTCTGTATTTATTCCTTCTAAACTAAAACGATTTGTTCTGAAATTTTGATGGTTACTGGTGTGTCATTTCAGTCAGTGTTACAAGGCCATCTGGCGTGCTGAATTTTTCCTGTCATGGCTAAAATAAAATGCACCCCGTTATCTCAGCCAGCACGAATGATAAAGTTTGGTTTCCCACTTCCCCATCCTCCATCCTTTTCCTTTTTCCTGTTGAGATTCCCCTGCTGCCCATCCCTGGGTGACCCAAGCTCTGTCCCGTCCTGTGTGGGATGAGCCCCACACTCCCTGTCTGCCTCTGTCTGCCCTGCCCATGCTTTCCTAAAGAAAAAAAAACAAAACCCACCTGAGCCAGGAAAGGCTCTGGAGCAGAGCTGGGAGTCAGCAGGGTGAAAACTCCCCTTGCTTTCCCCGTGGCAGGGCTGTGTTTTTTAATAAATTCAGTAAAAAAAAACCCCAAAGAACCAAAAAATGCGGGGCAGGGGCTGAAAATGACCCAGCTGAAAGAGTATAATTGGATTTGGAGAGGGGAAGCCTGTTTCAAAAGAAAAATTCCTGGGATGCTTGTTTTTAAAGGGGTAGCAGCAACCTCAGGAAAACAACGAAGCAGCTGCTTGAAAATGAAGGGTAAAGCAAGGTCTGACCTCAGGACTCGTCCTGGTTCTGCAAATCTCTCACATCCTTGGGAGCAAAATAATCCTCAGCTCAGCAGAACCCAGGTGAATCTCTCCAGACACTGCTGAGAGCATGAGATCCCCACTGAGGTAAAAAGGGCAAGTGTGGAACAGGACAGGGAGACAGCTCTCAGCCACTTAAGGCAGGCAGCATTTCTGGGACAAGTTATTAATATGATTTTTTGTGACTCTACCGACTTGCAGTGCTGCTGGAAGCAGGTTGTTTGCAGTTCCAATGCCCAGCTGAATGCAGGGCTCTATTTATGCAATAATTCTGTGGAACTACCACGCTGAAAACACTATGGGAAAAATCCTAGGAAAAAAAAAATCATAAATCTGAACAAAACAAGACAAGCAAAAAAAGTATTGCCATTAATGCTTCGTCTTCAGAGCAAGAGACTGAGACAGAGCCTGCCCTGAATCTAAATGAAAAAGCTTCTGGGAGACTGCATAGTTTTTGTTGAGAGAGAAACAGGGTGAGCCAAAATTAGAGGCAAATTAAGAGATGGCAAAGTGCTGAATGTCTCTATTACCCAAGCAATTTCTTCAGAGGGCCAAATTATTCCTAACCCCTGAGGGGGGGCTGGGTCTGCTCTACAATATCCATATTTTGTACAGGAAAAACAGAGTTAAAAGCTGCCTCAGCGAGGGGTTCAATGAATGCTTCTGCAGAGCAGCAAGTTTCTTTTGAATTTGCTTTTTTTAAATCATTTGATTTGCTTTCAGATCACACATGGTAACTGCGGAGGAGTTTTTTACTGTAAGAACGTACATGAAAAACACACAGAGGAGAAATTTTGTTGCCATTTGGCTGGATAAATGTGGGGGGGAAACTGGATTTTCCTCATGGTATTAGTTCTCCTCAGGCCATCACTTTCAAGTCAACTGCATCTGCCACAAACGGTGCTAATTCATAAAGAAATTCGTAATGCAAATTAAAGAATTTCTGCACAACAGTTTTCAGCCTTCACAAAGAAGCCCTGTGTTATATATGATTTCCTGCTGCCAGGGGACAGCAACGAAAGCAAAAAAACAATAGATGGATACATTGCAATATAACAGACATAATAAAAAAGAAAAGGCTGATAAAATCTTTTGATTCCAGCAGTTCCAGTATATGGTTTGTGTTCACTTTTTACTACACCCTCTTCCTGTTTGCCTGAGAGCTTATCTTTGACGAAAAACATCATTGTTTAAGGTCTGACTAATACCCACAAAAACAAGGACAGGCTGAGAAGGACACGAGAACTTCGATTTCTGCACAGCAATTCCTCAAGTTAGATTTTTTTTTCCCTAGAATAGGACCATATTTTTACATATATAGGTAAAATTTATCACCAGTTATACAAAAGCAAACAGTTCTTACTGCAATGACTAATGGATAAGTGTATCCCTAACTATCTTTGGTATGGATTTAGGCTCATGTATAGAACAGGTTTTTTCTTTTCTTTAAGACCTGGGGGGCATTTAAAATCAGACATCTCAGCAAGCTTTTGTACTATGGATTTCAATATTTACTTTCCCTAAATAACCTCGTTAAAATTTTCTGTTTCTTTGCACTTCTCTGCAGGAAAAACAATTTGCTAATATCCAGCATTAAGGGAAATTTGCACAGGAAGAGGCAAATCAAATCTCTGATTTGTTCAAGCACGACACTCCCTTCCTCAATTTCCTACCTCCTTTCATTGAAGACTATTAAATTCAAATTGCATCCTACAAATTGAATGAAACAGAATTCCTCTCTTACCAGTTCCAAATTCATGAGTAACCCCACAGAGACACACACCCAATCACCTCAAAAGTTACACAAAGGCTTAATTGCAGCTATGTTTGTCTTCAATGTATTTACTTGTGTCTAAATGTAAATGGGTCCCAAAGCACTTAAAGAATCAGAGGTCTGAGTGCTTCTTTTTCCTTTTCTTTCCTTTGGAATTCTTCCTGTCCTCCCTGGTGCACTGGATGTGTCTGGGCACATTCTGCAGGGTCAAACACTGAAAAATCACACTGAAATGTGACTTCTGTCTGTTTGCAGCCCCCCTGACAGGTTTGTTACAGGACACGTTGGGAAAGCACCCAGGTACTTCACCAGGAGTGAAAAAAGGGGTTTAAAAGAGTCTGATTAACTGGATCATTCAACAAAATCTGTCTTTGGAGCATAGTTAGTATTTGCCTCACAGCTGATCATTGGTTATTTTATGGGGAGAAATAAATTTATTCAAAAACACTGTAATTTTACAGTTTAGCTTCTGCACTCTAATATCTCCATTTTTATTTTCTTTTTATTACTCTGCATTTCCCCAACCTCTGTCTTTGAAGGAGGAGGAAAAGCAGGACTCTGGTCCCCTCTAACTCATTTTCCAAGCTAATCCCATTAACGAATAACCTGGCCAAGGCTCTTGAGGAGCAAAGCAGACACTTGGAATTGCCAACCTCGTGGAGCATCCAAACCCTTGAGTTCAAGGGGCCAGGACCAGAGGTCACTGCTGAGCCTTCACCTCTCTGACAGCAGCACGCAGAATCAATTTCCTCTGGGCTTTATTTAGCAGGCATGTGGCCAGCATGGGAAGCAGCCCTGCCCCCAGATGTGCACGAAAAAGGAGTTATTTATCAGTGAGCTCTGTGATCAGAACAGAGCAGGGCTCTGTGGGACACAGCAGCTCTCCTGTTCCCCCAAACAATGGCTTGCAGCAGCTAAACGAAGGCTGATCTGTGCCTGGATCCTGATTTCTGGCATTGTTCTCTTTTGGAAGGCGCTGATTTACACCCATTTCACACCAGGATCCCTGAAGGAATGGGAAGGTTCACAGGGAAAGTGGTGGCACTGTCCAAAGTGAGCATCTGAACACACCTTGGGCAAACATCCACCCAAGCCCCATCTCTGCTGACCATTCCAGCAGTCCCTTTAACACAAGCATTTTTCTTCCCCAAAAAACCTCCTAAAATGCTGGTCTCCTTGCTCTTCTTGTTAAAACCCACAACAAAACAGATATTAAATAATTCTAAGTTCCTTTCCCAAAAAAATTGGCTCTCTCCTTTCCCATCATTGCCCTTTTTTAGAAAAAGTACCACTGCACTGGTTTTGTATGGAAAAAAATACCTCAGATATAAACCATAAGATTCTTCTGGGACCACAAGGACCACAGGTATTAATCCATGGTAAATTGTGGGATTGGGCAAATTCTCTCCATTAGGCCTGTTTCAGTATTCTTAATTCTGTCCTTCACTCTAAAGCCACCTGTGTCCTTTACAACCTCAAAGAGCAAGAAGGTTTCTCTGCTAAAGCCTTGCAGCTGGGATAAATATAACCAAATTTACTGATTTACTGAATGGATAGACGGAAAACAGTGGAAAATCATCCTTCCAGCACTTGCAATTAGAAGAATTAAAAAATCTTTCTGGACCAGGCAGGGGGGACTGACATGAGTTTAAGCAGAATGTTTCATGTCTGGGACTGTAATTGAGCCATCCTAAACTTGGGCACTTTCAGAGCCCAGGTTTTAAAACAAATCCTTGCAGATGGCTTGGAGAAATTGATGTTTTTATCCTCATATTACTAAATTGTAGACTTTTAAAAAAATTTTTTTAATATTTTATTTTATTGTAGAGCTTTTCAAAGCATCCTGGCTTTAGTTTGAGTCAGAAAAAATAGAACTACAGAATTCTCAGTCTCCTCCCTCAGTCCCACCAGCTCCATCCTTTTTCTGGGACATCATGACCAAATTATCTCAAGAATGGATGACTTCTTTTTTTTTTTCTTTTCCATTTTTTCTTTTTTTTTTTCAGAAATGTTAAGAGACCACACCAATAACTGTAAGATGAAACTGCAAGTATTCACTGACTGAGACAGGGGCCCGAAATAAGAAATTTCAGAGCACTGAAAAATAATTTACCCCAGCAGGAGCAGGGTTTTACGAGGGAAATTGTTGGCCAGCTGTAACTCTTGAGCTCCACTTAGAAGAAATAATAATGTGCCCATGCAAATCAGCCAGCTCTTGAAAATTCACAAGCCCCAAATATCACACCTCAGCCATGCAGCCAAAAGGAAAGGTTATTCCTTCAATGTCAGCCCAAAAGGATCCATTTTTGCCAATCTTTTACTTTGAATGAATGAGAACGAGGGAAGGGGGATCATTACACCCTAATTCTGCTCTCAGACTTCCTGCAGTCTCGTATTTCTCTCTGCCTTGCTTCTGAGGCCACACCTTTGATGTCATCAGGGTAAGGTCATGGGGTTCAGAGTGACATGGGGAAGGGGAGTTTTCACACATTGGGAAAAGGGATTTGCATGGCTGAGCTTGGCTTATCTCACCTTATCCCACCGAGCCTGAGCAGTGTGACCCCAGAAAGAGGAGACATGAGTGAGGGGAGGCAGAAATCTTGATGGTCTGGATTTCTGCACCTCCCTCTCCTTCCAACATGCCCATTTTTCTCCCCTGATGATACTGGGGAGTGCAGTTTAGGAAGAGAATCATTAAATACCTGCTGTGCAGCTTTCCTCCCCTCCTGAAGTGCAGCGCTTGCCTTGCTCTCCACCAGGAACAGCCGAAGGATGCTTGATTTAGGTCTTCCTCTGTCCCAAAGCCTTGATCTCTGCAGGTTTGGATTTTGGACTCTCTGCAGCAGAGAAGCACAAAACAACCCCTGCTTCCCTTCCAGCCTCAGCCAGTCTGTGAAAAGAAGACGTATCGAGGTGCAAATTAAAATATGAAAGCTTAATTCTTCTTCTGCAGGGACAGCAGATTTTAAATTATTTTAAAATGACACCTTTAATCTCACCAGGGAGTTTGAAATTTTGCTTCCAAACAGTTGTAACATTATATCACCTTATAAATTAACGATCTCTCTCCCTTTTATTTAGCACTCTTTGCCCAAGGAAAGTGCAAGTTTAATGGATGGGAGGAAAAAAAGACAAAAATAAAGCAAGAAGAAGGAGAGTGGAGGAGAAGGAGAAGATCATATGGCTCAGATACCAGAGCTGCCTGTTGAACAAGACAGACTTTAAGCTCTGCTCTTGTGCTTGAATAGCACAAGGACATTTGTTAATGTAGAGGCCATCACATCTGAAAGGCCTACTCAACCCTGGACAAATTAAAAAAAAAATCTTCACCGATTTTAAACTAAAAACCACGATAAAAATAAAATGCTTCCTCATTTATGCCACGACTGAGATTCATTATATATTAATATAAACCATAAAAGATAAATTATCTTTACCAGCAGTGACAATACTCAGTATTTCTTTTAGCACCTGCTAACAGCTTTAAAGAAGACCGAATGTCTGCAGCATTGCACAATATTTACACTTCAAACAAATCAGGGAAGCTTCCTGCTCTGAAAAACAGTCGTTTCTGATAAAGCCACTTCAAATAATGCTCTACCTCTTCATCTCAAACGAAACAGCATCATTCCACCACTCAGCATGCACATAAAAGAACAGCACAGGCCGTGAAGGTAAGTACCCAAAAGGCAGGAAATTCAGTAATCAAAGAACGCATCACAAAACATCTTAACCCCGGACACTCACAGCAAACATCGGCCTGGAGTCAGCTCCATTATTGCGGTGCTGCAGCAGAAAGAACTTTACAGGGACAGGGAGAGAAAGCCACCGCTCCAAACCCACCCAGCTGCTCCTAATCAGGAAGGCTGCAGCCAGCGAGGCTTTTCTTCCAAAGCATATTTGCTGTATCTGCCACCTGGGTCACATTAAATTCATCAGCAGGGACTGGACAGGCAACGTGCAGCAACCTCCTGGGATGCTCTGCTTTTTTCCCCCTGCTTTTTCCCTTGCTGCTCTGCCATCCTGGCCCTTCATTTTCCTGCTTTTCCCCTGCTCCTGTGCCATCTTTACCCTGCATTTCCCCCCTGCTTTTCCCTGCTGCTCTGCCATCCTTGCCCTTCATTTTCCTGCTTTTCCCCTGCTGCTCTGCCATCCTTGCAGATACAACGGGAGCAGACTGGGGAATGTGGAATATTTCAAACTCTACTCCATAAGGGCTTCCAGTCATAATTTTGACTTCAGCATTTCTGGGGCTGAAACCTCCTTGCTGTGACTTTGCAAAGGGGAATGGGCTGATTTTATTCCACTCCTAAAGTGGATCTCATTGACCTCAGGAAGCTCTGCTGTGTTATCAGTGTGTCCACGGGGCTGGGCTCCTAAATCAAGGCACTGATGATGGCATTTATTGGTACTCCGTAATGCTACCACATGCACTTCACTCCTCAGTCTCTCCTCATCTGCCAGCGAGCAAGTGTTGTGGAAAATCACTTCATCAGGAAGGAATCAAAGGCCATTGCGAAATTTTCCTTGGAGTAATCCCATAATCTGGCAGTTTTCTGAAGAAGTCGTGCATCTGTGATGTGCAGACATCTCATTGCTAGGGAACAAAGCTCGCCTGTAGTTACTGCTCGATGTTAAATTTAAGCTTCAACAGCACTGCTGTAGCTGCTGCTCCTGCATGACACAGCCTTCACATTTGGTTGACATTAAATTGTTTAAACCCAGCATTTATTGTTTCCCCCAAACAATGCTGCCATTCTCAGATTTTAAAGTGCTGCTCACTGGGCTTTTTCTTCTTAGACTTCCTCAGCTTTTCCATCCCAGGCCCTGCTGAGGAGTGTGTGGGGTGGGTTTTATTATCTCCAGCCAGCTCCAGTGGCAAGGAAGGTGAAATTTTGACTCTCCTGGGTGTTGGGTGCTTATTTGTGAGAATTTATGTCCAATAAGGCAGAGGCAGCAGCAAACCTCATATTCTACTCCTTTTCAGAAATGTTTTTAAATTTCTGACAGCCCAAATATTTGAAGGCAGTGAATATGTTAGAGAAGGTGTGTAACCCCACCCCTTTGTAGTTTGACATGAGGGGGAAAAGCAGGATTTTTCCTTCCCAAGAGGATTTCTGATTTCTTGCAGCACACAAGAAAAAGAAGGCTATTTGATTTTCTGTATGCAAATGCATTTCCCAACACGGCTTTAACCAGTGAATCTATTTCTGTCCATGCAAAAATGCAAATCTAATTCAGTTCAGCAAATTAAACTGCCTTGTAGGCACAGCTTAGATCAGCTCTCAGAATAGAATAAAGCACTCGGGCCAGGACAAATGAGTCTTCATTAGGATTTTTTGCTGTTACAACCATAACAAATCAGGCTGTGCTTTCCTTCCCCGTGCTCTCCAGTGACATGGCTATGCCAGCAATGCTTTTAAGAGCAAGCCTGACTCAGGAAGGTCTTGTGTGAGGCTGTCAAACAGCCCCCAGCAAAAGCAAACAAGCTCTCACTAGTGAGACAAGAAGAGAACTGGCTACAACTTACATCTGAAGGAAAACATGAAGGAGATTCAGGCCACTGGAAATATGGGATACTCAGGCAAAATCTGAATTGTCTCAAAAAGCAGCTAAGCAGCCCCACCCCAAAGCTAAAGGTTCTCCTCTGGAGTCCCAAAAAACACACATCTTTTAGTAGCTCAGGTCTTGAGTGACAAATTATTTCCATCCTTTGAAGCACTTTCCTGGCATTCAGCTGAAATTGAATGTGAATTGTAGGATCCATTTTTTTCTGGCATTGAAAAAGAAATCCACCATCTTTTTGTTTTTCAGCCCCAAAACAGGCCAGGCTTTCAGGGGAGCAGAATTGGGACTGTGTGGATAACGCCAGGTTACACAAACTTCACTTTTTAACTCTGTTCCGATAGGAGGACCCTCCATTGTCACTGATATTAAAAAAACACGATTCTCTCTCAGCAGTGACAGCTGAAAACACCTGGAGATATGGTAGAGTAACTTTATGGAATTGTATTTTCTGTTCTCTGACTATTCCTCTTCAGGTCAGGCCACTAAACCAATTCTCTGCTAAATCTAAACTAAACCACTAAACCAATTCTCTGCTAAATCTAAACTAAATTGTGTTCCCTCCTGATTTAGCGAGGTGGTTTTCAAAGCTGTTTGAGCTGCATGACTGTGAGCTGCTCTCTGTTCTTGGAAATTGTGCCCTAATCACCCATAAAAGCAGCTTTTCTGCTCCACAGACATCAGAACAACCCTTTCCAGTGGGAAGCTCTTTCCTAGGATCTCAAGGGAACATGGAGTGTGAATCTTGGCTTAATTTTTTGTTTTTTGAACAAATAGTCAGCGATGACAAACACACAATTCTTGCAGCAGCTCTGAGCTCAGAGCAGGTTCATTGCTGGAGGGGATTTTGATCCTTCTGTGGCTCAGGGACAGCTCTGCATCCCCAGGGAAATTCCTGGAGCTGGGAAGGGGAACTTGGCTAGAGAAGCTCCTTTGCCAAGCCCCAAAGTGCTGTCACCAGTTTGCTTTAAACCACCTGATGGTGCCAATACCTCCATCTCCTCCTTCAAGTCTTTACAGGTCCCTCTCAATTCTCCAGAGTGAAATTGCCAAAATTCCCTGAGCAACCCTGTCAAACATTCTGCCCGTGCCATCCATGAACCTTCATCCAGAGGCTCTCCAGAGCCCATCTCCCAGTGGGAGAGTCCAGCTGCAAACCCTCCTCTTGCCCTTCCAGCACTGGATGGAGCCAGTCCCTGTCTCCTCCCCACCCTTTCATTCATTCATTCCCTGCAGAGTGAGGAGAACATCTGTGGCACAGACATAAATAATATCAACCCACTGATTTTTCAAGTCAGACCAACAGGAATCTGTTTTAAACCCCGGAATAAATTTGTAAGTAAATGGTTGAGCCTCCCTAAAGCCAGTGTCCTCCTGTGGGTAATACCCATCACTTCAGCCTGAGCTTTGGGAATGGGCTTGCACAAATTTTTGTCCCTATGCAAATGGCAGCATTAGCTCTGAATTGCTTGGCTTTTGCTAGCTTAGATCAGATGCAAAATTATTTTATGCAGGATTTTGATGTTTATATTCTTTACTGCCTCTGACCCTCTTGTCTGCCAGGCAGCTGTTAACTCTGGGGGTCTCTCCATTCTGCCATCAGCTATTATGCCTTTAAAAGTGCAAATAAATAAAATTATAAATTAAAAGAGTGAAGAGGAAACATGTGCAGAGGGCTTTTAAAATTTTTTTTATTCATCAAAGGCAGCTGAGCCCCTCTATGCTTCCATGTTGTGCTTTGCATTCGTTCCAGCAGGAGGATGATGAGAAATGGAAAACACCAGTGTTCATTATTTTACCATATCCACTAATGTGTGTGCTGGTTCACTGGGAGAGAAAACAGAGATGGACTTTGCACTGCATTTAATTCCCTTCTAAATCTGCCCAGGTCTGATTGTGAAATCTAATCTCCAACATCTGTTTCAAAAGTTTCCACAACTGACAATTCCACAAAAGTCCTCTTTTCTCCCTTTTTGCCTTCTCCCTCTCTTTTCCATTTTTCTCACAGTTTCATCTCCATGAAAATATTCTCACCAAAGCTTGACCTCTGGGGTTAATTCAACATGTAATTAAAACTCAGATTAAACACCAAAGGCAAACTTTCCTTTGGTCTCAGGTTTAACCAGGGCTGTCCTGAGCCAGGATGGGCACAGGTATTCAATTAGAAAAACAAATTAGGAAATATTCTGTTAACTTGTGCTGCTTGACAGAGAAATTTTTAATCAGAATTTCAGTTGTTTCCTTCCATCATCTCCAGTTTTGTGCATGAAAAATCATACAGAGTGGCAGCACACATTTAAATTGTTTGGAACAGGCATATTGTCTTAGTTAGACTGAAAAAATATATTCAGTGCACAATTAAAATGGTCACTGCTTTTAGCTTGCCTGATTATAATCTCTGCCATATGACTTCCCTCCTGGAACATGCAGCTCCTTTTTGGGTGTTTGTAGGAAAATATCCTATAGCTGAGTGCAGCTAATCCTGGAGAAAACACTGATTTCCAACTGGCACTATGAAACAAATGTACAATATATTAAAGATGACAGATTTAGCAGCTTTGATTCTGGATATTCCGATTTAGATGCTGTCCAGGGGTCCGGAATCTCATCAGCTGCTGCTCCTGGGCTGCAATAGGACCAAGGATGATCCTTTATCCCACTGAAGCTTCCCAAGTACAGCTTCCAGGCAGAGGGGCTGTAGGAAACCTCATTTTTCTTGCCCAACATTAAATTCCGTTTTCACAAGCCTCTCTTGCACTGTTGTGGGCTGTAAACCCCATCTGCGAGTCCAAACAACGCTGCTTTCATCTCCACAATAATCCCTGTGCCCCAGGCTCTGGGAGCACAAATATTTGTCAAAACACCCCGTTCAAAGCACCACTTGTGAGCCTGATAACTGTGTTTTGACTTCGTTTCTGTCCATGCTTTGTGTTCTAAGGGGGAATATTGGGCATGAGTGAGTGTTTTGAGCTAGGAAAGCATGGGATAGATCACCATGGAAGGGACATCCAGCGGGTGCAACCTCCTGGGACCGCTCTCCTGCCTCCTCATGTTGTAGCAGAGAGCTCTGCTGGTGCAGAACGGGGCAAAATGCAAATATTTCACCTAAAGGAGGGCTGCTGCTGAGTGCTCTCTTCCACTCCTGTTGCAGCCTGGACACGTCCGAGGGATGTGCCTTGCCAGGAGGTCCCTCTGCTGTATTTGGGTGACCTTTGCTAGGGATGAAACTTCACCTAATTACACCCCCTGTGCCTCAAGGGCTCAGCAGCCCTGGCCACATCCCACAGCAGTGATCAAAGCTGGGCTGTGGGAGCAGAGCCGGGCGAGCAATTTCACTCTGGCATTGTCTGAGCAGCCCAGGTTATTCCTCTGAAGATGCCCTTCTGAATTTCTCTAGGATGATTTTCTTCTCCATTCCCTCCCTTAGCTAGTGGGTTAAGGTATTTTGTTTAAAATATCCCCATTTGTCCTACAAAATTCAACAAATCACATCACTTTTCTGAAACGCTTGTGATGTGAAAATGATGAAAGCAAAGGTCTTGTTGCTGAAACATACCCAGGGTTTGGAGATGTTCATTTGAAGGAGTTTTGAGGTTTTTTCCTGTTTACTGTTAGGACAATTTCAAGCAGTAAATCACATTATTATTTCAACAGTGATGGAGAAGAGCCACTCCACATTTTCTAGTTACACCATTTGCTCACCCAGCACAGGTATCACAATTTCACATCAATTGCACATGGTAATTCTCCAACCTAACTCTTTTCCTCTTCAAACTCCCCGTTATTTTCTAACCTAGATGGCAAATAAAATATATATGCACATATATCCATATCTATAAATACAAATAAATACGCATTTCTTGTGTTTATAAACACTCTTAACTATGCATAAAACCAGAAAGGGGTTGGCTGTCTCCTGAATAATTTTAAGAATAAAATATTCCCCAGCATTTCTGTACATCAGAGCAATGCCCGATGAAGTGTGACATGATGAGAATTCGCTGCCTCTCAGAGGGGCCGGGACTTGATCCACGGAATAAAACGGAAACTATTTCTGCAGAGACAGAGTCCAAACTTTGGCAAAGGAAGTTTTAATAGATTTTTACATGACACAAAGCCGAAAGTATCCAGAAATGGCTGATGTCTCAAATTCCATGGCAAAAATCGGACGGAGCCCAACAGAAGATTTTTCTGACTGCAGTGGTGATGAGATCAGGTATGAGAGGGAGCAAAAATCAGTTTTTGATGCTTAGTATCCACTTTATAATGAAATGTTAGAACAGCTCATTCACTCAGTGCTTCTTGGAAAAGCAGGATCAGGAGAAAATTAGAGAGGGAAACTCCCCAGGAGTTGGTGAGGGAAACATCTGACTGCTGGTGAATGCCTCTGGATTTTGACTGCTCCTTTCCCACCAGAGTGAGGCAAAACTGCTGCTTTTGTCCACATTTTGTTGGTTCTGAGCACGACTGACAGCACTGCCCCCTCTGCAAGCTGTTATTACAACCTGTGGCAGCACTTTAGTTGCACTCCATTTTCTGAAACAGATGAGCTAGTGGTTAAGTAATAAAATACAAAATTACCTCTTTTGAGGTGGTGTGTGACATTATGGGCAGAGTTTTCCAAACCTCTTCACTAACACAGGCAATTAGTTCTGCTTAATATTTTCCTCAGATTCCAAGCTCTTTCTGCTCCGTGGACTGGTTTTTAGTCCAGCGAAATAAAGACACTCCATTTCCAAAATTTATAGGGTTCATTTATTACCTCTAGTAACATATTATACTGTATAAATACTCTATCCTTGATATATGTCCTTTTAAAAACGCGATAACTTAGAAGATCACATTAGACAAGAAGTATAAAAATAAATACGCTCATTATATGCATTTATTACAAATTATAGCCCTTCCCAGAAGGGAGAGAAATATAAAATACTTATGAAGTATATAAAATCTATAGTAATATATTTTACTATCTACATATGGAAAGCCATATTCTCTCATGGTCTATGGACTGGCACAATCTTCAATGACGTGAATGCTGGCGTTTTGCTGTGGATGGACCTGCTATCCCTCAGCTTTGCCTTCCCACCTGATCAGTGACTGAGCTCTACAAACCCAGCAGAGGCCACAGAGGACGTTCCCACTCAGAATGGGATTTTTTTCCTTTTTAACTCAAATATATCCATTGGCTGGGGTAAGGCCAAGGGTTTGAGTGTGAAAGCACGACTGGAATGCTCACACACTCCAGGAATCTGTTTGGCAGGAAGGTGGGACCAAGCTGGAATCAGAAAAGACAGTGGAAGGTATGCAGAAGGCACAAAGAGCAGCTACTCAGAGTCAGATTTCCACTTTTCCAAGCCTCTGGATTACACATGTCACCACAATGGCACTGGAGTGGCTGAAAGAAATGGACAGGCACATTGGGATGACATAAAGGTATTTAAAAAAAAAAAAAGAAATTCTAGTGATTTGTGGAGTTGATATTTGCTCTTGGTGTTTCTTACTCTTGACAGGTAGAGAATATGGCTTTATTTTTTATATAAAACTATTCTCTGAAACAATAGCAGCCATGAATGACATAGTTAAAGCTCCTTTTCCAATCTTGTTTTTTGCCCTTTGTGAGGTAGGTAAGCCCTGACCAATTATTTTAAGCTATCATTTTCCCTCCCCTTCTGACATGTGGGGATTTGATCAGTACCACAGCAGAAATCCAAAAGAAGAGAGAAATAACCAAACCCCAAAATGTTTGCTTAAATGTGTCTCACTGCTCACATCTGGCTTAATTTGTAACAAACTTAAAAGCAGGCAATTATGATGCCTTTGGGCCTTATCTGCTGAGGACAGATGAGTGGCATGGGTCTGCCATCCCATCCAATTTTCACCTGGCAGGGGATTTTCGGGATGCAAAGCCAATTAAAGCTGTTTGCACTGTCCCACCTCAACGGATCCTCACCACAAATTTGCTTTACGCAAAAACACGCGCGCTGCCTCTAGCCCTCCTTTGTGTTTTTTTCAGTGCACTGATCTGAAGGAAAAAATAAAATAAAATAATAATAATAATAAAAAAACCACTTTAGCTTTCCCAAGCTGCCCCTGTCTAGCTGCAGTCCGTGGCGTTGCAGAAGTCTATCAGGTGCTTGGGCTTCTTGGAGGGCTCACAGCTTTCTTGGGGCAGCACGCTGCCGTCCGAGGAGACACATTTCAACAACCTCTTCTTGAAGCCCTTCCCACACGTCTTGGAGCAGGGGGACCAGTCCCCGAGCTGCCACTGCGGGCAGGGCACGTCGGCGCAGGGCCGCAGGTTGCTGGGCTTCAGCTCGCGGGCGCAGTCGGCGGCCGGGCGGCCCCGCGGGTCCCGGCACTCCACGGCGCGCCGCTGCCAGCCCGAGCCGCACGACTTGGAGCACTCGCCCCACTCCTCGATCACCCACTCCGAGGAGATGATCTCCCTGATGGCGTTGAAGGACTCCTTCTTCCTGCCCGCCGCCTTGTCCGCGCCGGGCTGCGCCGGCTTCTTCACGAAGTAGGTGAACTTGATCTTGGGCTGTGGGAGGTCGCCCACCGTCAGCACCTGGATGGTCAGGGGCTCCTTGAGCGGGCTGAAGCTGCGGATGCGCTCCAGCGCGGCCGAGGAGCCGCTGTAGCGCAGCACGCTGCCCTTGTAGGTGATGTCCTGCTCCAGCGTGGACAGCGTGTAGTCGCCGTTGAGGACGTAGGTGCCGTCGGCGGCTCTGATGGCCAGGAAGCTGCCGTCGTGCCGCGCGCCCCGGTGGTTCCGCTGCTTCACCTCGATGTTGGTCGCCCCCGCCGGGATGGTGACCACGTCGTGGTAGCCAGGTCTGCCCGGGAGAAAAGGGAAACACTTGAGTGCTCTGCTCTTGCGTGGGAAGGGGAAAAAGCCTCCCAGCACAAGACTAAGCTGTGTCTGAATCAAGGCATTTAGCTCATTAATAGATGAATCCCACTTTTGGTGGGATCTCCTTGAAAATTATCCCCAGTGATACCAGACACTTCAACTCTCAGCTCTAATGATAAACTCAGCCAACATCCCCCTGAAAAACCAGAGCTTCCAGCTACAAGAGCAAGGTGAAGCAGCAGCCCTGCACTCACTTGGCTCTGACGAGGGTGCCAGACACCTTTTTGCAGGTGGAGCCGTTGCCGCCGCAGATGCCGCACTTGTCGAACTTCTTGTTGGAGCCGATGGTGCGGTCGCAGCCGGCCTTCACACACTGGCCCTGCACGCACACGGACGTGGAGTCGGGGCTGCACGGGGTGCCATCCACCACCTTGGGGACACAAGAGTCTGGTTACAACACGCACAGCGCTCTGAAACTGCGTAACATGAAATATGGACAGGTGGAAAACCTGTAGAACCTGTCGTTTTCACGGCTTCTGAAACTAAAAATCAGAGCAGCCCACAGATAGTTTGAGGTATGTGGTGCTACTTCATCTCACTTGAAAAAATGATGCCATGGTGAGAGGAGAAACCAAACAGTTTCAGTCTTCATTAATACACCCCCAAAAAACCTACAAAACTGTTTAACTGAGTTTATATAAAAAAAGCCCCACTGCTTTCTAGTGTCCCTAGAAGGCTGCCATGTCCTCAAAGCACACTGCCAGCGTTGCTTTTAATGCTGCTCAGCACATCCTGTATTTCTAGGAGTGCCGTTCCACAAAAACCCTCTGTGTCATCGCCCTGGTAGTTCCTGGCTCTCACCATCTGATGACAGCGAATTCAAGTAGCTATGCAAGATGAACATTTTTCCTCGTGTTTATTTTAAGCTGTCAGCATAGTAGTAACCAGTATGAGAAAGCACCAATGTTCTGGCAAAGTTCCCTCAGAGTTTTCCAAACCTATCTCAATGCAATCAGATTGGTGGAAGGAGAGGGAAGGAAACCAGTGTAGAGTGGGTAGAGGAGGTGGAAGGATTGTGCCAGAACACTTAAAGTGTGCTTGCAATGATCCAGCTGTACATGGAGGAATAATCCAGCTTAAATATGAGAAAGACATAATTTCACATTTCTACACTGCTTGACTCTTCACATAAAGAGAGAAAATAAAAATCCCCCTCACGATGAGCTGGAAGAGGTGCAGTTTTGAAATACCTTTGGCTGCAGAACAAAGAAGTATCCTGTTCCTTTGGCTCGGCAAACCAGCTTGCATCTGTCCTTTGGAGAGACACCAGCAAACTTGGGGGTCCACTCCACTGCAGGTCCACTTCCAAAGGGAGACTTGGAAAACTCGTTGTGCTTTTCACACTGCTCCTCCCTGAACGTTTTGCCTGCAGGCAGAGAAAAGACAGGTGGGCATGAGATCATCTCTGTCCGTGCTCTTCCTCCTCAACACGCCAATCCTGGGTGTCAAAAATGGGGGGAAATTACCGTTGTTGTCCGGGCAGTCCTCGATGTTGCAGGACCTGTACTGCACGCGCTTCCCTTCGCAGTATTTGCCCCCGTTCCTGGGGATGGGGTTGTCACATTCCCTGAAGGAATACTGCACTCCCCCGCCGCAGCTCCGCGAGCACTCACCCCACGCCCCCCAGGACCCCCAGCTCCCGTGCACCGGCGTCTGGAACAACAACAGAAGCAGGACACAGGTTATTACAGGAAAACCCACACAAAACCACACCATAAAAACCATCACTCTGCTCATTTTTACCCAAACTCATTAAAAAACCTGCCCTAAGCTTGCTCATTAGCATTGAATCCACCCCTTTTAACAGACCCCTCCCACTCTCCACGCGGCTCTGCAAGCCAAGCTGCGCCCATTCCTTTCTCACTACTTACATCATAATGCTTCTTCTCAGTCTTATTCACACACTTGCCATTCATGCACCACTTCCCCTCGCCGCAGCTGGTGCCGTCTGCCCAGGGGAAGTGTTTGGTTTGGCACACGAGGAGCCCTCCCGAGGTGCCCGTGCACCACAGCGTCGTGCACGTACTGGCTGCGTCGGGGCAGTGCTTGGACTCATCCCCAAACGTGAACTGGCACTGCCTGTTGGCGTCATAGAGTGTGCCAGGCAGGTCAGAAGGCAGCTGGATGGGCCTGTGGGGCTTGTCCAACAAGCACTCCCCTGAAAAAGTTGGGAAAAGAAGGAAAAAAAGTAAGTCAGCTGTGTGTTCGGTTTTAAAATGGAACTGCATTTGCTTTAAACAGGAGCCTTTAGCCCATTTGTGCCACAATTTTTCTAAAAATAAGGCTCTTCTAAACGCACTGACAGCATGCAAAAGGTTAATTCTATACTGAAGCACTCTTGTTAAAAAAAAAAAGCAAAGCAGTAAAGCCCAAGAGCTCGAACGCCACATGAATGGAAAGCTTAATAACCTTACCATGCCCGTTGTCCAAAAATGTTGTAATCATGTAGGCACTGCATGGAGACCAGGGCTGGCTGCGGTCCAGGTTGGAGAGCATGGATGCCATCATGTGGAAATCCCGGCTCATTCCATTGATGCCAGCACACTGCTTCGCATCGTCGTGAGGCATGTTAAACACGTGGCCTTCGAGAAAGGGAGAAAAGGAAAGTCTGTGACTTTAGGAAGTCTGTCCTATTCATTACCAACAGCATTTTAAATATCGCTCTAGAGCTGCTCATAACCTGGTGTGTAATTAATAACCCAAATCTGAACGCTCCCAGATTTCAAGCAGATGGCACTGGATCTTCTCTCCCTTTTTTATTTTTTTTTCCCCGCAGGCACACGCACAGCTCTTGCAGACAATGCCGTGCAGGCCGGATTTGCTTTGCGGAGTCCAACCCTGCTGCAAGACAGGGCTTTGCCTCCTCCCGACCGCTCCGGGGAGGTGCAGGCTGGGCTTTACGGCATCAAGCTGGCTTCAATTAATCCCAGGGAAAGGCTTTGCAAAGTTTCAAGTACCTAATTCGTGGGCTGTTGTGAAGGCAGCCTGCAAACCATCGTCTTCTATGATAGAGCAACTGCGGTTTAGATCACAAACTGTTCCCACATCAGCCATCCCAAGAGTATCACATGTCTTGGCACCGCACAGGTCCTGTAAAAAAAGGCAGTTTCATTATTAATCAGATCAGAGACTTAACCTTGGCAAGAGCCATCCAGCCCTGGCAGTTTGCCTTTACTTATGGAAAGAGCATAAATATTCAGCACTTCAATGGGTATGATGGCAAAAATCTGTCTCTGGAACACAGGCGAGGGTTACACGTAGAAATAAAATGCATAATTTCCATCTGAAATCTGCTAAAAATATATGGGGCAGGAACACAGTGCACAAACTGTGAGCTTCACCAGACACGGTGCAAACAGCAAAAAAAAAAAAAAAAATCAACAAAATAAAAAGCAGCTCATCTAATTTTTAGCCTGCTTCACTGCAGCTGTGGTGACACGCGGCTATCTCTGGACACTTCTTCGGAGGTCTCCTGGCAGAGGGGGCCTCCCAGGGGAGGGAGCAGTGGGCGTGGGGCTGGATGTGACCTCGGTGTCCCTCACCTGCCTGGTGAAGAGGATGGCCGTGTCGTAGTGCTCGGCGTGCCGGTCGCTGGGCGGGTTGTGCTGCTTCTGCCAGCTGCAGAAGTTCCTCAGAGTCAGGGCGGCGTTGGAGGAGATATCGGGGCCCTTGCGCTCCTCGTAAATGACCATGATCTTCACCACCACGAGGCTGATGGAGTTGCGGATGCTGGGGTGCTTGTACAGCTTGGCGGCCACGGAAAGCAGGGTCAGCAGGTAGTGCTTCAGCCCGCTGCCGTGGAACTCGGCCATGGACTGGTCGGCCACCAGCATGGTCTCCACGTAGCGGGGGCTGGACACGAACCTCTTCTTCCTCCGGCTTCTCGTTTCTGCATTAAAAAAGAGAAGGAGGGAAAGCGCAGGTGAGCACAGCAAGAGAGCACCGTCCAGCAGCCGAAACGCACGGACACTCAAGATGCGCACCCACAGTTTGTGCTCCCGTCCCCGCACCCAGGTGGGCACCTCGGCGTGGGATGCGGGGCGAGCATCCCCGCCAGACCCCCCCCTCGCCCTCCCCATCCCCACGGAGGCCGGCGCGGCGTCCCCACGGTACCTGCGGGCTCTGCGGGCTGCGGCCCCTCCGCGCCGGCCCCCGCCTCGGCCACGGCGCAGCGGGCGGCGGGGTCGGCCCGCGGGGCTCCGCGGAGGCGCAGGAGGTGCGGGCCGTGGCGGTGCGCGGTGCCGGGCGCCGGCTGGATCAGGTACTGGCGGCCCCGCAGCGAGAAGGCGCCGCGCAGCCCCGCGCACAGGCTGAGCGCGGCCGCCGAGCCGGGGTCCCCGTTCACGGTGCCGGAGTAGAAGCAGCGGGAGAGGTCGTCCTCGGGCGGCGGCGGCGGCCCGCCCAGGTACTGCAGGGTGAAGTCCGGGGCCAGGAAGCTGCTGTCGGGCTCCAGCTCCAGCGTCAGGCGCTCCCCGAAGGCCTCCAGGCGGAAGCGCTCTCGGGCGCCGGGCGCGCCCAGGCGCCGCGGCAGCACCAGCGCCCTGCGCTCGGCGCTGCACAGCCCCAGCAGCGCCGCCAGCACCGGCGCCAGCGCCGGCAGCCGCCCCCCGCTCCTCATCGCTCGGCGCAGCCCTTCGCCTCTCTTTATTTCACTTTATACAGGGAAGGATGTGGAAGATGTGGGTTTTTGCTTTCAGGTTTTTTTGGGGGGGTGTCTGAGTCTTTCTGCCGGCGGAGCGCCGCGCGGGAGCCGCGTCCCGCGGTCACTGCAGAGGCGGCGTCGGCTTCCCCATGGCCGGGGCGCGGCGTCGGTGCCGGGGAGCGCGGCTGAGCAGGGGCAGCGCTGCCCCTCGCTCCGTCCCTCTGTCTTCTGTCCTGCTCTGGCTGCCGCTTCTCCTGCCCGCCTCCTCCTCCTCAGCCTTCCTCGGCGGCAGCAGCAGCAGCAGCAGCGGCGGCGGCGGCAGCGGGCGGGGAGGACGCTCCGGCGAGTCTCCGGCAGCCCCGGGACGGTCCCGCCTGCACTTCCAGGGCTCCGAGGAGCCTCCCGTCCTTTGCGGAGCGGAGCGCCGCGGGCCCGTCCGCCTCCACCGTGCGGGATGAGTGCGGCAGCGGGGCTCGCCGCCGCCCTTTATGGGGTCCGGCCGTGCCGCCCCCAGCCCGGCGCTGCCGCCGCGCCCGCGCCGCTGAGATCACTGCGTGCGTAACGCGCCCGCGGGCGGCCCCCGCCGCGCCGCCCTCCCGCCGCCCCCGACGGGGCGGGACGGCACCGGCACGGCTCGGGGTCGGCCCCCGGCTGCCGCGGGGGTCTGGGCTGCGCCCCTTGACTGCCCCGGCGGTGCTTTGTGCCCGGCTCCGAGCGCTGCGCCCCGCGGGGAGCGCTGGTGGGAGCGCCTGGATGCGCTGCGGGTCCGAGCCCTGCCCCGCGGGGCTCGGGGAGCGGCAGGTGGACGGTCCGGAGCTCCTGGGGACGCATCCCTGCTCGCCTTCGTGGCTTTTCTTTCTATTTTTCTTCCTTTTTTTCTTTTTTTTTTTCCCCCTTTCATTTGTAATTCCCCCCCTTCTCCCTTCTCCCTTCGCAAGCAATTCCTGCCCTTTCACGGCCCTAATAGCTGCAGTGGGTCATGCACCTGTACTTCTGAGAAATGGTTCCTTTCCAATCACCTAAACACAGGCGTTTACGTAGGTGCAGCCAATGTTTTGCTTTGAAGCCATAACCCAAACATGGTGGTGCTGCTAATCCCCTTAATTCTTTATGTGAGCAGCCCCAGCTCTCTGCTCCTGGAGGCCTTTTGAGAGGAGGAGGGCAAAGAAGTGGTGAGTAAATGTGTGTACAAAAGCAGAATGTGTGTACCTGTTCATGATAAATCCAATTAAACAAAGATGCTTGTGTATCTGTCAACACATCATTTAATACAAGCAAAACTCGGGGGCTGAAAACAGAAGGAGCAAAACCTCAGGACAGGGCAAATGTTTCTAAAATTTTTTGTATCCACTGTTTTCTTGGGATGGAGCGTCCCATTTATGCCACTAAATCTAATAACCCTGAGGCTTTTCTTCCTAATTTAAACCATGTCAGACAAACTTGGAACCACATGTGTGTGTCAATAGCACAGTCTGACTGCCTGCTAAGTTCTGACAATGCATCCCTTTCCCATGGCGTTCTGTAAATCTTGCAAGTTTAGAACTGCGCATTGTTTGAAGTGGTGCAAAAAAAAAAAAAAACATATGAAAAGATGAACCCAATTTTCCCAGCTACTTGCTCAACAAAAGTGCTCTTGTCCCCACAGAGGGATGAGCAAAATCAGAAGTAGGCCTCAAATGTGGGATTTTCTTTGGGACACAGCAGGAAATGCTGGATTGACTTCCAGAGGCTGCGACTGCTGCCCGTTAATTCAGCAGCAGCAGAAAAATCCATTCAGTTATGACTGATTTTTCACTCTTGTTGGAAATGTGGGTCAATCTCTGCCCTTATCTCAGAGATCTGCGTGTGCCCAGCTCTGCTGTGCATTTCCTTGGATAGAGCACAACAAAGGTACTGTTCATTCACGCTGTTAATTAATTTGGTGTTGCACGTGATACCTAATTTAGGGAATTACCAGTTTAAAAGCCTGGAAATAGAAACGTGGAATTGAAAGGAAAGCAACTTCATAATTTATTTTTGAATTTGCATTGGTTTAAGACAGAGACTCTTGCAAATATATTAATTAAAAATATAAAAAACCCCTTGTTTGTCAGCGTAATCAGCGTCACTCTTAGATCAGCAGGGATCAGAGCCAGGCCAGCAAAGCTGTGTCCACGCACCTTTGGTTTTGATGCTGTTTTTTATGTTAATTCTCTGATTTGAAAGGATCCTGACCACCTTAAAACAGCTTTTTCAGGCTGTAAAGTCTTCCCCACATCCCACCAGGTGGCACTCGCCTATAAAAATTGTTCTGCGAGAGTTTCATGGTTCATCCTCCAGCTTTTCTGGTGGAAAGGCTTATGTTTTAGCAGGGAATTTACATTTTTACAGTCCCCTGATTAGGAAAGAAGTTTTCCTGGCCTTTATGTAATATCCAGGGAAGTCTTTTAGCAAAGAACTCAACTGTTCTGTTGCATTACCTGAACACAAATCGTGTTGGGAAGGAATTTTACAACAGGTTTGCCGCCTGTCACACCTGGATCACCACCTGGATCATCTTGTAAGTGCTGGAATTGCTTCCTGTGAACAACCCCGGTGAGTTTAGCTGGATTATTCAGGGCACTGAAACCTCTGTATATGTATTTTTAATCTATGTTGTACCAAATCTGTGCCAGCTCCAATCACAGTTCGTGTGAATCAAGACTTACAAGGAAACACGCTGACCTTTCTCAGGATTTTACTTAGCTAAAGACCCAGAAAAGGCAGAAAATTGGTCTTTTTAAAGAAATTTTTAGTGCTTGGAGTTAAAAGCCAAATCCAGTCAGGAGTACAAGACCTTGTAATGCCAAGTAAGCCACCAGATAGCGCCACCACATCATCGTTTTTGGGTCAGATCACTGGATTTTGCTCTGCAAGAAGTTTTTATGGCTCAGCCCCAAGTGCTGTCGGTCTCTGAGCAGAATGAACAATGCCGGAGCTTTCATTTCTTCACCACTGTTTGCAATAACGGCTGCTTCCAAAATTAAAAATGAAAGAAAAGGCAACGCAAACAACCACCCCAATCTTATGTGTTTCAATGCTGCAGGATGATTGCTTTGTTCAAAAACTGTTATAATTTGAGAATTAAAACAGCAGATGGCACATTAGGCCCATTGAATAGGGGATAAAAGACCTGATGCTGTTGCAAAAGTCCTCTGAAAAACACTTCCAACATTATTTATCTATGAGTCTTTGTGTTATGTGTGATTAATTTGTATATTTCCATTTACTGTTCGTTTTGAGATCATTAACTGTTGGGTTTTGTTAGTAGGATAAGAGGGTTAAGATAGAAAACCTCTAATTTTGCCTGTTGTGATAATCAGCAGAAATGGGAAAAGGCAAAACAATGTTCATCATCACATTTTTATTTTGGAGGAGAATCATGGGATTTAACCCATTTAATAATGGATTTCTCTGTAATTTCTGCTTTTACATTACTGATCATCAAAGTTGCTTGAAGAAAAAATAGATGCAGAAATTTGGGCAGCCTCCGAATTTTATTGCTAAACAGCCCATGCGGGCCTGTGTGCACTCAAAATGAGCTGCTCCCAATTCTTCCTCCTTTCCTTTATAAACTTCTATCAAAATGGGATTCTGCAGCAACCTGGGCTGACACTTCTGTCTGTGTGAGTCAAATATTCTGTGTTTTAAAAAGGAGGAGGTTTGCATGAGAATGTGGATTCAGACTTGGCCATATCCCACATAAATTCACAATAAGTGGTTTAAAAGAGCGTTGAAGTCCAACTTTGTGTCTCACACTCTGGTAGTAGAAGTGTTCCCACTGAAGAATTTCTGCCACCATCTAAATTTCCTGTGAAGAGCTGACCTAAATCCAAATTTTCATGGTCAAAACAACTGCCAGGGATCAAATAAAAGCAATCAGGCAAAACAAAATGCATTATGCATTATGGCATGTCTGCTTTAAAAGTGTTTCAGAAGTTAAATATAGCTTCAACAATGGCTCCAGAGTCCCTTGGCAAATGGCAAGGAGCACATTCACAGTGCCCTGAGCTCCACTGACATTTTGATATTTTTATCACATTGGCATTTCAACAGATCCCCCACTTTCTCCTGTGCTGTGGACAGAGGATTTCACAAGCACTGCAAGACATGATGCAGTTTCCATGGAATTCCTCCTAATGAAAACTCATCACTGCACCTATTAATAAATTTTTACCTTTGAGACTTCACTGTGTGGTGCCATACTCATTCCAAAGCCACTGTCCAGTAAGATTTCCATGCTGTCCTGGATGTGCTGGGCATTCTTTCTGACCAGAGCCCATATAATGCTGATACACCTTATAAAAAGTGCCAAGAAAATGGAATATTTTCAGTGGAGTTAAATATCAATTCCCTCTTCCCCTACCCTTCCTCTCTGTTACGTTGGATAATCAAAAGTTGATTGGCACTGAGTGTCTTTAACAAAGGGCACAAACCTTTAAAGAAAGTAATTCACCACCCTCCGCTCTCCAAACAATTTATATACATATTTTGACTCATTTAATCCATACTTTGCTAAAAGCTTGGATGGGCTTTCCTCTTGGTTTGTAGGGATGGGGCTCAAATGAGCAACTCCCTGCCATTAAGGAGCATCTCCTAAAATCTCCTAGTGAGGCTTGTCCTTCTTTAACAGGTAAAAACCTGAGTTACAAAGAGATTTAGCAATTTCTTAGCAAAAAGACAAAATACCTTTGTTACATCAGTGCAATTCTTGCATGTTTGCAGAACCTGTAAATCTGCCATAATTTGCAGGATTGGGCTCATGGTGTTGCTGATCTGTTCTTGCTTTTTGGCAGTTTTATCCACATTTTGAACAGGATATGGGATGATTACCTCTTGTTTTTTTCTGCTTTCAATCCCCCTTGTTTCCTAGCGTTAGGCTCTAATTTCAGATTGCTTTTTGCTTTTTTTTTAATGTTGGGGATGAAGTGAATGAGAAATCTTTGTTTGCCATTGGGTACAAGGGCATGTAAGTCAGTAAGACTTGTTTAGGTGTCTTGGGATGGAACAAACCCCAAAAAGGTCTCCCTAAATACTGGATTTAGGTCTCCCTAAATCCATATCATTTCTATATGTCAACATTGACATGCTGTTTTAATCACAAGGTCAGCTGAGCTGGAGGCAAGACATCACCACATATTTTGCCTGACACATTGAATGCTTAATATCTCCATTTTATCAATGAAATGAGAGAAATAAAAGGTTGTAACACTGATCTTAGACAAAGAACTGCAGGGTGTCATGGTGGGCTGGCCTTGGCTGGATGTCAGCTGATCCCTCATTCCTCCTCAGCAGAACAGGAGGATGGAAACAAGACAAAAGCTCACGAATTGAGATAAAGGCAGGGAGATCAGCTACCAGTTACTGTCATAAGCAAAGCAGAGTTAACTTGGGGAAAATTAATTTAATTTACTGCTAATTAGAGCGGGATGGTGAGAAGAAAAGACAGGCTCTAACCCCTGCTTGCCTTACTTTTTTCCCTCCTTAATTCATGGCTCCTCTTCCTTTCTCCCAAGTGGTGCAGGAGGATGGGGAATGGAGGGCTGTACTAAGCCCAGGAAAGCTCCTCTTTCACACTGTGTGATTTGCAAGCCATGCCAAAATCTACCGCCAGGAGCTGACAAAACAGATCAAGCTGTTTCCATCAGGTTTGACTTGGTGCTGCCCCTTCTTGGCTGGCACTTCCCCAAGGAGTGTGAGGTGAGGAAGGCTCTGTGTGCCCAGGTGGGTGCTGTGGGCAGAGGGGCTGAGCACGAGCAGCCAGAGCCTCCCTCCTGTTTTTGCAAGGTTTGACTCCTCTGTGTGTCCCAGTTCCCTGCAGAGGCCTGGTTGTGTCTCCCTGGTGAGCTCAGGGAGCCCCTCTGGCACAAAACCTCTCTTGCACAACTCGAACTCCCCCTGTTAATACTCCCCCCAGGAGCAGCCCCCTCTGCAGCAATGGGACACAGAGCTGGGGCACAAAATGGGGACCAAGGGGACTCAGCAGGCACGTAGACCCCGCTCAGGGGAATATTTATAGTCAGGCTTAACGCAGCATCGTGCTAACCCCTCACAGGAGCGAAAGCTTCATAAAAACTTGGCTGAAATGCTCTGTTTACAAATGGTATTGAGAGGAAGCATGTGCAGTGTCTTCTACAAGAAATGAAGTTTTTCAAACAAAACACCCATCCATCGTCCGTGTCAGCTTATCCCACAGACACAGCAGGAAATAAACAGACAGCAGTAAACCAAGGCAAACCAAATCTGGATTTTCACTCTTGTTGCTCTTAGGTCTTCTGAAAGAAACGTTGTTGCTGCTTTAGACACAACATCAAGAAGTCGGTTGACAAAACGTGTAGCTTCCATTTAGCATCACTCAGTTTCTCCTCTGGCTTTGTTAAGCAAACCCTTATGCAAAACCCTTGCTGTCCTGGACCTAAGAAAAGGGAAGAGGTAAAAAAGGGATGGGAAAAGCTTATTATTATTATTATTATTATTATTATTATTATTATTATTATATTATAGCTAACACTTAATATTTTAACTCATTCTCTCATAGTTGCTTCCCACCTTCTGTTTAATTAGAAGGTTAAAAGTTTTAATTCTAAATATATTTAGATATGCAGTTCAAATACTGTAGGCAGAAAGGTGCACCATTGTTTCACATGGAATATTTATTTTCTTATCAGAATTTAATTGCCTGCACAAACTCAGCCATCCTTTTTGGCTGTAAGATGGAATAACTGGAAGGTGGACATCATTTCCCCTTCCCTGCTGGCATTGTCCTCTGCTGTTGGGAAAAAGACCTGGCTCTGGTGCCCAGTTTGGATCCGTGGGGAGCACAGCTGAGGCAACCTCAAATTCTTTGGGTTGCAGCTGGCTCTGGCTGCCCCAGCTGCACGCTGGGCAGAGGGACATCTGCGTGTCCCTTGGGACGTGCAAGTGGGGGAAGAGGAAACTGAGTCCTCTGTGGCTGATCGTGGCTGGTTTGGGCTCAGGGGAGGTGCTGGTTGAGGTCCCGTGGCTGCTGATGGGCTGATCCTCAGGGAAGCACTGGCAGGAGCAGGGCTGGTCCCCATTAAGTGTGGGATTTAACGAGGGATATGGACTGGAGGAGACTTCTTGGGCTGACATTCCAATTATTCCAATAACCATTCTGCTTGTATGTTATGTGTCCTCAAAGCCATCTAGGGAAGTCCCTTCCCCGAGATCTCCAAGGTCCCAGAGTAGATCAGCACAATTTCCAAGCTTCCCTCACCCACTTTTCCTTTCTTGATTATTAAAAAATCTCAGAAGCTGTTGCTCAATGCCATTTCTGAACTGAGTGTGGTATAAAAATCCCAGCTCCAGTGCAAATATGCACAGCTGTCACATAGAGCACACTTTTTAAAACCAAGGCATCATCAGGTATTTTAGCAACCAGGTAAAAATTTTCCACTTTATAAAAACATACATTTATATAATTCTAGTGATGCCAGCTGAGCTGGCTTTGCTTTATATGGTAAATACACCAGCTAAAATAGGTTGTGCAAAGAAATTGCTAATAAGGCAGAAAAGTGAACCCAAATTTAACTGAGAGGGCCCTGCCAGCTTTGCAATTTGGATTTCAAAGCTCTCCAAGAAAAATATTCTCTTTTTACCTCCTCAGAAGGATCCAAACTCAAACATGGTGTCGGAAACAAATTGAAAAGCTATAAACACTCCAGCTATGACATCAGGCACTCAGAAACTGCAAGAAGTGACAACATTAACTCGTGATTTTTGCTTCAGGGAGGGCACATGTGTAGATGTGTTTTCCAGCAGGAGGGATGGAGACAGAGAGCTGTAAACTTGAATTTGATGGATTTCAGGACTGCATTACGTGTATCCACCTCCTAGCCCAGCAGAGAGAAGGATGCACTGGTGAAGGAAGCAGCTTCCAGAGCCATGTCCCTAAAATGCTGCAAACCATCCGTGCACAAACTCCCTGCCTGGGCTTGTTTCAACATCCAAGCACATTTGTGAGCAGTTTTGATTATCCAAGAGTAGGGGAATGCAAACCTTCTGACACTTGCAGAAAGCCTCCAACAAGCACTTGGAGCAGGAAGTAGTGCCTGGGGAACATTACCACACAGAGATAAGTTTAATTACAGACATCAGCGTTTTGCTGGAGAGGCTGCCTTGTCCAAAATTGTGCTCTGTGTGTCGTTTCAACCCTCAGAGATAGCACAAAAAAAGGATCAGCTGGTGTTCTAGACTGCAGGGCCAAGTGCTGTAAATAAATGCAGCTCCATACATGAGTAATTCCTTTGGCTCTGTGTGTGCTGCCTCTGGGTCAGAGAACACAGGACAAAGCCTGAGCTGCTCTTTGTGCTCCCAAGGGGCACCAAAGCCCAGCTCCCTCCAAGCCCTGTGCTTTCCCTACCAGGTGAAATTAGACTGTGCTGTAGGAAGTGTCTCATTTGTCCAGGAGTTGGGGTAGAGAGGCCTCTCATTCCATTAAAGCAAAAGAAAACCCTGCTGAAAGCATTACCTACTTCAGTACACTCAATTTCTTCTTGCCTAAGGTGAAATTAGTTGACCACCAATCTTTTCAAAGGGCCGTTGTAATCTAATCCTGTTTAAAATCCTATTAAAACCATTGGTTTATGGCTAGATTTTGTAATTGTCATGGACCAGGTACCACGGGAGCAATATTTTATATGTGCTTTTAATTCTGTGTTGTCAGAGCAGGAGCTAAGTTGGAGTTTTAAATGCTTGGATTTTGACATGGATCTAGTTTTAGGGCTAGCAAGGAATATTGAATAAAGACAGAAGATAAACAATTAAATGAATGAGTTTATTGTCGATTTTACATTAAGAGTCAGAAGGAAGAAATTTGGTTCTATAGGGTGTGACTGAACACATAGATAATTATCTTATAAAACAGCACGAAAATTGGCCAAAGCTGGAAAAAAACTTGTAAATAGGAAAATATTTTGCTGCTGGGGATTTGGGGATTTGTGTGCTAAGAAAGGCCTGGAGGGGGTGATTCTTTGTGCAGCATGGAAACACTCCCAGCAATTCCTGCTCCCATTGAGTTTTTGGTCATCCTCACACTCTCTAGAAACAAGGAACACGTGGCTGCCTAGGCACAGAAATGGTGGCAAATCTTTAATTGCTTTGATTAAGATGTTCTGTAGTATTAGGACCACCCAAAAGATGGCACTAAACAGCCTGCAGTGCTGCTCACATGCACCCACACACACGAAATCTGCTTATAATACTCAGAAATAGCTCCCTAGCTTAATTCTGTAATTTTGTGTGCAAAAGTAGGAATCATTTTAGATAATTCTATGTTAGACCAACAGGAAAATGGAGAAGACTTTTATATAAGCAGGTAAACTTTGCACTGCAAATATGACTTCTCCAGGCCCACATCAAAGTGTTCATGCTTTTGTAAACATGACAATGTTACATTTGGTGACCTGTCAAAATGGGTTAAAATTACCCAGGAGCTGGGCACTGCATTTAAAATATTTGTTTCTTTAGAAGCTGTACATTGACCTTTATAAATCTGTGGTGTTTTTGGGCCCAAAGTATTTTTATTTATGTGGGTGCAAAGCCCATAGAGCTACATGGAATGACAAGTGTTAGCAAGGGGCTGATTGTCACCACCTTTTTTAATAGGTAGGGCTGATTATTTTGATTTTTAAATTAGCTTATTTTTTGCAATAGGAAGAACAAGACATGTTTTTGCTGGTCACTTTTCATTTTATGATGTAATAGTTGAAGGAGGGGAAAAAAAAACCCCTTTCATATTTATAACCTCTAAAAACTCAGAAATGGCCTCTAATTTATACCAAACCATAAAGATGAGAGCGTTCACAGAAAAATGCTAGAGGAGGAATCCTCACATCCTGTGGGAGTAATTTTCTACAATTACTTAAGTTTCATGATTTTAATCAAATACATGTTAATAATAAACGATACAAATGAAAGAACACTGAGCACCACCTTTGCTTGGAGCAGAAATCATTTGGGTAGCAAAAGAAGCTGAGAGATCCAACACCTTCCACAAATATTTGACTCCCGTTTTTATGAGGCTTCTCTTTTGAATGTGGTTGCCTGTAAAACTGCAGCTAAAGTAGGAGGATAAAAAGAAACTTCCCAGGAACCAGACACAAAAACTTGCACCAGTTGCTCCAAAGCTCATCCCCTTCATGACTTCGGTAATTCGCTCACTTCTGCTTTTCTTGCTGCCTAACTATTTGGTTATAATCAAAATAAGAAACTTGGATATTGGGGTTTTCTTCAGGGAATGAGCTGGAGCACATTCAAGAGGACCGAGTGCCACCTGCAGAAAAACTGCACAGACATGAGAGCAGCAGCTGGCTTGATTACATTCATTCACCATGGAGTAAAGAAGGCAAAAAAGGAGAGATAGTGGAAATACGCACACAGCAAGTGGGTGAGGAGCTGGGTTCCCTTTGTGCTGGTAGCACAGCAACAAGAGTTCCTCACCCAGAGAGATTCTGCACAATGCAGAGCAGTCAAAGCCTCTGTATTTCATGGGTACATTTTGGATCTCACAGTCCCAGGTCCTTGAAACTAAAGGCTTGCCAGTATTGGATGTGTAATAGGGATACTGAGTTCTAACAACCACTGCTAATATATAATTCAATAATTGACTCTAAAAGCTCTGTAGTTACAATTTTGATGTTGTGTATCAAGGCCTAGTGAAGCAAATACTTGCGCATCTTTCCAAGGCCTTCCTAATTTGCTTTTAAACAACTTCATATTTTAATTAAACAACAAAATCTGCAAATAAGTCGCAGCGTAAGTATTAGGTCACTCCACATGAATGTATTTTGGGATGGGGTAGGTGAGCAAAGCATTTGTCTGACAGTCATTGCAACCTTCTGAGGGGATTTGAATGCACTGCAGATATTTTCTGTAGCAGAGAGGAGGTACAGTTTCTTACTTTGGGCTTGAAGATAACTTTGCAATGAAGTAAGAGCTGGAGGACGTCAAGGGGAGGGATGATAGGGAGGGAGAGAGGCTGAATTGGAACATTACTAATTCTCACAATGGTAGCTCAGTGAAAAAAAATGCTGCAGAACAAACCTGCCTTCATCCAGTCAATTTTTGGAAAGAATTATGGCCATTTGGAACTGAGTTCTTACTTGAAAACTCTTTGGAAACAGGATACTGCTTCCTAGCACTTTGAGCCCTTTGAGACCTGAAATGAGATTCATCTCACTCAGCCTCAGACATCTGCATTGTGGCTGTCTGCATCTGAACCCCGTGTCCCTTTGTCACTGGAAAGAAATCCACATTTGGAATGTGCAAACCATGAACATCCACTGCAGGCTGAAAAGAAGAGCATGAGTGAAAGTGTCCATTCTCTTCTTGCTGAATCCAAAAGGCACCTGTAAACACTGCTCAGAGGCACATCCAAAAGTCCTGGGAGAAATCCCTTCCCCAGTGTCAAAATATTTTTTTTAACATTCTTGAAAGTCCATTAAACAGTTGCGGCAGTTTTATATATTTAGGCTTTTAAAAAATAAATAAATAAATAAGAGGAGCAGTGTAATGCAGCCTTGGCAGCCGATGTGCCACTGGAATAAATTATGACAGCAGTGTTTGTCTTCATAGATCTGCTCCCAGAGAAGTCAGCCATTGTTCCACAATGCAGCCTGTAGAGCAGTCTGAGCCCAGGGGTGGATTTGTCTGGTCAAAGGGAGAGCATTTTCCATCTATAAGGACCTGGACAGCTGGGGAGAAGAAAGAGCCTGTGGGGCACTGTTCACCTGCTCTAAGGTTGGGCAAAAGCCACAAGCACTGTACCTGTCAGGTGCCTGTTTTTCAGTCCTGTTTGATGTCTTCAGTCCTGTTTGATATCTTTATTGATGATCTGGATGAGGGGATTGAGTGCAGCCTCAGTCAGCTGCAGAAGAAACCAAGTTGGGCAGTTCTGGGCCCTCACTCCAAGAAGGACATTGAGGGGCTGGAGTGTGTCCAGGGAAGGGAACAGAGCTGGGAAGCTGGGAAAGGGGCTGAGCCTGGAGCAAAGGAGGCTCAGGGGGGACCTTGTGGCTCTGCACAACTCCCTGACAGGAGGGGGCTCAGGGGGAGTCGGGCTCTGCTCCCAGGGAACAGGGACAGGAGGAGAGGGAATGGCCTCAGGCTGGGCCAGAGGAGGCTCAGGTTGGACACCAGGAGCAATTTCCCCATGGAAAGGGTGCTCAGGGCTTGACAGGGGCTGCCCAGGGAGCTTTGGAGTGCTCATCCCAGGAGATGTCCCAGGAAGGCCTGGACGTGGCACTCAGTGCTCTGGGCTGGGGACAAAGTGGGGATCAGACACAGCTTGGACTCGACAGCCTTGGAGGTCCTTTGCACCCTCACTGATTCTGGGATTCTCTGTCAATTAGCAAAGGTGCCTAGCCTGACTAATTAAAGGTGCTGTAGGCAGGGCCAGTGCTCCTGTCTGCAGTGTGGAGCTGCTGCTGTGGATGCAGCTGCAAGAGGTGGCTGGAATGAAAAAATAACTGCGAACGTAAACCTGATGCTGAAAGCAGCTGTAAAAAATCCTGGTAACAGAGGAACAGTTGTTTTATATCACTATTTTGGAGCCTAGAAGCCCACGGTACATTCCTGGCTGTGGTTCTGCTCACTGTGTGACTTAAACCAGGATAATTATGACTTTTATGTCTTCCAGTTGCTTCAGCTGGGAACCAGGGGGAAGGGTATCTTCTGGTGCCTATTTGTCACCACTTCATTTGACCTGTGCAAGCATAGACAAATTCTGAAATCCTGCAGCTCGACTTCACAGTTAAGGGGAGCTTGGGGATATTTGAGTAGGATTAGGCTTTGAATGGCAGCACTATCTTTCAGCTAGGCTAGGCCTGGATCAACCCAGCGTAACTCACTTGGGAGAAAGTCCAAGCAATGAATTAATCAGTCAGTGCTTAGAGATGCAAACTTCAATTTATTTCATGGCATCCTATGCATGAGCTTTACCTTCTCATTTCTTCTGGTTCTCCTGTTGCTGCTGAACCTGGAAGTAAAACTGATAATATTGACCTCAAATTTTGGATTGGATCCGTGTCTCTGCTGTTCCCTTCCCTTCTGTTTCCCATGATTTCCAGCTTGTGTACTGTGTGTGTTTGGATGCCCACAACTGCGCTTCTGCCATTTGTTTGCAAAATATCTGAAGCTACTGTGGTGGAAATCATTAATGACCCCGATGCGTGCAGTGCCTAATTAGACCTGGAACTCGTGCCTTATCTTCTCACAAGCAGCCAAAAATCTCCAAAACTCATGATGGCTGTGGTGCATTTTGATAAAACTTCCAAATTCAGTCCATATTAGAGAATTCCTGCTTTATAAGCAGCTGCTCATTCTTGATTCCCTCAATTTTTTACATTCTTGTAAAAAATTGTAATTCATTTGCTGCACAGGGGCTTGAAAGAACAGCACATTGAGCTGTTTGCTCCAATGCTCTGTTACAATGTTTTCCCATAACAAGAGGCCATGAAAACATGAAAACAGCTGCTGGAAAATGTACTAATTATTTTCTGAGTGGTGAAAGGTCACAGCCGACAAAGCAAGGGAAAGACAAGCAAGATCCACATAGCTCTGCATTGGAATTACACCTAGGGAGGGAAAATAATAGCTATTAGTACAGCATAGAAAAGCAGTTGTAAAGCTTTTCTAAAACCATGTTGTCAAACAAGAAATTTCAGGCTTATTTTGTGTCAAGGCCAGGAAGAACTGCCCACAGAAGCAGAGTTATGGGACTAGCAAAGAATAGGAACATTTTATTTTCAAATTCATACAGCAAACTTTGATCAGCGTGCAGGAAATACCCCAGACTTGAGAAATCCTGCCACTGACCTCGAAGGTAGAATAAAACTAAGGGAAAAGGGGAAGTAACTCACCAATTTTTAAATTAGTATTATGCCAAGACTTTCAAGAGTTTGAATTCCAAACATGTGTTCTAAGAAAGGAAAACATTTTCTTTCATTGAACAGCCCTGGGGGTTCACTACCTTTTTCTCCCCCTCAGTCCTCGCTGAGAGGTGTTCTTATTTCTTGTCTCTTGCATGTCTGTGTAAAAATACGAAGTCATTTGTAAGGAGTTCACTTAATTCCTCACTCTTAGCTCACATTTGTTACACATTTTGTTTGGCAGGAGGGAAGGGAAGAGTTTGCTCCAGCCAGGGAATGCTGCTGTCCACTGAAAAATGTGTTTGGATGGAGGAGCTCTTTTTCATGGATGGATTGTGGCTTTTGGCAGCAGAGGTGGCAGGAAGCAGTTGCCATAACTACTATACCATTAAAAAATAATAATAAAAAAAAGGCTTTAAGTAAAGAGCCATTTTTGAAATGATGGTTTTATTACCAACCCTGGTAGAATCCATCAGTTCAATGTGATGGGTGGCAGGTTCCTGCATGTGGTCTCCTGAGTGTATGCTCAGGATATGCTTTTCGGGCTAAATTCAGGCTTTGGCTTGTAAGGTACATAGGAGAGGAAAATACACAGGCAGCCAGAGAGCTGAACATAATCTGCCTTGCGTGGGATTTCAGGTTTTGGCTGGAGCCACACTCTGGTGTTAAATAGCAGAGTAAAAAAAGTGTGTTTTTCAAAAGCTTTAAGGATGGGATTTACAAATTTGCTGGAATGATTTAGAAATGGAAGTTACATTTTAAGTGTAAATCTAATTGTAGACAGAATTTAATATTTATATTAATAAATACTATATGGACACTACCCAGATAAAAAGCCCAGATACAGTAGATAAACACTGCAAACAACTGGAGTAGAACCCAGGGATGGTTTGTGCTGGGTCAAACCCAGCCGAAGGCTTTTCATCCTCAGCATTACACCACACATTATTGTCCCTGGCAAATTACTCTGGCACTATTTGCGTGCTCTTGGAATCCAAAAACATTTCACACTGCTAAAATAACCTCTGTCTGTTGCCATACAGACACCAATGTAGTTTTTGTGGTCCTCCAGCCACTTCCCTGCAAGTGCTTTGAGCTGTGTCCCATCCCAAGCGATTCCCTCACAGGACCAAGTCAGGTGAATTGGCCTCACACCCCTGCTCAAGGACTGGCTCCCAGGCAGGATTAATCCCTTCATCCTCACAGATTTCTGGGGTCAGCACCTGCACTGTCCCTCAAGGAGCCTCTGCAACCCATGGTCGTGGTGCACCTTCAGCTGAGACCCTCACCCTGGTCCCAAGCTTTCTCCTTTAATCAAGAGCCCTTGGGGTTAATCTTGTTGATCAAGCTGATGCCTAAATCCTGTCTGTGAGGTGCATCTTCCTGGCCTGAGCAGGTGTGCAAAGAAATTCTATTTTCCCTGCTGACCCTTTGCTCTGAAAGCCAGTGTTACATTCAGAGGTGCGTTAGGAGTGACTGACTCACTCCCACCCCTTTGTGAGTTGTAATGTATATAGCAGCTACCATTGCTCCCATGCAGGAGCCTCCTGGAATATCTAATTAAATAAATCAACTAGGCTTTAAAAAGGCTTAAAATGATAAACCCATCTGGGCTGCAGCCTTCGGGGTTTTAGTAACAATATCCACATTCTCATAAAAAAATGGGCTATGAATTCTGCAGCTACTGCTTCCAATGGAAATCCATATTTATCCTATTGGAATAAAAATTTTTGTTCCTTATATTTATCTGTTAAGTTTAACCTTGTATGAAATTATCCTAAACCATCTGGGCTCCCTTCTTAGTTAATTCTCCCTCCTTGCTGTATCTAATTGAAAATTAAAGTATTTTTTCCTCTATTGCTGCTCCATTCTCTTATTTTAGCTGTTCTGCTTTATATTTTAAAGCTTAACCCAATATATTGAGTTCTGTGAGATCTAAATTAACTCCCTGAGTTTTCCAGAGTCTTTGGATGCTGCCTGGTTATCGCTTACATCCAAATTCAAGAGATAAGAGATACAGTTCATAGACACTGTTCCTTCTTTGAGCTTTCCCCCTCCTTTTTCTCTTTTGTAGTTGTAAATGAAAAGTAACTACACCTCCTAATTTTTTTTTTTTTCTGATGTGTTCTTTTCCTAATCTACTTGGTATTAGACATCCTCTTTTCCATATTTCTAGAAACCTGACCAGCTCTGAAAGCAAACCAGGTGATGATTTAAATACACATTATGAATGCAGCCAAAGGAAATCGCCCCGGGGATGGAAGGTGCAGGCTCTGGGGAAGAGGAGCCAGAGACTGGAGCTGTACTGGGAAAGCCTTGAGCAGGCTGAGACCTTCTGGAGGCAAAGCTGTTCCACAGCAACATCACAGCTTGCCTTAGATCCTGGCTTCATCTCTGCCTGGCCTATTTTGGGGGCAAAAAATAGCCAAAAATGCACAACAAACTCATCCCAAAACACGAAATGCTGTGATGGAGAGGGAAGCAAAGCATCCTTTGCTTCTTTCGGTGGTCCTCTGGAGGAAAAGTCCTTCATATAGAATTATTCAGCGTTTGATTTGATCCTGACAAAGGGGTGGTGTTGTGATGGAGGTTTTTTATTCCCTCCGTGTGTGGAGAGGCTGAGGTTTCCACAGCCAGGTCCTGCCACTTCCCTCCTCCCTTTGAAATCAAGCTGAGGAGCATTACAGTGTGCCTGTGCAGCCAAGTCTGCCTGTGTATTTTGGCATCTGAGTGCCAGACTGGTTGGTAATTTCCCCTTAAATCCTTTCATAGCTCAAATTCCTGTCGAAACAACCTCTATCTCTGGTGAGCCTGTCTGGCCTCCGCCGCTCCGCTCACCCCTCACATGCAATGTTGCTTTTCTTCCTCTGTATTTAAAATGAAATATTGGCCCCAAACCCCGCTCTGGATGGCTGTCAGATCGTAGCATGCCACATAAATATCAGTGAGAAAACATTCCTGGCAGCCCACACAGAATGCACCCCGCGCTGTTTGTTCTGGACTAAACCCGGCCTAGCGCGGCGACGCCTCAGCAAAGGCCCGCCTCCAGTGGGCAGGGCCGCGCCTCAAACCCACCGCTTTAAAGTGCTCTCGGAAACTTTCCAGGGTAATTTTTGCTCCCCTTTTTAGTTACAGACCACCTTTACTAGGTAACTAAGCCTGTTTGTTGGGCAGCTGCCATCTCAGCCCTTGCACGGGTGGCCTGCTGCCAGCTCTCAACTATTTCAAGATGCGATATTTCCCCGATGCCGTCCTGGTGCTCTTTGTGATGTTCCTCTCTGGTGCCTCCATGGCTTTACAGGTTTGCTTTCCAATGGGCCTCTCGGTCAGGTGCAACTTGCACATTTTTTCCCCCCCAAATGAAGTTTCTGTGCACTAACACGTGTACGGCCCTTATGTGGTTATTTGGGCGGAATTCACATCTGCAAAGCTCAGCTTTGATCATAAGCAAAATGTTCCGTGGGCACGGGATGCATCCCAGCACCTGCTAGCCAGCAGCTTAAAGCTTAAAAGGAGCGAGGGCCTTACACCCTTCTTTCTCCCACACCTACGTGTTCCAGAATTCCATCCAATTTCCCCTTCTCTCTGTATTTCTTTAGCAACACTTGGAGCACTCAGACTACGGTGGCAATGGCCAAAGTGGCTGTTTTAATAAGCTCAGCCTTAGATTGCTACCACAAAGCCTTCTCGAGCAGCTGCTCAAGAAAATGTCTGTGCCTTTTCACTTAGATGTGGGTTTTTTTCCCCAGAATAATCAAGGGAAAGCAAAGAGATTGCTGCCCTGGCCCTCCAAGCGTGGAAAATAATATTTTTTCCTTGGCTTTTGTTTTGTTAAATTATTTTTCCCACGCATTGACTCTTCAACCCTGTCCTTGGGTCAGCTTAGAATGGCCAGTGGTACAAGTCTGATGGATTTATTGCTTTAAACTTCACAGAGTGCTGGAGAATGAGGTAACAGCATAAGCAATGTGGAAAGACTTGTACATTTTCTAGTTTGATTACTGGATGTGCTCAGAGGTTTCCAAAACTGATGTTTTTTGTTTCTTTTTCTTAAAAGAAAAAAAAAAAAGATTGGTTTGGCTAGGAGACTGGAATTGGATCAAATCCATCTTGCATCCCCACCTAAAAATGAGATTTGGGTCTACAAGTTGAGAATCTTGGGAACAGAGCTCTCCCTGCTCACATGTAATTACAGACAGTTTCTGAAGAGGTGAAATGTCACAATATGATGAGATGGAAAACGCATTAAGAGAGAATGAGTTCATCTTCCTGATACAGAACAGTCCCTGTACAGTAATGGGATTATGGCAGCACTGGACATTTGGGAAGGTCTGTAATGCTGTGTCTGCTGCGTTTGATTTGTACACCAATGGATTTCCCCTGCCAGTAATGGCTTTCTCTGAGCTACTGCAAACTCCAAAGTGGGAAATGCAAATGGAATTTTGGGAAGACAGGACCTGCCATGATCACAGTGACATTGCAGCTGGTTATGCAAAGCTGTGGAGGAGGCACTGATAACATTTTTTGTGAAGGGTTCGGGCCCCTCTATGGGTACTGACAGCTCTGTAAAGCTCCACTGCCTTTGTTTAACAGCCTAGGAAGCAAAGCTTCCCGTAAATAAAAACCAATTTCTTTCGCAATTTGTAAAACAAAAGAAAGCAAAGCCTCCAAGTTAATAAAAGGCAAAATCCTGGATTCATAAAATGCCAGCAATCAACAGGTTAGACACACACGTGGGGTAAGATTTAGACAGGTTGAGTTTGTAGACGGGTTCAGGTTTTTCCTTTTGGGAAGAGCATCTTTTTTGCAAAGCATCATTTTTGGGAACAAGAAAAAAATCCCAACTTAGTGTTGTGGAATGCAAAAGGACAAGCAAGAAATCAGCATGAAAAATGAATTCTAAGGCTATTAGAAAAGTAAACCTTTGTAATAGTGCCTTTGAAGAGCCACACTTCAACTGGAGTGTCTGCAGCTCTGTCTCCCCAAAAAACCTCTCCCCTTTCTGTGCCACCACCTCTGCACACAAGAGTGCACCAACACCACCCTTTCTGGCAGGTCTTCACTGCTCTGAGATTGGTTTAGATGGATAATTATGAATCTTACAACATCTGCACTTTGGAACTCCACCCCACCACAACTAAAATGCAGTGTTCACATAGAAAAAAATATTTATGCCTTAAATGTATGCTCGAGCTCTTTATGCTCACCTGCCTGCAGTGGGGCACAAAGAGCAAACAGAGGCCCCCAAATATACCATATAAACAAATATCTTGGACCTATGATACAGTTTGTATTTATTACTTTCACTGAAATCACAGTCAAGTGTTTTGAGATTACAACTGGTAAATTATACATATGGAATAGTTTACAAAACAAAATATTGGCCTCCCATGTGTCATAGTACAGTGCAGACCTTGCACAGTTCAGTTCAAATGAATTTGTATTTTTGCTGAACATCTTTTTATGGTGTAAACTGGCTGACACAGTAGTGCTCTAAAAATATTAACTCCCTCTGATTAGACGCAGACTAGGATGAAAAATAAGTGTTTTGACACATCTTGGTTTCTCAAAGGGTACTGGTATTTCAGCCAGGTGACAAAGTGACTTGCCACAATATGCTGACACTAACAGTACTTGAAGAGGACTGTGAAGTAAACTAAGCAAACCCAAAATTTGTGCTCTCCCCCCAGTCTTGCCTGCAATATCTTGTTCATTTTCTCTTATCTGATGCTAAGCAGATGACCTGGCAATAGAAGTTAAATTTATTGCTCTACAGAATTATACCCTGTCTCCAGCTTACTCAATTCAGCACATTATTTCCTGTATCTGATGAGATTTTAACAATGCCTCTATGCCTGTCACTGTTTCATAAGATAATCTCTCTGCAGATTTCACAGTTCACATGGTAAATTGTGTAAACCAGTTACTATAAATAAAGAAAAAACTATGCTGTCACTTACAGTGGTGTAAGCCTGAAGCACCTCCAGCACAGTCAAATGATGCCATGAAGTAACTCTAAATTTATGTAAAGTATTATTAAACCCAGTGGAACTTTTTTTCCCCTGTGAGTGGGAGTTCTGGAGGCCCAAGCACTCACATACACAAGCACACACACAAAATATTCACCTGCACTTTGCCACGGGTGTCTGAACATGGTCTACGCCAGGCTGATGTTTGTGAAGAGGATTTTGCTGTTCTTACACTGACTCTGAGCCTCTACAGACAACTTCCAGGGCAAAATACGCTGTGAGTTTTGTTCTGTGACTCACAGAGTGCAGAGCAGTGGGAGGGATGGTGTTGGGATGTTTGGTGTGGTGTGGGGAGAAGCTCTGACACCACTCACCTGTGTTTGGGGCTTTTCAGATTTTATCCCGGAAAACTTGTGCTTGTGGTTAAACCTTCTGAGCCCCAATGCACCTTCTGGGGTGCCAGCTTGAGGACCCAATAATCTCTCTTATATTAAGCGACATTCTGGTGTGTGTGATACACCAGAAGGATCTGCATTTGCAGTGTTATTTGAAACAAGAATTGCCCAGAGAATCTGATTTTGCCTCTTGCCACAGGCTCCATCTTAGTGACAACAGCATGGCATGAGGAGAAACATTCGCTGAACACCATTAATGATTGTAACAGCCCACAGTTAGCGATCCATCCTTCAAACCCTGTTCAAAGCCTGCCTTAAGATCATCAAAGCCCAGGCTTGAATTCCCTGGCATTTTGGATAGGGCCTTGAGTGAGGAAGCATCACCCACTGGCCATCCCTAATTCCTCCAAAGCCTTGTGGCTGACTCTGGGGTGGCAGCAGACACTGCCCAGAGAGGCTGAGCTGGAACTGAACTCAGGTGAACGTGGGCACTGGGGAGCAAGGTGACTTCCAGCACTTTGGAATTGTTTATGTGCCCTTGCAGAGCCACTTGAACTGAAATGAACTGACTGCAGAAAAGCTGGAGGTTCGTCCACATCTTTCTCCTCACACTGCACCCAGTTCTAGTTCCCTGGAGTTCTGCAGTTGAACAGGTTGAAAAGTGGAAGCAAACAGGTATTATTCTCATGGAAACATGCTCTGCTGGGTTTTTTTTCCATCTAACTTTGCCTGATGTGGTGCAAAGAGCTGAAATATAATGAACTAAAACATTGCAAAGCCTTCCAAGCTGGGCTTTTGACTTTTTATAGCCATATATACATATTTATATATGTATATAAAGAGTGATAACATGGAAAAAACAGCTTTTTTAATGGTTCAGTCCTCATAAACCAAATCATATGTTTAAGCTATTTTATAAAAAGACACCCAGGAGCTTTCTCTTTAGTCTTGACACTTAAACATAAGAAGCTGCATGAGAGAAGAGTCCTGGCAACTCAGAGGAATTTCATTCCTATGGAGGGGACTCCCAGTTCCTAAAATTCTGCTAGAATTAAAGCAAGGGGTAGGATCAGCTTTGGGGTTCAATCACTGAGGCATCCAGCATGGACTGCACGTGCCTTTGGGGCACAAATCTGTTTTCTGACTTCTTCAGGATCCATTACAGGGCTTTTTTTTTGGTCCACAGACCTTTGGGACTCGCTTGTTGAGAGCTTTTTGAAGTGTAACAAGGAGCTTGGAGCACGAGGTGTCATCAAATGAAAAAGCTACAACTTCTCTATGGAAAAGATGGCAGCAGAAAAAGAATATACATCTATACATGTGTATGCACATGTACTCCTGTTCCATGCAGAAAGTCTTCTGAATAAAATCATACAAAGAATGACCAGTGCCATATATTATGTAAACTCATGAGGTGTACTTTCAACACAAACCCGAAGCATAAATTAAAAGAGAGCCAGAAAGAGAGACAGAGACAAGAGCAAAACATTTTAAATATAGAACTTGCACATTTGGTATTTTTGTTAAATAAGAATAAATAAATTCATTACATCCATTCACATACCAGTTGTAAAAACAATAAATTATTTTATTTTTTCTCAGTGCTGTGTTGCTTTTTTTTTTTTTTTAAACAGTTGTTATTAATCCACAAGATTATTCCCTCTTCCCCTGGTGATAAAACTGTTTCCACAGGAGGGCAGCTAAACTTAATTTCTTGTACACAGTCAAACCAAAGATGCTACTTGAAAGGCAGATGCTATAAACCCCACTGATGGTCAGGGGTCCAAATTCACCTAAGGGCACTGGAAATGTGTCCCAAAGTCAGTGTGAATTTAACACTGAGGTTGTTCCTGGCTGTACCAAGAGCAGAATTCCAGGTTTCCATCCCCTTGGTGCATTTCATGAATCCAGCACTGGGTAGAAATGTAAACAATGATGTCACAGTGTGAGCGACACAGAACTCAGCTGAGAACAGACCTTGCACCAGTTCTCCATTCCTCAGGTACATGGGACAGCCATGGCTGACACAGGCAAGGTTTGGAACTGGACTCTGATTTAGGAACACCTGAAAAAACAAGTGTTGGCTTACCCTTTATCTTACACTTTTAGGGTCCTGTCCCCTTTGCCCCCTCACATCTTTGCTTGTGTTAAATCACTTCATTGCTACACTGGTGAAAAAAGTCACTGCAGTGGTTTGTTCTCATGTTTATTTCTAAGTAAACTCTTTCATTTTAAAAAGATACTCCTGATCGAAGGAACTTCGAATTTATACCTGCATATGGCATGCCTAGATAGCATCCAGAAGCTTTACTCAGCCTGCTGAATATATAATATATTATTACCACAATGCAAACACAGATACTTGCACATTTTGTCTCTATTATGACAGAACACAAACACCACTTAGTGCAGCAGCTGTATGCTCAGACAAATGTTAAGTCTGTACTGAGACACATTAAATCTCCTGATTTTTTTTCGCTCGTGATGGTTTCTATTTGTTATGGACTTTTTGGAGAGGTTCTAGGACATGTGCAATTCATATATAAGCTTCAAAATTAGATTACTTGAAAGGAAAAATAAGGCATTTCAGAGTGATCTTATTTTAACAGGCAGAGAAGGCATAAATGTTTACTTTCCAGTGCTCTGCAAATATTCTGAGCCTTGATCTCAGTTCTTAGGTTGGGATCAAGATTAAATGGGGAGTATTCTCAAGATCCACAGTTTTGCACAGGGACTACTCCTGAACAGAAGGCCACACCATTTTGGAAAGCTGATTAATAACATTTGTTGGCAACCCATTGAACAGAGGAGGAGGCCCTGCCCTTGGTACTGTTTATTTAAAACAGGGTAAAAAACCAGATCCTTCTCCAGATTTCACAGTTGTAGATGTAGCAACCCTATGCTGTTTTGAAATCATCACATGATTTTTGAGAGCTCACACAAACATGCCACAGTTGCAAAAACATGTTTGTGTCAGCCTGGAGTCAGACCTGCCCTTTTTGCTCCACACTCCAGCAAGTTTTTCCCTGCTGATTTCATGCCTGGCATTTTCAGAAGAGCCTGAGGTGTTTCAGTGCTCAAGTACCACTGACCTACAGCTGAGGCTTGTCTGAAAATCCTCCTGCAGTCTCCTGTGTGGATGAACAAAGGAGTAAAAGTTGGGCTTCTACTTTGATCAGTGTTTTTTCTACCATTTCTTTTGGTGCCTGTTATTTTAGGGTCTAATTCAAAGCCTGCTGATATTAAGGAGAGCAATTTTACCAGGGTTGCTCCCAGGCCTCCACCTGCACAAGGTGAAATGCCCATCCTCAGTCACAGAACTTCCACAAGATAATAACAGGATTCAGGAATTGCTGCCAAGGAAAACTGTTACCAGCTACTGCCTGTGCTGTGGAAACAGTCTTATTGATATTGGACAAGTCCTCCACATCCTGATGTGGTTTGACTTCCTAGTGACCCCTCTTCCTCCCAAATGTGATAGATATACAAAACATGAATGCCTTCTATAGCTTTAAAAAAACCCGAAAACACACACAAGACAATAAAAAAAAAAAAGACAAATAGTTACAAACTTTTGCTGGTAAGATGAATACCAGAGTTAGACATGATGGACAAAACAGTGATAAAATATTAACTGCTTGCTGTGTTTTTTTGACCTTGATAGCCTCTTGAAAAGATGTAGGTACATTACACATTGTTAAATTCAAGGTGGAAGCCATAGAGAAAATACCAGAGAAAGCAGCTGAACAGAGCCTCAGAACATCTGAGTTAGAAGACACTTGGATTACCTCACCTGTAATTTTTGGTTCTCTAACTAGTTTCCTACAAAATACTTTGTTTCATGGGAGGGAGCAGCTCGAGCAGCTGTTGTTCAGTGACAACAAGGAGCCCAGGCTGTGACGCAGCTGGAACCAGGGAGATTTACAAGCACAGTGTAACCAACTCCTCCTGGCAGCCTGCTCCTCCTCTGGTGCATGCCTGACACACACAGGGAGGAGCTGCTGATGCTCCTGCTATGGAGCAAAGTGGGGTTCCCTGCTCTGCAAGGCTCCTCCTGAGAATTTCTGGGTGGAAACACAGGATTTGTCAGAGAATAATGATACGCTGTCAGGAAATTCCTACCACGAAAACGTGTTTCCTTTTGTCAAAACCAAAAGGTGTCACTTTTTAAAACCAGCAGCAAGCTCTTCGTTTTCCAGTAAAACATCTGCAGCCCTTTCTGAAGGATGGACCAAGTCCACAAGGGCTGCAGATATACTTTGGTCAATCATTTTGCTTATGTAGTTTGTCTTTTGATTTCTTTAATAGAAGAAGTGATATAAAGTGATATACCAAATGAAAGATATTTACAAAACAGTATAAAATAAGCTACTGTGGGATCATGGGGACATGTGACGTTTCCTAAGGACATACTGTAGTAGAGGTAGGTGAAAAAGGGGAGATGATTCTGTAACCTTCAAATATCCCAGGATCCTCCATTCACTAGTTTCTCTTCTTTTGCATTATTTTATTTTACGTTTTTTTGCAGACACAGAGGGCTTATAACAACTTTAATGCTTACTTTCTTTGACACATTAAGACCACCCTACTATTATTTAAAGCAGTGCACATCTTCATTTGGTCCAAACAGGCAGATTCTGCCCATAATTAGAGACTGAACGCAAGTACTTTCAAGCCTTTTCTTCTCTCTGTCTGGGCAGACCTGACGCCAGCATGTCACCAATGGCTTACTCAAACCTCTCAGAAAGAAGCTCACCACCACAGGTTAGCACTTCTTCAGCAAGCACTGTTTGAAGGCTGAGGGTCTCTGGGAGAGCAGACATCCCTTGGCCAGTTTCCCGTGCCCGTCCTTGCACTGCACAGTCCTGGTGTGCCAGCCCGTGTCGCACGTTCGAGAGCAGGAGAGCCACGGCCCAGTCACCCAGCGGGGCTGCGCTGCTGTTGCCGTCACTTTGTTGCCGCCACCGCTGCTGGGCACTGAGTTTGCCAGCTGGGCCTGTTTCTTTGGCACGAAGAAGCTGTAGCGCACGTCCACGGGCTGCGTGGGGTCGGTGGCCAGGATCTGCACGATGAGGATCTCCTTGGTGGCCGAGTGGCCCATGGCGTGCAGGAAGTCGTCCTTGTGGCTCCAGCCGCTGTAGTTCATGACGGTGCCGTTGATGTCGATGATGGTCTCCGAGGTGGAGATCATGTATTTCCCATTGACCAGGTACTCCCCATTCTTCTTCTTCAGGGCCAGGTAGGCCGTGAACCTGCTCTGGTCCTTGCTCTTGAACTGCCGCACTTTGATGTGCGTCGCTCCTTCTGGGATCTTCACCACGTCCGTGTAGCCCTTGCTGAAGGAAGGGAAAGAAGGGAGAGTCTCACTGCAACGCCTCACAAAATCAGTGGCATAACACAGAATCAACCAGGCTGGAACAGACCTCTTAGTCCAACCTAAGGACAACAACATCTCGCTTCATTTCAGTTCAGGCCACCTGGATTTTCCCTAAGATTAATTTAACCAGGTTCCGCTCTTGGCCTACTGTGCTGTTCTTCGTGTTCTCCAAGAAATTCCTACTGCACTTCTTGCAGATTGCTCAACATTTAGCTTTAGGGACAGTTTGACGTTGGTCAGATACCAGAGGAATGAAAAATAACAGATAGCTTATAGATTTCAGCAAAGGGTGGGAGATATGAAATACGATGCACGTGCTGCCTGCCAAGGAAAAGATAATGAGATATGCATTGGTTACAGCTGTTTCTTGCTGTCTTTGCTATAATGATGATTAAGGAAAGCACGAGCAGAGGAACAGCTGGGTAGAGGTACCTTGAGAACGTTTAAAAATAATCTTGATCACTGAGAAAAAATTTGTTTACTTTGAAATTCATAAAGCCGAAGATTAATTGTCAAGTGTCTAATGAGAGGGGCACCCAAAGGCTTCATTTGTGCTGTCATGGAGTTCTCTACTACTTATAAAGTATCTTAAATGGGATTTAGAAAAAGAGATTAAACTCTTTTACCAAAAGTGACAAGCATTCAAAACCTGTGAGTGTGCTGGAATTTATTGCTATCTCAAGTATGTTATTTTAACTTTACTACTATATAGAAGAAAATCTAAAGCTTTACATAGCTACCAGCTGGACTTTGGAGATGTGTTTTCATTCCTAAACCCGTGACAAAGCTATCCTGTAAGTACCTCATATCTGAAAGGTTTAATGAGAAAATAAATTTAAAAATACATAAAAGTGATGGCATCTCCTTTTGGATTGTTGAAAGAACAGACTGCTAATTTTGAGAAGTTTTGGCTGCACAAGTAGAGACTGCACATATTACAGATGAAACATTTGTGCTGTTCCCCTGCTATTTGCAGCAGTTATGGGACAATGACTTAAGACTCCATTGATTTAGCACCTTCATAAAGCTGGAGGAACATGGTGTGAATCCCAGGCTGCTCTACAGCACTGCACAAATATTTTTACACACCAGTTGCCAGAATAACTCAGTTCAAACTTGTCATTAACGTTACAAAATCATTTGTTCAAAACCTACAAGCAGTCTTGGAGAATTCAAGTTGTCTGCACGAAGAGCTGTAATGCTCCACGTGCAGAGAAGCATGTGCAGATTCATTCCCCTCTTCCCCAACTTCTGATAATTTGGCTTTGCAGCTTTTTAAACAAAAATCTTAGGAAGCAAATTTCCCAGTGGATTCTGTTTTGCCTGCTTTAAAAGAAAGAAAAAGCACAAACAAATGTTGTTACAGCAGTTGCCTGCAATGGGAAATGTTGGTTTTGCCTTGTACATTGAAATTTCCCTGTACATTTAATGTACAGATTGCTAAAATTTATAGTGGACAGCAACAAGCAAGCTGCCATTTTTCAGTGGAGGAAAGATGATTTTCCCACCAGCACTGCCCTTTCATACAAACTGTAAAACAGTTTACAGACAATTAAGATTTCACTATTTTAATCGGGGGGTTATTTCAATGTCAATTACTCGCAGAGAAGAATCGCCTCAAACAACTTTTCCAGTAAAAATAAATCAGCAGCCCCAAATCCAATCAAAATCATATTAGAACATAACTTTACCCTCTGGCCAGTCTCACGACACTTAAAGGCATGATTTGAAGAGTAAGATGGTAACTTCACAGGGATAATTATAATAAATCTCTCCATTTCCAAGTGTATCTGTTACACAAATCTGGCCTCCCTGAAATTCATGGAGCCCCTCTAACATTTTTCCTGGAGCTTGATTATTACTGAGTCAAATGAAATACATCTCCCACTGTCATCTCCATTTAGACATCCCAGACATTCCAATATTTACGAATTGGAAAAGATTTGGTTTATGTAATTACTAATTTGGATGGAAAGCCATTCTTTTTGGCAGAAGTGTTCTGGCATCGTTAGGTGAGCAATCATTGGTTTACCAAGATGAAGATTAGTTATGTTTATTTTTAGAATAAATTCACTCTCCAAGCCATTTTTGACTGCTATTAATCAGTCTGTTGAAATGTGTAGAAATAAAAGATCATTTCAAGAGTCAGATTTCAACTTCTGGTAGCTTTCAATATGCCATGTAAGAATTTGGAAGATATAAAACAAAATCAAGTTTACATATAAAAGATGTTTAATGCAGTCACTGATTCTGAGCAGAATCCGTCAACTAAAAGTTTCTATGTGTAGATCAGTCCTTTGAGACCTTGGAATGTGTCTAAATGATGATTAAAAATCCCAATTTTTCTAAGAATCTTAAGATTTCAAGAGGGAAAAAATTTAGACAGAAAGGACTTACTTGAGATTGGTCTATCAGTATTGTCCCCAGTGTGGTGAGGGAAAACCATAGCAGCAGTTCCTTTTATTTTACTTAGTATTAAGTTTTATGACAGTTAAAAGGTGAACTCTGACAGAAAAATGTCCCGTGGGCAACTGCTGTAAATATTTTGACTTTAAAAAATCCACCTGGAGATTGATATTATGCCAATGGACATGAAGGGATATGAAGGGATATAGTCATGGGTAAACCTATGATACTTCTGATATCTCATCTATTTACCTAACTCCACACATACTCAGCAGTAGGAAAAGGGAATTTTAGGGTATAATCTCTCCCAGGAGTTTACAGCTGTCTGCTTTTCTCCACTACTGACACAAAGAACGTATGTCACAAAATCAGGTGGGATGTCCTCAGTGTCACTCAAAAGAGATGACATGAAAAAGCATTCTCAGAGTTTAACTTGCTAATGCAGCAACAAGTGGGAAATGCAAAATTTCAGAGAGATGCAGATAATTCTGATCCCCACAACTTTCTCATTCCCTCGTCTCCCTTTTTCTCTGTCCCCTAGGAACCACAATCCATCTGACACAGTAAGGTTTGCAAGTGGCATGAGTTGCTATGCCTGTCCCTGTTGATGCTCACCTGCATCACTGGCACTTTGTGTCAGAAGTGAGCTGGGTGCAGTGTTTTGCCAGTTGATGCTTTGCCAGTTTCAGGGTAGTGCTAGGAGCCAGCTGCACACATCTTGAAAGTGCAATAACCTGCAGGCAATGTGGTTTTTTCCTCTATGTTCATGTGAAAGCAAATTGCAGTTAGAGTCAGAAAGCAAGCAGCACATGGCAGAGTTACTATTTGCACAACAAGATGCATTTACTCTTGAGCTCAGTACCTCTTTTTGGTGAAGGTTCCCATGACCTTTGTGCAGCTGGAGTTGTCTCCTCCACACACCCCACACTTGTCATACTGGAGCTTGGATCCGATGATGCCGTCGCAGCCCGTGCGGATGCACTTCCCTCGCACGCACACTGAGTTGCTGTAGGGTCGACACTCCGTGCCATCAGTGACCTAGGCAAGCAAATAAAACTTGGCTCAAACTGCCACAGAAATCTGCCTTTTTGGATCCACCTGGCAAAACCCAGTTCCTTAAGTCACCAACTCACAGAAGGTTGCCTCCCCTGACAGAGCAGACTGAGCTTCTCTAATATTGCTGGCCAAAAGCAGATGAAATTTAGCAAAAGGACAAAAGCAAGGACAGATAACTTTCAGTTTGGATTGCAGCTGATAGAAGTGACCACAAGTCACATCTCTACTACTTGGCTAATTATCCTATATTAATTGCTTCTGTAAGAGTTACTCTGGACTCCTTAAACATAGTTCAGGGTTAGACTTACTTTTTTCTCCTAATACTCTTTCTCCTCCAGAAAATCTCATAATGACAGAAAACTCCAGGCAGAAAGCCCTTTATCCACTACTGAAAACAAACTAGTGCAGAGAGGCCCATATTTTTCATGCATTCACATACTGAGATGTGGAAAAATTTCTCTCATTTTAGACGCCAGTTCTGGCCCTAAGGCACAACCACTAGATCTAACCATTAAATCTAATCACCCAGTTAAATCTTTGAATCGTATTATTAACTTCTTTTCCCTGGTTGCAGGGAAAGAGTTCTAAAATATGGGACACTTCTAAACTGGAGTGTGAAACCCTGACTGGAGTTGCCATTACCTTCTGAGAAAATACCACATAATAACCAGTTCCTTTGGCTCGGCAGGTGAGCTTGCAGACGTCTCCGGGCAGTACTCCAGCATACTTGGGGACCCATTCCACAAAAGTCTTGACCCCCTTTGCATCAGACTGATAGCCATTCCTTGCTTCACACTGCTCTTGTCGAAAGGATTTGGCTGTGGAATTATTCACATCATTAGTGGCTATTTCAGACCATGCTGCAAATATCATTATGTCCATCTATTATTCCAGTTTCTTTCCTACATAATTTTTAAGTTATGTCACACCACTTCTTTACTTAGAACTGGCCTTCCAATCCCTCTCCTGTTTTAGCTTGGAAATCTCCCCATGGCATAACAAGCATTAAAGGCCTGAAGTTTGCATCATGTTTCATTTTAGAGGACTGACTTTTTTTCACTCAAGCATCCTTTCTCTATAGCATCCAGGACAAGGTGCGGTGGAGAATTAGGATATTGGACTAATGCTGAATGTCTAGCCTTGATAAATGCATTTTGGGGTGTCTGCAGTGTGGTTTCAGGGCAGATAATCAGTGTGCAGTGTGTGAGAGGGGAGGGCTGCAGCAGGAGGGCACTCACCGTTGGCGGGGCAGGGAGTGACGTTGCAGGAGCGGTAGATGGCCCTCTTGCCCGTGCAGTACCTCCCGTTGTTCCTGGGCGCTGGGTTGTTGCAGTGGCGATAGGCAAACTGAACTCCCCCACCACAGGTCCGGGAGCACTGTCCCCAGGGTCCCCAGGAGCCCCAGTTGCCATGGCTTGAAGCCTGAAAAACACACGGAACAGTAGGAGGTGAGCTCGTCATCCAAGAGCGAATGGAGTTGTTACCTCAAAGTCACTGCTAATGTTTTCCTCAACTGAAGACAAATCCTTGGCCATTTTATCACGGATAACAGGTGTTAGGAACCTTCTTTCTCCCAGCAGAGTTAATTTCTATCTTTTATTTGCACACTGATGACATCTTGTCTGCACTGTGGGTGCAAAGCCAATACTGGGCCTTGCTCCACACAGCCGCCTTCAGCCTCTTCGTGGAAGACACCCACAATTTCATGTGCTACTCTTATTTTTTGCTATTCCCACCAAAAAGGCCCCTTAAACTGACTCCAAGGGGTTCAGCTCCCAGAATATATCCATACTCCTAATCTGAGATTAATTAAATCCAACTATTGTGATGTGTAGGTATTTCTTGGAGCTACCGGCTCCAAGAGGTGGAGATGTCAACTCTACTCCATTGGCTACAGCATTGCAGTATCATGTAGAAGTGTATAAATCCATACAAAAGGGTATAGAAATCCATACAAAAGGGTGTTATAAAGGCTGTAGCTTGATTTGAAAGGCTCCCATACTTCGCAAATATTTTCCCAAAGCCCTACAAGTCCACATCTCTTCTGTGGGTGTAACAGAAGGGGCTGCTGTCTACACAGAGAATTTAGAAATATCTGAACTGTGCAGCTGACACCTCTCATGAGCCTGGGGACTCTTCAGATAGATCAAGTAGACCGGGGCTCTCTGGAAGGACAGACTTTTCTGATCCAGAAATTATATTCTGGATTAATTTCATCTGCCTTTTTCTTCATTAGAATTAGGGCCCTGGAGCCTTTCAGATGAGGGCTGTAAATTAAATGTGGAGATGTAATTCATCTTGCTTTCCATGCCAAGTGAGAAGGACATGTCCTGGTAGCTCTCATTTACTGAATGGGCAAATCACATCCTCTGAAAGGACGTTCCCAGTTTTCCAGGAATGAAGACTTTCCTTGAAGAAGAAAATACTCTTCCTTAACCTCAGCAGCATTTTCCCTACATCCCTCCCCAACAACACCCCAACTATGTGCTAAAAAAACAAGGCAGCTTCCAATCTGACTTCCACAAAAATCAGCACCTCTGAGTGATCGCTGTTAAAAATTCCCCTCGGGGTCACGGCCGGTAACTTACTGAGTAATACTTCTTCTTGGTTTTGTCCACGCATTTCCCTTGGAGGCAGATCCTCCCTTTGCCACAGGGGGTTCCCTCGACGGCGGGCAGCTTCTTGGTGAGGCAGACCATCTGTCCCTGGCGCACCACGGCGCACCAGAGGCGCGAGCACACGTCCATGCCGGGGCACACCGTGTACTCGGCGCCGAACGCCAGCTTGCACTGCCGGATGGCGTCGTACGTCTGCCCCGGCAGCTCCTCGGGGCCCACGATCTGCTTCCTGGGCTGGTCCAGCAGGCAGTTCCCTACAAAAGCAAGCCAAGCTCTTGTTGACTCTGTTATTTGCTGTTATTTCCCAGTTTTCCCTGCAAAGTCGTTCGTGTGACAGCGAACCTCCTTCAAAGGATGGTGATATGAAGACTCTGAGGTCCTGCACAAGGTCAAACTGCTGCCACTGTGTTCTCACCCAGCTGCTAAGCTGCCTATTCCCAGCCTGAGGTGTAAATGAGTTTTTACTCAGCTCCTTTTAGCCTTTCAATCCTTTATGTAAGACTCGGAACACATTCCACGCTATTTATCGGTTTGTGATTTAAGGAGTGAGCAAGACTCACGTAAGCAAGACTCAAAGTAAGCACAGTTGTCGTTTGAGTTTTAAATCAGGATGTCAGAAATGGTAAAGACTCTAAAGGAATGCCAAAAACATCCAAAAGCATGGACTTGTAGCCAATGAGGCCAAAAAACTCAAACGAAACGGAATGAAAAATAAAAAAAAATTCTACCTGGCCAAAGGAAAAATATAAGCTGCTTATCAAAACTAATGTTGGCACTAAAGCTGGACTGGACTTTTCTTCTAAGGAATGAGATTTGGCTGCCTATGGAACTAGTCTGAAAAGGGTTATCCATTTAATACAACAACCCATCAATTACAGGAAGAAAAAACTACATGAATGTAAAGATTTATATATGTGTTTTAAGGTCTGCAGTGGTCAGGATTTGTCTGGCACACTCTGAAAATGAGAATTCCCGTTTGTGCTCTAGGTATCTTCTGATAGCTGGTTTTTTTACTATTGAAAACCTCACTTGTTGACATGCAGAACTATTTATTCAGTGTAACCTCTTTTACACTTCATGAAAGGGATATGTGGTCTGGGCAAGCTTCACTCATCCTGGGCCAAAACAACTCACCACAATTTACCTCACTTTGGAATCCACACCAGTGTTCCTCACTTGCATCATGGCTGAAAAAAGCCTATCTATAAAAACCCTCACTATTTACACAAAATGGAATAGAATTTCAAGCTATGCCTGGGAATTTAAGCAAACCAAATACTCCATTTCTCAATAGCTTGAGTTTGCCTTCCAAAACACGCGCTTACGGCAACTGTTCTTCTGCTCCTCTAAAGACTAATGCCAATTAGCCAAATTAGCCAAAAATTCTTTCTGCATGATGACTTGCAACCAAGAACTCTCTGTCCTGTTAAACCTGTTCCATTTGCTGACCCTGATTTACCCTAGCCTCATATTTAATCTGGATTATGCTGAATTTTTAATGCGGACAAGATTTGCCAATGCTAGCTGTCGTGAGGTAAAGATAATTAAAAGTACTCTTAACACTCTAAGTTTGTTGTAGTGTTAAATATTAGAGACATGACAAGGACTGAGGAAGCACCTATATTTTTTTCTGGAGTTTCTGGCCATAATTTGTGAAAGTTTTGGCAAAAATACACTTTGTAAAAGTAAATAACAGTGGAAATCCTCCTTCATTCACCTCATGAGGAAGGAGGAAGCCACTGAAATATGAGTGCAGTTACATCAACATTTAGTTTATACCCTGCTTTTGTACCTACACTGAAGTTTATCAAACTCCCAAGTAGAGCTGTTATTCAACATCATAATACTTCATTTCAATTGGAAATAAAGATTTAGAGAAAAAAGAAAAGTCTCATCTTTGCATATATTCATCTGTCAATCATTTCAGTTAAAACCATTCCTAGGTGAATAACAAACAGGTTTCACGAGCTTACACAGCAAATACAGCATTTTTTCCTCTCCAGAACACAGGGGGAAGGAGATCCAAACTTCTCCTTAACTGAGGAAAGGTGTGTAATTTCTACAAAGCCAGGTGTTCCATCTGATCTCACACCATAAATTCAAAACTGAAGACAGGGAAGGCCCCTAACAATTTCCCACAGGAAAAAACCCCATCTTTATATGGGTAGATAGTGGCAGTGTCTGTGTTTGGACAGGTTGCAGTGAGGTGCAGGTGTTTTTACCACCAGCTGGTCCAACCTCCTGCTTGTCATGGTCAGAAGGGACAGAGTGGGCCCCTGGCTGGGAGGGCAGGCAGGGTTTCCATCCACTGAGTTGCATTTCAACATCCAGAGCATGTACATACTGCTATTTCCATTTTTTTTTGTCCTGGGCACCAAAGAACATCTTTGTGCCCTGGAATAGAGCAACATTGTTGGCTGATGACAGTGCTAATTAAGCCATCTCATTATCTCTCTCAATGCTATGTGTAACATATCTTGTGAGGAGGGGGGGAATAAGGCAGAACAAGATCTGTGCAGGAAGCAGATAAGCAGGATATAAATTAATTAAAATACAAACAGTCCTTGTTCCAGGTTGCAGAGAGCACTGGAACTGAACACACTAAATCCCAAGCAACCATGCCACAGCCTGGTGGTTGGCATGACAATAAAGGCAATTAGTACCTTTGGAACTGCTAAAAGCAGATGGATATAAATGTCAGTCTCCTCTGGACAAAAAACGAGCCTTTTCTTCCTAAATGTCAACTCTTGTCTGGGGTCATCTCGTGAGTGTAAAACAAATGGTGATATCATGACAAAGCTGTTTATTGTTCTCAGAGCAGGCCCCAGGAGACAGGGAATCAGCACCTTGATCCTCCCCAGCCCCCTGGCTGACCTTGGATGAGACATTTCTGTTGGGATTTGTTCAGCTGACCTCATGCAATGCTGGTGTCTGCAGTGCACTCAGCTGTCAGGTGTTTCTCTACTGAGGAAAATGAGTTTATGGTGTCATTCTGCACCCCTCATGCGCCCAGTGATGCTGAGGCAAATGATTGTCAAATCAAGTCTCAAAAATATTTGAAGTCAAATAATTGATTTCCATTTTGAGTTCATGAATGGCATTTGTGTTCCGTTAGGACAGATCTGAGATTTAAAATAAATAACTGGGAAGTTATAAATTGCTAGAGAAAAGAAGGCTTTTACTTAGAAAAGGTCTCTGAAGGGCTGATCCATCAAGAAAAGAGATTCCCTAAATGTTATGTATTTGAAATCACTCCAATAACATCAGTAATCAAATTAATTCCTAGAGGATTATGGACCTACATCATGAGAGATTTAAATTTTCTATGGATAAATTCATCATCAATAACTCTTGAAGACCACACACCTGAGTGATAACTACTCATGAACTGAGGAGAAAATAGTTCAGAGTTCCTTACACTCTCTGAGAGGTCATTCATGGATGGTGGGAGAGTTACCTCAGTAACTCAAAAGGGAAAGTTCTCTTCATTTGTGGAAATTAATTTGGTAATATTAAATCAGTGCCTGAGCAATATGGACCATAAAACAGGATAGTACAGATTAATGGATCTAATAAAATTGAGAGAAAAAATTAAGTCATTCAGAGAAAAATATTTCAGAGAGCACTGAAATCAGCCGACAAAATATTTAAAAGCAAACCTTTACATTCAGCAGACACACCATACTTTTTATCCATAAGCATTTTGGTTACCATAACAACTTGATCCATTCACTCAATTATGTCATTTTTATCTCAGCATTTTGGAATTTGAGTGGTTTGTTTAATAACTGCAGTTGCTTTGGGAGCACAGTGAAGACTTTAAAATTCATTAAAGAGTGAAGACTAGGCTTTTTTTTATTTCTACTTTTGGAAAACAAAATTTTTGTCCTTATTCCCCAAGGGGCAAATGTCATATTTAGCAAATAAGCAGCCATAAAATGCTCTTATTATAAAATACAGATTCACAGTAAAAAAATACCATGTAGCTGACACAGGGAGTGATAACACATACCATGGCCATCATCAAAGAATTCTGTGATGGTTGCTGAGGTGCACTTGGACCAGGGTTTGGAAGCATCAATGCTGGTCAGGATGGAGGACATCAGGCGCTTGTCTTCCATGGAGCCGAAGTTCTCCTCACAGAACTTGGAGTCATCATGGGAGAGCCCAAGCAAGTGCCCTGTGGAAATGAAACACGTAAATAACATTATATGACTGTCCAGAGTTTACCAGCTGGAGCTCCCAAGTGAGGGAAGGGAAATTTATTCATTTATAGCTATCAACAATTGAGTTCTTAATGTTTTTCCAAATCATCTTCAGCAAGAAAAACTTTGTGAAGATGTTCTGCAACTGTCTAGAAAGGTGCTACATCTTTTTAAACAGCTAAAAATGAAAGTATTTATGATGCAACTAAACGAAGGGTAGAAGAATGAATGGGAATAAAGCTGCAGACAGCTGAAGCCTGAACTTAACACTCAAAAAGTTCAACCTAAGCCAGAAGTTGATTAACAAGATATGCAGGGCTAAGCCAAGAGTGCTTTTCAATAAGGACAAGACCACCCATCAATGCCACTGCAGAAAAAAAGCCTGATGCCCTGAAAGGAACAAATTCTGCAAGATCTGACCTTTTTTTATTTTCAGGTAGGTAAAACCATTTTTGTTTGGCAATACTTCCTACATAAGGCCAGATAATGCTGCTTTTATGCTGCACTGAGACATGGCTGAATATCAGGAGGTGCATGTCAAGTTTCAATCTGATACAGCACTACATAAAGACCGGCGCTGAAGAGATGACAACAGCTTTGTTTCATTTCAGACAAATGCTGGTGTCGAGCAAAGCAACTCACTGCTAAGATTATTGTTTCAAACTGATGGATTCCTCTGACAGAGTAACCAAATAATCAGTGCATCACTTCTAACCTACAGAGCAAATTCCCTGGAAGTGAGCTGAAGATTTAATACATTGTATTTACATTGTATTTACATTGTATTTACATTGTATTTACTGATCCAAGACTGCTCACAGTTGTAGGAATTACCTCAATGCAGGATGTTTGTGCAATAAGACAACCAGGGTCTCTCAGTGGAAAAGGAGTTTAATTTCTAAGGCAGTGCCTTGGTACTGAACAGCTCTGGGTGAATAAAAAAAGCTGGAGCATTGATCCATCCAAAGAGTTTGGCTGAGTAACATCCCATGGCACTCAGCACTGGATCTGTGTGGGATATGAAGGATAGTTGGGTGCACACCAGAAACTCAGGGATGTAATTTTTCAGAGTGCTCAGCATTTTACAGCACCATTCAGAACTACCCAGAACTCTGTGACATGAAGCTTTCAGTCTTTCAGGGCAGAATTCCAGTTTGTCACAGCCTCTGCAGCACTTCACCCATGCAAGATGAAGTTTTATTCTCTATACAAATCCCTTCTTCACCCTTCAGAACTTCATTTTCTGTAAGGCCATCCCATGCAAGTTCACAGTTAAACGCTTAATACAGTGCACATATTCACAGGCCTGTTAATCTACTGCAACTTGGGCTGCTCTTGAGTTTCTCTGCTACCTCTGCCATCTTTCTTTTCCCTCTTTCATAGAGCCAAATTAAAAAAATATCCTTTGGATATGAGGAAGCTTGCAGGCAAATTACAAGCTCTTCACTTCGAGCAGAGAGACTGAGGATTTCTTCATAACTCTGTTGCAATTTAGTCTCCCTCCTCACAAAAAGGCTGGCCAGCCTCTGTGGAGAAGTTCAGAGTAAATAAATAAAATGAAATGCTTCTCAGGCCGCTGTTCAGCACAGAACATCTCATCCCAAATACCTTGGCAAAAGCAGAGGAATCTGAAACAGGGTCATCTCCTGGAAAGTGTCAGGCTACTGAAATCACCTTTAATTAGAGAGCAGCATAAGTTCTCTGCTTTACAGTGACAAATGGGGTGAGCTGAGGACACGCCTCATTAGCAGCGTCTACTTTGTCATATTAAATCAGGCCATTGTTCCAGTGCATGACGAGAACTAAGTCACTTACTTGGCAGACTTCAGCCTTTTGGAGGAGAAGCTTCCCAAAGTATTTGTGAATCTCTCTTGTTATGTTTAGAATTTTCAGAAATGATTTAAAAAACCCATCATGACAAGGAAAGAAGCAGTAAGTAGCGAATAATTTCCGAAATACTTAATTCTGATAGTCAGTATTTGAGCTTCTAAATTAGGCACCAGTGATGTTAGTGAGGATAATAGCATTAAATATATGGATTTTAGCTCTCCATACTGATTTGCCTGTTAACTTTGTATGCTTGCTTATAAAAGAATTCAACTCTCAAAGGATTTTATGGAGCTAAAATTCCTAATTCTTACCACAACCTAAATTTCTCCCTGTCCTAACTTTGCCTTTTAAGGCACTCTGACCAGACTTAGAAGTGATTAAAGCATATGACAAACTCAGTGATGCTGAAACCTGGTTTTGCATTTCATTAAAAAGAATCAAAATTCAAAATATCACAGGGCTGTGTAACCTCTAAATACTGCCTGGCTAAGTTTTGCTCTTTTTAGCACAGAAGTGAGAACAGCAAAGTCCTTCAACACCTGCGCCCTTCACCCTTTTGCATCCAAAAATTAAGGAAGGGACACTTCCCTTCCTACTTCAAGAAGTCTCTCCCTACCACCCCTCACATGCATGACTGTGCTGGTGTTATTACATGATGTTAGGGCGGTTTCTGCCATTTTCAGGTGGGGTGCTTCCCTTCCAAAGAGGAAAGGTTGATCCTTCAAGCGACCCTATATGGAAGCAGAGCCCTGGAGAAAGCTCTGGACAGAAATGAAGACACAAGGAATACAAATCCTACTAAGAAGGCTTTTGAAAACAATGTCAATTTTAGCCCCACCCCATTTTGTACGACTCTGAACATCAAACCAGGCTATTGAAGAAAAAGAAAAGGCTCCCAGCAGCAGTGTAAAACGATGACTGATTGAGAATGGGTTCATAGATCATCTGCTGTTTTCTACTTAATGAAGCATCTTAGTGGTGCTGACAGTTCCCACTGAGTGAAAATGACATAATATAATTTTACCAGCAGGATGGTGTTTAGTTAAGTTATGCTGTAGGAATGCACGAGATGGTGAAGGAAGCAGATGGAGAGGAGGCAGGGTTTGCCCTCTCAAACTCCAAAAAGACCAAGGACCTCAATGGAGTGACATCCTCCCCTCACAGCTTTCCCTGCTACAACCCAACAGGAAATAATACCTGCAATGGGTTCAAAAATGATCCCTACACCTTGTAGGAATGGGGAGTATATCCCTAATATAAGGTAGGAATACTTCAGAGAAATTATGACAAGTGGGTTAAAACTTTCATCCTCTCTGAGGATCAGGACACAGAAGAGCCCTGCAGGGAAAGCAGGAGTGCAGCAGAGCTGTGCTGGATGTGTGCTGAAGCAGCTCTCTTATTCCCAGCAGCACTGGGAAGCAAACCAGAATCACAGAATACCCTGAGCTGGAAGGAACTCACAAGGATCATCCAATCCAGCTCCTGGCCCTGCACAGGACAGCCCTAAGAATGCCACCCTGTGCCTGAAATCATTGTCCAAACACTTCCTCAAGCCTGGATATTTCTGATTTCTCTCAATATACAGTTTTAGACTATCTGCAGAGGTTCTCTGAGTGAAAAGCATGCAAAATTACCCTACTGTCATACATTTTTCACTGGTATTTCAAGCATAAGAAACCAGAAAACAGAAAATATCCACAATGCACAGCAAGCCAGCCCCAGCTTTTGCTAAAGCACAAACCAAGGTGGGTCTCCTGAAAAAAAGCCAACAATCCCTGTTTTTGGACAAGAACTTGAACATCATGTCAAGGAGCAGCTCTTGCACTCCATCTGACCACAGCACACATGCAAGGTGACACAGCAGGCCAAGAAATGCTGCAGGCATTGATTGTAATTTGTTTTCTCAGAGCAGCGCAGCTCGGATGAAGCACGTGTTGTGTTTCCCAGCGAGGTTATGCCTTTCAGAAATTTCCAGCTGGGACAATTGGGGAGCAAAAGAAGGTCAAGAGATTTGCCCCAGGTTACCCTGTGAGTCAGTGGCTCTCAAGGGATCAGGAAGCTCCTGGCTCAACATTCCTTGGGATAATCACCAGCCCAGACCTTCTGCATTACCCTCCTGCTCTCCCCGTGGCTAAACAAAGATTGCAAGTGGGAACTCTGTCAAAATAAAGCCATTTCTTCTGGCATGGGCTGTTTTTCTAACTCCTGTGAGTATGGGACTCCTTCTTAAGAACTTCATGCTGGTATCACTCAGGAATCCTCTTGAAGTCATGATGGACCTGAGCAATAATAATTAATAAAGCTGGTGATTTTTTTTAATAAACAGAAGTGATTTGAATTACACAAGTTTACAGAAAAATTGCATAGAGTATAAAATTGGTCATTCCTCTTTTTTTATTCTTGAACTTTCCTTCCAGTTTTCTTTTCTTTGACTGTTATCAGTCACTTATGAAAGAAAAAGGATTTTAAAAAATCACTCTCTCTTTTAAATCTCCAGCCTAGAGGCACTTTTTAATATTTTTGGCTTAAAAGAGTTCCTCAGATTCAATGAAATAGTCTGGAGTGCAGCTTCTTCTCAGGAGCAGACATTAAAAAAAAAAAAAAGCCCCAATCAGACATTCAGCCACCAGTGCTGCAGACTTTACACAAAACAAACCTGTGCTGAGCTGGCTGCTTGTACCAGACTTGTGGGAGATCACAGACACATCACCCCTGTCAGGCAAGATTCTGCCCAGGCAATGTGGGCCAGGCAATCACAGACCACTGTGTCCACACAGGCTTAAATAATCATTAAAAAGATGTGGCCTTGGAGGTCCACGCTGCACTAATTAATGGGGCATGTAGAAGGGAAATATTCATTTTAGTGGAGAAGCAGGAGATGGTGACACCTCTTTCACACCTGTTCAACTCAGAGGAACTTGCAAAGAACATAATTCACAGCAGCTCATGGTAAATGAATGAACTCTGTGGGAGTACACAGGGCAAGAATGTAAAAATTGCATTGTCTGCTGCCTGTTTATTGGGCAATTCTGCCTTCCTTGCTGTACAAGTCTCTGCCCCACAAAAACTACATTATTGTATTGATATTATCTCCCCACCAAGGAGGAGAGCAATCCCTACTTGACCCTGAAGTCTGAAAGGCTGGAGCCCAGCTGAGCACTGAACTTCTTTTAGGATCATAAAATCCGAGATCACTTAGGGTGGAAAAGACCATTGAGCACAACCATAAACCTAACACTGCCAAATCCACCACTAAACCATGTCCTTGACATATTTTTTGATAATGACTGCTGTGAAATATTAGGCAAAACACAAGAGTTTTATGATTGGCTTTAAGTACCATGTCTGCTGCAGGTGGAACAATGATATATTTTATATAACATTACACGTTAATAAAAATGTTGCTGGGCAAGCCAAGAATTTTTATTCAAAACTTTAACCAGTAACCTTTTAGACAGATGATGTTTGCTTTTTGAAGCATCAGCTTAATTTTCTGCCCCACCTTCAGCTCTTGTGAAGGCTTAGCTTTGTCTGCCCACCTTCCCTCTTAATCAAAAGGGGCATGTTCACGAAGGCTTAATTTGAGAGCTTTTGCAAGCAGAAGTTAAGACAGAACTTTGAAAAAAGGTTCAAAGAGGAGGAATCAAGCAATTTTCCTGATGCATGTCAGCAAAGAAGACTTGGATGAGTGTACTCTCTGGTTTTTTTTTGTTGTTTTAAGAAAGCACATCAGCCTAATTATGATTACCTGGATATTTGCCTAAACTTCATCTGTCATGAAGAAACATAATATGAGACACAGACAACCTCCACTGTTTTTCTCATGTGGCTGTGAGACTCTGTGCCCTTGGCAATGCATCCCCCTTGAAATGAAAGGCTACAGGAGATTTGTAGCTGTCAGGTCTGATGCTTTGTCTTTATCTGCTTTATCTTGACAGCCTTTGAATCAAAGGGCTGCATGTTCAGCAGAACATGGCAGAGAAAAGGCTGCTGTATTGAGTTACTTCTGAGTGTACACAGGATGAGCACATGTGGTAAAACAAGGAGTGGGAGTGTTTTTTGACTCTTCTATGGACATCAAAAGACTCCTTTAAGCATCACGCAAGTTGTTCTCAGTTTCATTTGTTACTGAAGAAGTCAGAATCAGAGTTTGCTGTAAGTTAGACATGGTATTCCTTCCTCAGTGGCCTGCAGCTCAAACACAGCTCAGGCTCTGAGCAAACAGCTCCAATCCACTCAGAATTCATGGTATTCTGATGTATTTCAGTGAACCACACAAGCAGAGATGCCAGGAGTGACACCTCACTTCTAAAATGGCTTTTTTACAGAAAATGATGCTCTCTCATACATTTTGCTGATGGTGCTCGTGACACTTTTGCCCTCAGTGGTGCCAGAGGCCACAGAAGGATGCCATGCTGGAAAAAATTTGGTATCAAACTTGTTTTTTGAAGAAAATTCTTGGCTGTGGGGTGGTGAGGCCGTGGCATGGAGAAGCTGTGGCTGCCCCATCCCTGGAAGTGTCCAAGGCCAGACTGGAGCAACCTGGGATAGTGGAAGGTGTCCCTGCCCATGGCAGAGAGTAGGACTGAATAATTTTTAAGGTCTCTTCCAATCCAAACCATTCAGTGATTTTCTAGTTTTAGTTTCTGTGCAGTCCCTTGGTTTCAGGCATTACACAGCCCAGCTGTGGAGGATGTTGTGATAACTCCTCACAACCACAGAAAATGATGCTGAGCAGAGACCTTGAAAAGGCATCCTGTGCATCCCTCTGCCCTGGGGTAGGATCAGCATCCCCAGAGCCCCAGCTGCTTTAGCCAGCTGGCTCCTGTGAACCTCCCCAAGCACTTCAGCCCTGCCCTCAACTGTCCTGCTTAGATGATTTTGGCTAATGCTGAAAGCAAATCTCCCCTGCTGCAATTTCAGGCCGTTACCCCTTGTGCTGTCCTAGGTGGACACAGGGAATGATTTATTATGCAAATTTTTGCAGCGATTTTTAAAACGTATTTGAAGGCTGCTTTTATCCCCCCCTTTGGCCTTCCCTCCCCAAAAGTCACATGTGAAAGATAAAAGGAAACTAATGAACAAAGGTTTAATTAGTTCCACGTAGCAATGCTAAAGCTATAGGCTAAAAATAAAACATTTGGAAAGAACATCAGTAAACTGTATTACTCAGGAGGACAGAAGGAGTAACTGCATGCCAGAGTGTTTGTGTAACAGAGGAGTAGGAACATTGCAAAAGGTCAAATGAACATTATCACTGACAAAAAAAGGCTGCATTGCCTCTTTTTAAAGAAGTCAGTTTCTCAAGATTGATGGAAAGAACAAAGATAGATATAATTTAAGCTGTTAGACCCATGTAACTCCCACTGAGCTGAACTGGAGCTTTGCCTGCTAGAAGGCTGCAGGAAGGATGCTTTTGTATTTAAGGACTAGATCAAAACTCAAGAGACTCTAGATCAAAACTCAAGTTTAATTCTTGGCTTTCCCTGGAATTCCCTTTGTGATTTGGGGAAATTTCCTATCAATAAAACAAGCAGTAGCTCCACTTATGTCCCCTTGAGCTCTTCTCATTTTGCTTTTGCAGATGACAAACTGTTTAGGGTGGTGGGGTGGTTGTGCCAAAGCACAGTGGAACTCCAGCACAAACTTCTGACCATGATTTTACCTCAAAACACAGCACCAGGCTGCAAAACATGGATCTATCCCATTACAAAATATGTTAAATGCAATTCCAACTGACTGTGCCTGTTGCTGATGCTGGATCGTGCTTATTTTCGCTTGTTTATAATTCAGCACTGTCAAAGCAACAAATCTCCAACACAAAAGTCCAGAGTATTAGAGTGAAAATCTCACTGCTTTTGTTTCCTGATGGTTATTTTAATAAGGGAGGAGCAAGAAGGTGCTGCCCTATGAAAAACATTAAATAACTGTTGAGATGATGAGCAATCTCAGGTGCTTTCATGCTCTCCTCCACATGTCCCCAGGAGGCAGGGAAGTGCATGGAGCAAGGAAACATCATTTTTCCAGACAACAGGCCGCTGGTAACAAAGGCCTGGAGAAAGCCTAAATACTGTGCCTAAGCTCAGACAGCTCTGCAGAGCTGTGGAGGTGTAGCTCAAGGAGCTGCTAGAAGTTAAAAAATGCATCCATATGGCACAACATGGTGATGAACTGATGATTTCAGGCAGCAATCCAGGGGGTTATTTTTGTGAAAATGAAGATCCTGCTGTCCCAAGTGACAGCAGCATGTCCCCTGCTAGAAAATAACCAGATATGGATTTGCTGTTGGTGGCTGGATGTCTTGGCAAGCTATGATTTCAAAGAAACATTTATGGTATTAGCACTGCTCCCCTGCATTCTGAGGAGAAACTGGATTATCACACTCAAAGTTACAAAGTTTCTTTCTGGTTTTTTGTTGCATTATCCTCTCTTTTTCCCATTTGACATTGGAGACAAGCTATTACTGATTTTCCTACATACAAGTAGGACAAGATTCAGGTCCTACCTTATCAAACTTTATATAAAGATCTCCACCTCTTATTGCCAGCTAATCAGTTGTACCAAGAATTTGGTTGCATCTATTCCTTCCTGTGCTCTCCTTTACAGGCCTTTGGAGGTTTTGCCTGTTGCTGCTCATTCATCCTCTCTCCCTCAAAAACCACTGGTCAAAATCCATCTATTTTATCTGAAAGAAATAAAACAAACATCTCACACGTGATGTGGCACAAACCCTGGCAACAGAAGCAGCAGGTTGATTCTGCAGCAAGCTGCTTTTTTTGCTTCCTGTGCACCAATCCAACCTGAGCCCCTGGGCTGTGCATGGTTGAGCTGAAGCTCAATTTACTTTGGTTGCCTTCCAGAGAAAGAATCCGAGCCTGGAAAATGCTCTTGGATCCTTCAAGGGGGAAACAGGAGCGTTCAGATCCCCTGGAAGTCTCAGTGAGGACACTCTGAGGATCAGGTCCATGTTCATGATGCTGCATCTGCTCCCCATGCACAAAAACTGCTGAGAGTGACTCTCCTTGACCTTCCTACTGACAGAAAAGAACATTTCAGGTTCAGAGCATCCCCTCTGACGGAGGAACCGAGCCACTGTAAAATTACAGCTACACCCTGTCTGCAGGACAGGGGGAACTTGGAGATTTCTGGATTGCAGGAAGAAATCTGGTCTCCAAACAAAATAAAGCAAGGTTTTCCCCAAAGTGCTTAACTAAAGGGTATCCATGCCACACTTTTATTTTTCATCCTTTTTTGACCTTTGATTTAATTTAAGTGCTCAAGCAATTTTAGCTGTGTTTTCTTCTCAGCTTCTCCCACTTTGGGCCACACACACAAAGATCATTCTGTGACTTGACACCCCTCCTTTCTTAAAAACTTCTGGTGAGGAGGAAAAAAAAAGAGGATGTTATTTTAAACAGCCTCAAACTAGAGGTTTTATGTCCATTAGGGTTCTTATTTATTCATTTCAATTCATGCCTTTTTTTCTATTGAAAATTATAGTTTTTAGAGATTCCTGTAAATGCCTAGGTATGAAAATGGCCTTTCTCCAAAATGTGCTTCTAGATCACTAAAAATAATTCACTTTTGCTTATATTTTCTCAGTGTGGAATTCAAGGTAACAATGTGAACATTTGCTGCTCATCCCTGTCTTTACTGATTGGTGTTCTTTTTTTTTAATCTGCCTAAAAAATGTATTTACTGCTGATAAAATGGCAGGAAAGACATTGCTCTCCTCTTCATGCAGCAGATCCATCAACAAGAGGGTTCCTCACCCAAGCCTGCCCACTGACCCTCAGCAGAGGCATCACTGCTGGGTGCAAGGGGACACAAGCAGTGTCCCCAGCTCCCTGGCTTTGAATGACAGGCTAAGGTTGCCATCTAACCCATCCCAGATTTGTGATGGTTCATACACAGCATCCACATCCATATCCCATGTGAATCTGTATTCCATGGAGCTAACTCCAAATGCATTGGATTAATGATTCCAGAGGATTTTTTTCCTTTGTTGTGACATTATTGCTTAGTAAAATAAAATTTCTGCTTTGGGGACTCATCCTGCCACAATATTTCATGTTTCCATGCAATGCCTGATCCCTTCTCAAGCCACCACTGTAATTCCTTTGCAGAGCTATAAGAGGAGCTTAGGATCACTTGTCCCTGAAGAGCCAGGTCATTTTCCATGCTTGGTGACCTCTGCTTCCTGAGCCATATGTAGAAGGCACTCAGATCTCAGCCTCTACCTTCAAGCTCCTTGAAAATGGAACTACTGCAATGATACTCCCAAAGCAAACTTTACTTTGGTTTGGCACGAGGTACAAGGCAATTCAGCAGCTGGCTCTCTGTGAAAGTTCTCCTTTCCTTGTTATTTCCTTCCAAGAATATTAAAAAAAAAGAAAAAAAGAAGAAAAAAAAAAGAACATTCACCACTTTCAAGTTGCTGTTCACTCCCCAAAGTGAACAGCCCTTATAGCAAATGTATTTCCAGTGGACACAGCTCACAAAAGATCAGAAAATTAAACACGATCAAGATGGCAGCAGTCTCTCTGAAGGGATAAATCATGACTTCCTTCTGTCACTAATTCTATCTTAAACCCTTCTGAAGGGTCCATGCAAGGCTCCTAATTTGATTGCAGTCCACTGAGGTGGAAACTGAAACAAACCTAAGCAGGTTTTGTGACCAAACCTTTATCACCTAAATACTATTTCACTTATTACAGGATTCATAAAGGTGAGATTTCCATACACTTACAAAGATATTAGAATTATGTTGGCTTTTTGCCACAAAAGCTTTTTTCTGCAGGTAAGACAATGAAAAAAGCTTCCTAACAGCAGCGCGTGCAACAGGTTGAAAAACGTGACTTAATTTCCAATAAATAAACGCATGCAAATTACAACAGATGGGCCAAAAGCTTTCTCAGGAGGGCCATGCATTGACATCTCTGGGCAGTAGCAGCAGCCTTTGAATTTTCACTTCAACTGCTGCTTAGAAAGGCCACTGTCAGGGAGGAAACACCTACTGTGCGCCTTCCCCTGCCTTCGGATCCCTTATTAGTTAACCCTCAAGTGCGTATGTACACAGCCCTAATCCCCAGGCGGGGCTCTGGGCCGGGGGAAATCTGGAATTAATTGCGGGGTATTTTGGTTCCTAATGCAGCTGTTGGGAGTGTTTGGCTTGGCAGGGGAACAGAAAAGGCACCGCATACCAATTTCGTGAGCCACCGTAAAAGCCGCGTGGAGGCCGTCGTCTTCAATCACCGCGCAGCTGCGCTCGGGGGAGCAGATGGTCCCAACGTCTGCCATTCCCAGGGTATCACAGGAATGGTGCCCACATAAATCCTGCCCAGAAAGGGGAAAAGAAAAAAAAAATTAAAAAAAAAAAATCATTAAAATAAGTTTTTACACTCAGCGGTAACAAGCGGTTAAAGTCGCCTTGGCCAATGGCCGGACCTGGATGGAAAGTGTCAATGGAGCAGATGGTCCCAATGTCTGCCATTCCCAGGGTATCCCAGGAATGGTGCCCACATAAATCCTGCCCAGGAAGGGGGAAAGAGGGAAAAAAATGTAAAAAAAATCATCAAAGTAAGTTTTTACACCCAGCGGTAACAAGCGGTTTAAGTTGTCTTCGCCAATGGCAGGACCTGGATGAAAATATCAATGTAAGGTTCCAGCTAAAGATGTTAAAAGCACAGGAAGCCAATCCCTGGTAAGGTCAGTGGGAGTATTTTCATGGGCTTTAACAGGTTTTGGATATGCTCTGCAGCTGATTGTTGTTAGTTATATTTGTATTTCTGTGATACTCATTCTTGCGTTGAGGTGCTGTCCCTTTCAGGACGATTTCCTCCCAAATTTGCCTCAAACTGAGACAGGTAGGTACTGAAAATATGCTGTGGAAGCATTTCCTCATTGACAATAATAATAGAAAACTCTCTTTATTGACACTGACAGAAAGCTTCAGCTTCCTGATCAGTCCTTGAACCAGAGATCACCTTTCTCTCCTGAAGCCAATCCTACACACTCATTAACAGAAATGAGATTGTTACATGTGAAATCTCATTCCACATCTGTCAAGCAGTACAATTAACAGTATGTTACCCAATAATATACCAAGTATTTAGCAATTCTCAGAGGTTGCTGAGAGTCAGTGATATGAGAGAGTGCAAAATCCCAACAACTTAACCACTTCTCCCACATGTAGGTATGGGGTGTCCCCAAAAGCCATGCAGGTATCTTCAGGTTTTGTCTTTCAACTTTGGTCAGACATTGTGTTTTTATCACAAGCAGTAAGTTTTCCGTGCTTCTGCTGAAGCAAAGAAGAATACTAGTCTGAATGTGCACATATAAACATTTCTGGATGAGCAGTAAAAGTAGGGGCCATGCTATTTAGAGCACTTCAACATTTCATTGTGGTTGAATGAAATTGTCATTTTCAAGGCATGACAAATGTTATTATCAAAATGATCAAAGAGCACTGTTTTCCCTTCATTTTCAAGATTCTCTTCTTCCCTTTGAATCTCTTTCTGTAAGGATTTCCCTTTATGAAGCCCTTCATAATTAATCCATGTGAATAAGAGACACCTTGTAGGAGGCTTCAGAGCAGCAGCGTTCACTGATTATGACAGGTTAGGCAAACTTGGAAATGCACAGGATTCAAATCCCCCTGAAGTCAAAGAAAACCACCCTGACTGCAGAAATACTGTGATAGAGCATCTCTTTATAAATAACAAAAAAAAAAGAAAAAGGTTTGTTATTTTTTTCCCTAAGAAAGAAATTTTTCAAGCTAAAACCACAAAGCAATATTACACAAAAGGAGGAGATATTTCAGGCTCAGTTCTGGCTTCCAGGGAACTATCAATGGGACAAGAAGACACAGTCTTAAGCTGGATGTTTAGGCTAGACATTGGGAAGAATTTCTTCACAGAGAGGGTGATTAGATATTGGAAGGGGCTGCCCAGGGAGGTGGTGGAGTCACTGTCCCTGAAGATGTTTAGGGAAAGGCTGGATGTGGCACTCAGTGCCATGGTCTAGCACAAGGTGGTGGTCACTCATAGGTTGGACTCAGTGATCTCAGAGATCATTCCCAACCTAACTGATCCTGTGATTCTGTGATAGAGCAATGTGACCTGAATCCACACGAGCAGCTGAACTGAAATTCTCACACAAGTACTGAAAAGCACATAAATCAAACAGAAAGCAGCTTACTGGAGGAGGGCTAGACAGGTTGACAGTGTCAGTAAAAGTAAGTATAAACCACATTAATTCAGGCTTTGTCTCTGCATGCAGATTCTTTCTATGTCACTCTGTCTTCTCTTGTATTTGGGTGTCATTATTACACAGGTGCTGACATCAGTGCTGCTCCCAGCATGGGCACAATGTTATCAGATGCCTCATGCCAGCCAGGATTTACTCCCATGTGCACACAAGCAGCATCTATGCTGGGAATTTACACCAGCAGGCACAGCCAGACCTCACAGTGATTCATCAGGTTTCATGACACAAATATAACTAAAAATAATATAATTTTTCTAAGCAGGCAATCTCCTAAACTCTCTTAGCTCCCACAGAGCTAATTCTGATGGGACGTGTGGAGCGTGGAACATCAGGGCAGAGATGTTACCATAATCTCACCTTAGGATGTCAAAAACTGTGCACAGAATTGCATGATGCTGTCTTCCCTGGAGATTAGAGGCTGGTCCTAGAAAATCCCACAGCAGGACACACATGATTCTGCAAACTGCTTATATGTAAAATCACCTGGCTCCTCCAACTCCCCATGGACAGCTGGCAAACAGGTGTCCTCAGATGGCATGGGACCAGCCATCCCCAGAAAGGAGAAGAGTGCCCACCCTGGGCTCAGAAAGTGGTGGGCAGTGCTACAGCAAAGCCCTGGTCCCTCAGTAGCCCCGTGGCCACCTCCCTGAGGCCCCCCAGCAGTCGGTGTGGGAGTCCTGCAGCTGCCGCCAAATCCCAGCTGGGAAGCAGCAGAGGGGCTTGTAAAGGATTCTGGAAACAAGGACAGGAAATATTTTCTGGCATTAGCTGCTCTGTAGGAAGCTGTTATGGGGATGTCTGTGGGTTGCCCATCTGCTGCTGGAGCAGGGCATGTCATGGCTGTGCTTGGAGCAGAGCATGGATTGAGCAGCCAGGTTTTCCCTGCCAATTCCAGCCCTCAGTGGCTGCCTGAGGATGCTCATTTGCAGCTAAGGCTGACACTGTCAATAATCTTTTAGGCAAATTACTGAGAGCTCCTTGTCTCATTCTTTCCTTCTCCTGCCTCTGCCTGATTTGAACTGGAATATATTCATAGCATACACTATTCATAGTATACACTATAAACAGAACTGCAGCCTATCAAGTGGCTTCTCTGAGACAAATATTCTGAAAAGTTCGCTTTTGGGTCAATTCACCAATACCAGCTTCCAAACAGCTTGATTTTAAGTGATGTTACTGAAAATCATGCCTGCTGACCCATCAAACACTGGCCATGGATTACTCATTACCAGAATTAATAGTTACATTTGTTTCTTGCTTTCCTGGGCAGTCCTGGAAAGCAGTCTACTACTTTCGTGAAGTAAACTTCCTGGGAGTACAGTAAAAGGTTTTATTTCCCTGGAAAAAAAAATTTAATTTTCTGTTAAGAACAGGCTTCAGTGTAATGATGCAATCTTAGAAAATCTGTGTGGGTAGCCTCAACTTTTCATACTGCAGCTAAAGCACGAGGAAAGAGGGAACTCGTGATACATAAAATCAGTTTCTAATGATTATTTCAATCTGGTTTTTGTTTTTGCTTCTTTTAGAAGGTTAATCAGCTACTCAGTTCTCAGCTACTCAATTGCCTTGAAACAGTGGCAGAAGCTTTAAAGAAGGTTTTTTGATATTTGTAAAGAAGGAAAGCAGCCTGGCCCTTGATCTGCTTTACAGCAGTTTCAAAACAGAAGAATGACAAGGAAATGCATTTGCTATGCAGGAGGCAAGAGATGTTAAGCTTTGGCAAAGGAATGGCTTAGTAAAGCTAAGCTGTACATCACAAGTCTAGTAGTTAATTAGACAGCTCATTAGAGGCCAAGTTTTCTTGGCATTCTAAATCCATCAGGAGCAGCTGGCTGGCTGCCACGTATGCATGGCCTTGTTGTGAAGGGAGATAACTGTCACCACATCCTGGCTGGAGCAGGGAGGTTATTTCACCTGAAATCTGTTCTGCAGCAGGTTCCAAAACAAGAATAAACTGTTTAGTGAAACCTGGTGTTAGGTCAGAGCCCGCTGACCAGATCTACAACAGGATGTGAGCACCAATGTGGACAATTTGGTGGGATGTAAAGGTGGAAGAACACGTCCTCAGGACTTTTGAGTTATCCACCCCTCACAGGGCTTGCAGTTTGGGCCCCAAAGTGCCACAGTTTCACAGTCTGACACAGCTGGGCACTTTGCCTGTTGGGGTTCAGATGTTTCATGCTTCTCTGCCTTTGACCCTGAGGGAAGCTGAGCCTACAGAGCCCCAGATCAGAATGAGAGGAACCCACAGGACGAGGCTTTGTACCAGGCCAAGCTGCGCATCACCTTGTAGTGCACAGCTAAAACTCTTACATCTCCATGTGTTGTTCACTTGGCCTTCTGGTTAAAGCCTCTTCCCAGTAAGAACATGATCCAGCTACAAATTCCTTCCAGGGATGAGGCCAGTTAGAAGCAGTTTTTTAGGAGAGCACCCTATGGTCTACACCAGGTTCCTGCCATGCACACAGGGAGCTGTGGCTCCTCCCGGAGCAGCCCAAGGTTTCTCTAGCCCAGGCTGCAGCTGAAGTGCAGTGTAGGGACCCAGTTTTTGGTGCCTATTGCTCATCCTTCTTCTTTCCCACTGAACAGCCTGTGGTAAATCACAGAAACAGCTTGAGGAACCCAGACCACCTTGCTCCAAGCACCGCGCTCCAGGTCACGATTCCCCTCGTTCTCACCATATGAATTACTCACTAAACAGTGACAGAGCTTTGGTCAGAGGGGTGGAAAGTTTCCTTAACACCTGGAACAGCTTACGACCTCCTGGTTAAGGACCTCTCCTGGGAGGTGGGCGATACAGACCTGAAATCCCTCAAGCAGAGGAAGGAATTAAGCACGACTTTCCGACTTCCTGCAAGCAGCGTTCCCACCACAGCCCCGGGCAGGGAGGGTGGGGTAAGCTGGTGTCAGGAACACACACATCCACCCTCCCGTGAGCTCCTCTGCAAAGTGGGGGAACTTTTATTGATGTCACAGCAACGTGGAATGGCACACGTGGTGAAAAAGTAATGTTCACATGAGCAGGAAGGATTCTGGGTGAGGAAAGACTCACTGGGTTACTGCTCTGTCCTCCCCTGGCCACAGTTTGAGAGGGTGGCCAAAGCCTGGCTACCTCCTGAGGAAAACCACAATGCTGACACCGGCCATATCTACCAAAACAAAAACCACACGTATTTCTCCAGTAGTTTAGCTTAAAAACTGGGGTTCATATGACAAATACGGGCCTGAGGCTTGGGCAGTTGAAAGAAAACACAGCAGAGTTATGCAAACTACAGGTTATTTAAAAATATTGACAAAATGCACATAAAGCATTTGGAATCTGCATGGGAAGGAGAAGTTTCAGTTATGAAACTGGTGACTGATGGCCAAGTTAAAACGTGGGATTTAACCTGCCTAAGCCACAGTTCCTTTGTGGGAAAACTCCACACCCTCTAGATCAGGGTGAATCAAACTTCTCCTCGATCAGTTATGTCCCACTTTGTTTTCCCTAGGGACATTATTTAAATGTATTACACGTGCAACAAGGTTGGTGAAAACACTATGAAACTGGTAATAACAATAAACAGTGCAATCTATTCTATTGACCACTGGTACAGTGACTTGTTTTACTGCTAGGGGATAATAATTGCTGGAAGATGATAATAGAGAAGAGGAAAAAAAAATGAAGAAGAACTAGAGCCAAAGAAAGCATGTGCTCCATGCAATGAAATTATCGTCTACAGAGCTGAGATAATACAAGCTTGCTGTTAAATTTCAACAGCACTGCCAGATGGACAGTTAAACTAAATCAAACACACCAGCCCCATACAATTGCTGTGTAGAAAAAGGCAGGACAGTGGCCTTTGGCTCCAGCATGAACTCTAGCTCGAGCCAGGCATGATGGTACTATCACAGATGATGCTAACAAGCATTTAGGAAAGGATTTTTTCTTGCTCCTAATGTCTGTATCTACTGTGAGAAACATCTATTTTAATCTTCAGATGATTCAGAAGTGGGGGGAAAGGAAGAGAGCTGGATTTTGTCCAAATGCATTCAATAGTTCGGTTGAAATTTAACTAAGGGCCACTAATGAAATAGATTGGATGAATTTTAGAGGATAATTGCAGAGCAGGCTGGACCTCAGAAAAAGAACAGTGTGAGTTCAACTGCAGTTTGCAGGTCCCACCTAATCTGTTTTGCTACTGTGACAAATAATCTGGCAAGTGCTTTGTTGCACCCATAAAAATCTGAAGATAATCTGCTCACAGCTCCTGCAAACTGTTAACAATAAAAAAAGCTGAAACAGACTAAACTCTAAATTTGCTGTTGACTTCATTGCCACTCAGAACAAGTGATGAAACACTAAAAATTCTAAATTTGCTGTTGACTTCACTGCCATGGAGAACAAGTGATCTCATCTCTAGGGAAAGTGGGCTTTGCAAGCTCTTCCTCCTCCTCCTCACCACACAGCCACTTCCCTATGGGGTAGAGGACTCACCTGGCCACCAGAATTGAATCCTTGCACCACCATATTCCATGGCGGATGCTCTAGGATTCATGTGGCCCAAAGATTTACAGCTGCTGTCAAGGACTCAACCACAAAGTACTCCAACAGCAGGGGACCCATGAACTCTCTAAGGCTGTGATGGTCAAGTTGCCTTGAGGAAATTTAGAAATATCAGAAAATTATCACGTTTTCTTACTGTCAAGTCAGACCTCTGGCATGCCTGATCCTGCTCATCATGGGTCAAAATGAGAGATGGGACTACTGGGAAAATACACTTCTCATTATCAGATTTAAATATTAGTTGTGGAACCCAACTAAATTTCTGCGGTATTTACTGACAGACAATTTCTGTGTACACTGAAGGTTTTCACAATGGCCAGACATGTAACCCTAGTGCTCCCTGCATTTACAGAGCAAACACAGGACCCAGTGCAGCTAATGGAGCCTTGCCATCACTGATAAGCAACACAAAGCCTAAAAACAGCTTTAACATGTATCCTGTATCACTCCAAACTGAATTCATCTTTGTATTTACTTACTGTGGTCTGCAGCATCATTGCTTTAAAGCCCTTATCCAATTAAATACAGATTATGTCCAGAAGTAAGTGGCTGTTTTAGCTCAGAATCAGTGAATTTCCTTCTAAATTTTTTTTTGCATGGGAGGTGCTTCCTAGTATGAATGATGATGATGAGGGTGACCATAATTTGAACTTACATAACATAATTTGAACCACTATTAATTTAATGATAAAGGAGAGCAGCCAACACACTCTCAATCTATCAATGGTTACCAATTTATCTTTAAAGAAGTAAAGACAACCAAAGAGGACGAAGCAACACTGCTGAATTCTGTCGGGATTCTCCCTTTATAAGGAACTCAAATAAAGCCCTCTTTTGGAGTGAAAAAAATAACACCCAAGCAAACGTCACTTGGGAACAAAGATAATTATTATATTAGGGATTTGTATGGCACCAGCCATGCACAATGCAGATTCTATCTACACAGAACCAATTCCATACAGCTGAGGCCATGCATTCAGCTGACAAACGATCTGCAAATATTATTCTGTTGACGGAGAGGCACGAAGCTCAAGGTGGCCTCAGTTAGTAAACAACGATGGAAAATGTACCTCACACGTTTGCCCAATGCCTGAAACCCAAAGCACTTAAAGGAAGAGACATCTGGATGCTCAAAAATCAGCACGACGATATTCAGAGCCCATCAAAACACGCAGCCACGGCTCGGCGTCTCGTAGCCTAGCAACCAACTCCATCCATGCAAAACAGAGTTGTAAAAGTGGTGCTCTCCTGCCAACTGCTGCCACTCTCATTGAAAAGCTAAACTGGAAAAAATCTCTCCTCTAGTTCAAAGTGGGGCTGTTTTCTCCAGGAAACATCTCCACTGCTTTTTCATCCTTTAACCCTTTTGGTGTTTACATTCCACGGGGAGCAAACAGATTCGTGTTGACATTTCAAGGGTAAGCATATAAAAATCGTGTGGGCTCACACACACACACTCCCTGCAAAGAACATCATGAACACATGTAGTGAGAAACTCCAGTCTGGTTCTTAATTCAGTCAAACACTGCCAAACAATGTGCGTGTGCACATAGCAAAGCATTAAAGCAGATTAAGTTGTCCTGAACTGCATGGAGAAGCTAATCCCAGAGTTCAGGCTGTTAAAATGTAAACCAAGAAAACACATGCCTGTGCTCTTTTCTCATGAAGCAGCCCTGAGTAGCAGTGCAAGCAACATTTGCATCTTAAAAGTGGAAGGAGACCACAGGAATTGTGATGTTTTGTTTATTCTAGGCACTACTTACATCCCAGAGAAGTATTTCTATGCATTGCTCCTGAGTCTTTGAAAGTGGATTACAGATTAGCAGCACCCTCTTATTCTGGCAGGAGGGTGTCCATGCAAAGAACTACAGATAAGCATCTGTAAAGCAACTGTACTTTAAAGTCACATCCTATCTCAACCCAAATTAACTTAATAATTGATGTGAAGGTTGACAGTCGACACCCTAAGCATTTCTGAATTGTCCTATAGCCCAGGGAAATAAATGGGAATATTGGCAGAGAGAAACACTCTTCAGAGAGAAGTGATGGATTCCAGCCCAGGCTTAATAAGCCATTAGAAAAGATGCTTACAGCAAGCCCAAAAACATTCTGACCCAGTCTAGGTAGCGTGCTTTCATTCAGATTATAGTGATAAAAAAATGAAAGCTTGCAAATTGCACTGATGGGCTTTAAACTGCTAAAAAGGGCTCCGGTTGTACAAGTGATGCCTGACACAGAACCTAATGTTTCAACTATTTACAGCTATAAAAGCAAGCCAGGCGCTTTTTTCCCCCCTTCTGGAGCAACTCCTTCCACAAACCATCCAAAGCATCCTTCTTGGCAGGCTCCTACCATGTAGCAAAGCCGGAGAACTCAAATGAACGGAAAGTCATGCAGCTATTTTTTTCGTACTTGGGGAAAGGGAAAAAAAAAAGAAAACACCAAACCCAAACCGCTGAAGGGATATTCTTACAGAAGAACTTCATTGCATAAACTCGGCCGCATGTCTACCAGAGCAATGTCCCTTAACGACCTCTGGCAATGCAATTAATCAACAACCCAGCGTGGAGCAACAAGGCAGGGGTGACACCAGCCAGATGCAACCCACGGCTGATCAGGGCACGCACTTGGGGGACAGGACAGGGACTGCAGCCCCCTGCCACCAGCCCAGCCTGCTCAGCTTGTGCAGCTCTGTTTACCTGAGGTCTGCATTTACGTCCTACACTTGAACCACAAGTGCTGCCGGCTTCCAGTGTGGTGGAGCTATTCTTGTTGGAAATAGTGTCCCAATGTGCTCCACAAGCAAGACGTCTGTGCTCTTAAGGTGCTCTCCACCACTCTCACTAGCAGGTTTGTTTGGCGACTAATTTAGGCTAGGAAGTGCTATCAGCCCTTGCTGCCTGGACCACCTCTGCAGAGAGAGAGGAGTCGGGTGTTAAACCTCTCACTGGGACAGATAGGACACGGCCGTGGCTCAAGCAGAGGGACGTGCTGAGTTCCCACCTCTGCACCGGGCTGGGGTCACAACACCGACTGGTGCACCCGCAGCGGGGGTGACAGCACGGGGCAGGGGACACACACAGATCTCAATAACCCTTCTGCCATGCCCGGCAGCTGTGCGTGGGTGCCGGTCCCTGAGATGCTGCACTGCCCGATGGACGAGCCGGGTCCGTGACTGGGGAGGCAACCACCACCGGGCAAAGCCGAGCAGGGTGGCCGGAGGTCCAGCAGCCCGGCCACCCCACGCTCGAGGGACACCTTGTCACTGTCACGGCCATGCCCATGCCTACCTCGCGGGTGAAGAGGATGGCGGCATCGTAGTGCTCCTCGTGGTCGTCGTCGAGGCGGTTGTGCTGGTGCTGCCACTTGCAGAAGTTCTTGAGCGTGGTGGCGGCGTTCCTGTTGACCTCCAGCCCCTTCTCCTTGTCGTCCAGCGCCACCACCTTCACCACGGCCAGCCGCACGTGGTTCTCCAGGCTGGCGTGCGCGTAGAGCCGGGAGGCGATGGAGGCCAGCGTGAGCAGGTAGTGCTGCAGCCCCTTCCCGTACTTGCGCACCATGGAGGCGTCGGCCACCAGCAGCAGCTCCACCTGCCGGGCCCGGGACACGGAGCGCCGCCGCCGCCGCCGCCGCCCGTCCCCGCCCGCCGGCCTGGCGGGGTCTCGGGTCTCGCAGCTGGTGCGGGCCGGCACCGTCTCGAAGCTGAAGCGCTCCCTGCGGAAGACGTGAGGGGCGCGGGCCGGGCCCTCGCCGTAGATCCGCGCCGCGGCCTCTCCCCGCGGGCGGCGCGCCGGGCGCACGGTGTAGCGGGAGCGGCCCACGGCGAAGAAGCCGTCGAGGCCGCCGCAGAGGTTGAAGAGGGCGAGCGAGCGCGGGCTGCCGTCCACCGTGCCGCGGTAGTGGCAGCGCGGCCCGTCGCGCTCCAGGTCGAGCAGGAAGCGCTGTCCCCCGGCGTAGAGCACGTAGCCCGCCCTGCCGCCCCCCGCGTAGGTCGGGTCGAGGCGCCGCACGGCCCCGCGGGGCGGCCCGGGGGCGGGGGGCCGGGCGGGCTCGGCAGGTGCGGAGCGGGCGGCACGGGCGGCCAGCAGCATCCACAGCAGCGCCGGCAGCATCCTCGCCTCGGCGCGGGGCAGCGCGGCCGCGGGAATGGTAATTATAGGAGCAATAATGATGGTAATGACGGGAGACGGCGTTGGAAGGAGCCGGAGCGGCAGCGGAGTTGAGGGATGGGGAGAAAAGGGGAGATGCGGGGGGGGAGGGGGGAGGGGGGAAAAAACAACAACAACAAAAAAAGAATAAGAAGAAAAAAAAAAAAGTTCTCCCTCCCGAAGTCAAGTGTGAGTGGGAGAGAAAATGTCAACAAAAGCCGCTCGCGTGTGAACTTTGTGTTTCTCGGCAGGGAAGAGCCGGGAGCACATGGAAGGAGGGACAGAGAGAGAGAGAGGGAAAAAAAAAAATAAAAAATTCCCAAATCGCTGCTGCCGGGGAGGCAAAGTGAGGAGAGAGGAAAAGGAGGAGAGCCGGCTCGGAGCCGGCAAGTAGAGAAGTTTGAGCACTTCCCACTCCTCTTCCACTTCTCTGCTGTAGTCACCGGATCATCACCAGCAGCAGCAGCAGCAGCAGCAGCACGGGCAGGTCTGCTGCGACTCGGCACTTTCTCGGGCTCCGGTGGGCTCCTTTCCTTCTTTTGCCCTCTTTTGTTTTGAAGAGAAGGAGGAGAAGGGGAGAGAAGAAATGCAGGCACCCCAAACCGCCTCGATCGTCTCCGGTGAGATGGTTAAAAAGGAAAAAAAAAAAAAAAAAAGAAAAAAGAAAAAAAGAAAAAAGCCCAAGAAGCGGAAAACGTCCTGGATTTCTGTAAAAGCCCCCTCCCTGTATCTTTCCTGTTGTTGTTGTTGTTATCCCCAGTCTGTCGATGTGAACAAGAGGAGAAGGGAGAGAAATGTGAAGATGAGAGGAGGTGGAACAATGAATTTATAGCGGAATGCCATCCTGCAATGGCAATTTCAACAATTCGTCACTGCAGGCTGCCTCTTAAAGGGAGAGCTTCAAAACCACCACTCCCACACTTCCTTCTCATTTAATCAGACAGAAGGAGAAACTTGAGGGGAGGCGGAAAGGGGGAGGGGGGGGCGGCTTCGGGGGGAGGAGAAAAGCAGCGAGAGTGAGCGGGAGAGGAGAAGAGCCGGAGGAAGCCGGGCACGGCGGAGAGAGACAGGCAGGAGAAGGATGTGTGTGTGTGTCTGTGTGTGTGTCTGTGTCTGTGTGTGTGTCTGTGTGTCTGTGTGTGTGTGAAACGCGAGGTTTGCCCCGCATCGCTGGAGCCACGCGGGGCTCGGGATGTCCCCGCTGCTGGAGCCGCGCTTACCTCGTGTCCTGCCGGGACTGCGCTCGCTGAGCTCGGCGAGGAGGAGGAGGAGGAGGAGAGGTCTGTGCTGCCTCCGGAACTGTGCGGCTCTACCGGGCTGATGGAGCCCCCGGGTCCCGCCGTGTCCCCGCTCGGCCCCGGCTCCTGCCCCTGCCCCTGCCCCGGGCAGCGCCAAACTTCCCGTCTTTGTCCGGGCAGCCGCTCCGCACCCAGCCTGTCATTAAGTGCCGGCAAGCTGTCATCCACTTGGGCGGACTGCGATTCCCCCGAGTCCGGCAGCAGAGTGGGCGGGGAGGAGGTAATGCTTGCTTCTGACCTTCGGGGTGGTTCGGATCCTTAGATCATCCCCCCGCTGTCACACAGACCCGCTGACCCCGTCCCCGCGTCTGCCACCCCCTGCCTGGGGCTCCGGCGGGGACACCGCCAAGGGCAGGTGGCTGCGGTCACCTTTGCACCTTGGCATTGCCGATGGAGCGAGTGGAGATGGCAAACAGCTCGTTCCTTGCCGAGGTCATGGGCTGGAAGGGCTCTGGGAAGGCGAGACCCCTGAGGATTCCCACTGATTGCCCCCTGCTGAGGTGCGGACCCCACACCGACAAACAAAAGTGCTGATTTATCCCGTTTCCTCTCCATGTCCCAAGACAGTGGCAGGAACAGGTGCACTCTCCCTGCAGGACTGCACAGGGCTGCAGCATCTCAGCCCTGACCACTCTGTCTGGAAGAAAATGATGTGCACACCTGTAATGCTTGGCAGGGTCAGGGTGGGTGGTGGGATGCACAGACCTGCCCCTGTAGCTTCCAGGGCTGCTTTGTGAGTCCACCACTTCTCTAAGGAACAGCTAAACTAAAGCCACAAAAGCTCCAAAAATTAATATTCCCATGTAAATGATTGCATTAACATAAGCCTGAGGTTGTGCTTATGAAATGTTTAACACACTAAAGTTTTGCAGGTGTTCATTCTTCTTTTTCCATTTTTCCGGAAATGGTGATACCTGAGAATTAAAGTTCACTTCTCAACCTTTTGGTATTTCTTTTTCTACATTTCAGTGTTCTATCATCCCCAAAAATTCTTGACTGGAGTCAGTAAGTTTCAAAATTAGTAAGAGTTATGTATTAGGAAGGTCACATTAACTTTTTTGGGCATTGGGCCAGGACTATTCAACATTTAAAAATTTAAACATTTTCTCAGTTACACTAAACTCATTATAAAGTTAAAACAGCAGAAAAAAAATTAAAGGGAGAGAGAGAAGACATATTTTGATTGAAAAAAGAACCTGTAATTTTCTTGGATGGGTTTCACTTTTCCTTTGAGCCTAATGCACGTCTGCTCAGCACCAACAATATTTTTATTGACTTCACTGGGACCTGATCAAGCCCTGGATTTGCAAATATGTCTGGGTCCAAACTCCCAGATACTCCTGGGAGAGGTGCTAGAGATGAGATCTGGGATGAGGAATGCGTTTTGGATAACAACCTCAGCACGTCTCATTAAAGAAGTGTTAGTTTGTCAATGAAAAGGCATATGGTGCACAAGAGGCCGGTGTAATGTTCTCCCAGGCTGCAGCCTAAATCCAACTGTCCGGCCATATAACCCTGGAAAAACAGGAATGCTTAGAAAGGCTGGTGCTAATTAAATGGTGTGTCCCACTGCTCATCTCTGGAGCTGCCTTTGATTTCCCAAACGCCAGAAGAAGTTGGCTGGGCTGCCCTGTTTCACCGAGCAAGGATCCAGGCTTTCCAGGAAGGTACAAATTAGTTTGTGCAAATTACCCCACACAGATTAGGAAATCTGTCCTGTTTACGTTTCAAAACTGCAATAACTCAGCACAGCGGTGCAATAATGGAAAGATGGGTCAGTCATGCCTCGTGCAAGGAGAGGGAACATCTTTCAGTCTGAGAGCCTGGAAGTGCAGGAATAAATCACTGGAATGAATCATCTCTTTCCTCACAGTTCTGCCCTCTCAGCCTCTTTTTGCAGTTACAGCACTGCCTTTAAACAAGAAATCCTGTTAGCATGTCCCAAGTTGTGCATGACACTAAATCCTTGTCAAACATCTCTGACCTGGAAATTTCAAGGCTGACCTTTCCCAACTGAGAGATAGAGAGCCACAAATCCTCAATTAGCTTTGAGGCACAGCACAAGTTTTGTACACTTTGGATCGAATTCAGTCCTGATGAAAGCCACACAATCCTCTGGAGTCTCTTGGAGCTACAAGCTGCTGTCATTAAAGTTGTGTTTCACCCCCTGGGTTTGTCCCTGAAACCCTTTAGGATCCTTCAAATAACAGCCTGGGTAGCAGGGGATTCCTGATCCTATGGTGTTTTAGCCACATAAGAAACTTTGCTCTGAGCATTATAAACACTCACATGAAGGAATAACTTGAGAGATGTGGAGATACTGGCAAAGTTGTTAATGATTTTATCCAGGTGTCCTTCAAATTTTCTATAAAGAGGTTCTGTTTTACATCACCTATTTTACAATGTTCATGCACATTAGAAGGGGTAGAAAACCATGAATCCAAGGTCTTGTGTCTGCCTACAGCCCCCTGACAAATGGGCAAGGCTTAGCAGGGGTGTCCCACCCAACACCACCTGTCTTTCACCATTAATTGAACTCTTCCTTCTTGGAAATTAAAATAATTCTGTTCAGTTTGTTCTGGTGTCAGGGCTGTTTGGGATTTCTATGCACAGGGAAGATGGCAATTCCTGTGGGAAGTAACATTTGTTCTGTAAAACTATAAGAAGGTCAAATCAAACCCGAGAAATTTACCTGCCCAACATGTTCTAAATACCAAAAAATCAGCATTTGATAGACTGGGGATCAACACAGGGCTATAGCTGGGGATGGGTAAGATCCTATTCAAAAATCTACCTGTAGGAACATAATTCTTAACATAGGAAGGACAGCTTTGTCCCTCCTGATCTTTTAACTTTATAGGAAATTTTAATATGATGATGATCAGAGAGATGGAGCAGCTCTGCTAATGAGGAAAGGCTGAGAAAACAGGGATTGTTCAGCCTGGAGAGAGAAAACTTTGGGGTGACCTAATGCAGCCTTGCAGTCCCTGATGGGAACTTAGAGAAAAGATGGAGCAAGATTATTTATGTTATATTTATTATTTATTTATAAGGGCCTGTAATGACAGGACAAGGGGGAACGGCTTCAAATCAAGAGAGAGGATGTTTAGATTAGATATTAGGAAAAAGTTTATATTCTGAGAGTGGTGAGGCACTTGAGCAGGTTGCCCAGAGAAACTGTGGGTGCCTCATCCCTGGAAGTGTCCAGGACCATGGTTTGTTGGTCTTGTCAGCAGTTTTAAGAACGCAAACATCGTGATTACAGGGCTCAAGTCTGCTCATTTTAAAGCTTCCCTACAGTGATGCATTAAAACCACAGAAGAAATTTATTTCTAAAGGGCTCATTATTAAACAAAATACTCATTATAAGTAATTTTGCAAAGAACTCTCACAGGTTAACCTTTTAGGCTTGTGCTCTGGACATTCCAGGTCAAGTAACATCCACCTCAGAAAAACAATCCAAGTATTTTCACCGGGAAGGCACAGGCTGTTCCTCAGTTTCTTGGACGGCATTAGCCAGATTGTGCCCCTCACAAGCCACCTCTGCATTTGGCCACCACCCACACCTGCTTGAACTGGCCAGGCTCTTCAGTTTTAGCAAAATCACGAACTTAAAGCAGTCATATTTGGTGAGGAATGCAAGCGTTTTTGGTGTGAACCCTGGCTTTAAGGCCAAATGTTTTACTTGCTTCTTGATGGTCAATGACATCTTCAAGGGAGCAAAGGAGACACCTTTGATTTGGATTGTGCTTTTATAAGTGGCAAGTGCAAGCAGTGGATCAAGGGGATAAAAGTTCCAGTAGGCTGAAAATTTTACATTTGACATCAGCTTCATTTTCCTGTCAGGGCTGAGGAGGCAGCCATGAGGGGTGTGGAGTTAAAGTGGGTTGGGCACTGTTTAAATACTGTATTGTTTTACTGTAACAACACAAGAATATTGTGAATTTGTGGGTACTGTATCAAATTAAAATAGGAAACTGTCTGAGGCCTGGCTGGAAATCAAAGTGTTGAGGTATCAGCTCATGGAGGAGGAAAAGAGATTTCTGCAAGATTAAACATATATAAAAATGTAACATGTAATAAAAGTAGACCTCTTACAGGTATCCAGGGGAGGGGTGAACTGACTGATAAAAGAAGCAGTGGGATTGTCCAGCCAGGAGCAGAAGGAGATGCAAATGACAAATTGTATTTCTTACATCTTCTGTTATTAACCTGGAGAATAGACCAGAATGGGGTCCTCACCTTCTGACAGCTGCTGCAAGAAATGGACTCACATAAACCATAACACAAGTGAATAATTGTGACCATTGAACCTACCATGAATTTTGTTTAAAAACACATGTTGGGTGGAGGCAGTGCTCTGCAGGAAGTATCACATGTTAGCAGAGTAAGCATCAGCCCCTTCTCCTCTTTTATTTTCTGAACAGCAGCAAGATAATCAGAGGAAGGGTAAAATGTTAAACTCTTCTTGTAAAAAAAAGTGACACTTGTTATAAAAATACATTTTAAGGGTGCGAGCTATGCATGTGATGTATTCTACAGCTGTTCCTTCAGAGGGGCAGAAGGCCTGAAAAACTCTCGAGTGCAGTTTATATGAGGAGCAGCAGACATTTAATTAATCTCAGTCCTAGAATTTTACAGCCAATATGTGGTCTCTGAACATCTCTGCTCTAGTTAGCAGAACATCTGTAGTAGAAAAACAGAGCTCAAATAAATCTGCATTCTCTTGTACCCCTCCAAACCTTACCACTTTTTGTCATCATTGATTTAAATATTTTTCCAAAGATGTGTATGTTCAGCTTCTCCCTGTCCTCCCAGCCCTTTTTTTTTGCACACAGCCTGGATATATATCCTATATTCTGAAATAGCCAGATCTGAAATTTTGGGGCAATTATAACAAAAGAAATGCTTCAAATATTATTTTTTATTATTATTTTCTTTTTCAGTCAAGCTCTCAGTTGCTGCACATTGGGATGGCTCCACATGGGCAAATTGTTAGGGGCATAGCTTTATGAATGTACACATCTATAAATGATCTTCCAGTGCTGGAGTATCTTTTTCCATGTCATCTGAGGCATAAACCAGAAAATGTACTTCCCTAGACTTCAAAGTGGAAACTGTAAGAGTGATTAAAGAGAAATTTAAAACAAACACTGGCTTGCCAGATCTCACCTGGCATTAATACACACGCTGCACCACTTCAGAGATCAGCTTCTGGTTGCCTCGTGCACAGGTTTTTCCATCTCAGTCCTGGTTGCCCTGAAAGTGGGGGAGGAAGGGCTCTGCAGGTCCTGTGAGGAAGGAGGGAACACTCTCAGGTGGCACCACTGCCTGGCCCAGAGCTTCATCTGACTCCAGAGAGAAATCTTGGCCATGAAAGGAACAGGTGGAGAACCTGCAGCTTGCTCTCCCAATATCAATCCTCACTAGAGAGGATTTTGAGAGCTCTTGCTGTCTGAGAGGATGTGTAGGTGCTCCCTTCTGGGGTAGGATCATGATCCTGCTTTTGGGGGGATTCTCCTGTTGTCTCCACTGGCTGTGCTTTGGGGTCGCAGAGGATTCCTTTGCGATGAAACTCAACCAGAAATATGTTCCCATGGGCACCCAGGGCACAGAAATAGAGAGACCTGGACCAAATAAATCCTGCTAAAGGGGTGCTGAGTGGGTGCCACATCCTGAGCCTACTGCTTCATGTCCAGATCTCCCGTCCAGCTGCACTCCTTCCCAGATCAGCCAGTCCTGCTGCTTTAGAGGAACATCAACAGGCTGCAGTGTCAGCTGAGCCCTGCCTAAAATTCCTTTTCAAAGGTTTTAGACACTGTGCAGGCTGAGATGTTGCATCTGTAAGACAGGGATGCAGCTTTTGGGATGTATTTTCCTGTCTTTAGCAGTGGAAAGCATCCATGTAATGATTAGCACAGACATGTTAATGATCAGCACATACATTTTAATGTTCAGCAGGGATCTTGCAGCGCACTCAGAAGGACTGGGAGGTCTGTGTGACATTTTAATGCTATTTTAGTCTCATTTTAAGGGCTTAAATGGGTCTCAAATGATGCGTTAGGCTCAGGCTGGTCTTGGGCATAAGGGTGAGAGTCACCCCGAAAGAAGAGCCCAAACACAAGTCTCATCACAGCTGCAATATTCATTTCTGGAAGGCACCCAACAGGTCTTATCCAAGCCACTACAGGCAGGCAGTTTGAGTTTTTCCAGTTCCTAATGATTACACAGTATCCTGGAGTCAGTTGGACAACTTCCACCGAGAGTGAAACTCTTTGTATTTAATATCCCCCGAAAATAAAAGTGGTATAAGAGAAGGGCCTCAGTCTTTTTCTTCTTTTTATTGCTGCTGTTGAAAAGGTTTAGCCCACAGGGATCGGAGCACTGGGCAAAAATACAAAATATGCAGCACATCCTGTTACACCAAAGCAGGCAGATCCTCTCCTGTAACAACCAGACCGGTACAATGGGAGACTTTGTCTGGTTTTCCTGACCATGCAGCCTGCATGGGCTGTCATTAGGGTTTCCATTTCAGGAAGTTCAATGGTGGAAATTGATAAATATCACGACTCCTTTTTCACCATTGTGTGTCTGAAAGGGATGGGGGAGCTCTATTACCTGATACTGCAGTGGAAGGATTCCTGCAACAGGAAACGATTTCCCTCCTTACTGGACACCCAGAATGGCATCAAATATGAGTCTTGGAAATCTTCAGCAGCCACGACACAAATTTGTAAAGAAATAGATAAATGCACATGTAAACACAGACAGAGCACAGAACAGCTTGATCTTGAGTTGATGTGAACAACTGGTCCTTCCAAAATCCATCCATCCTGACCTTCAGCAGGAGAAAAAGCAGAGCAGGTCCACTAGACAAAAACACTCTTCCACTCTACATGAGGCTACAAAATCTCTTGTGGCCTGGAATGGATTTGCAAAGCAGTATCAAAACACCCACCCCACCTTTCAGGGTGTTCAAACAGGGCAAGAAACTTCCCAACCAACCCAAACTTTTGCTCTCCCATGTTGTCTGAGTTGCAGAGATTTCATCACAGCCTCAGGGCTGTTTCCCAAATCACCTACTCTCTCTCTCAGAACCCTTCTGCTTCTCTGCTCTCCTGCCTGCAATATTTTCAGATTTTTTTTCTCCCAGGGGAGCATTTTGCAATGTTCATGTCATGGTCTAGATCATAACCACACCAGGCAACCTTATTTCCTTCCTGATGTTTACTGGGCTTTATGTGCTCCAATATGAACTGACAAATGTGTGTACTCGAGCCCTTGCCAGTGAACAGCAGGACTTTCCATGGTTCATAAAAACTCACCCATCCCCAGTGCAGCAGAACCATTCTCCTCTGCTCAGAGAGGAGTTCACCACTTCCAGGCGTGGAAACCATATGGTGACGTGTCTTAAGAGAAAACAGAACCAAGCAATGTCCCACCCATGACCTTTCCCAGCAGAAAGCTCCCCTTTCCGTGCTGGAGCTCCATCCAGGACAGGCACCTGGTGTCCCACAAGGTGCCAGCTGCTGTTGTGTGAGGAAGATGAGTGTTAACACTGTGTTTATGCCACGTGATCACACCCAAAGCACTCAGATTGACCCACTTGACTCCTTAAAATTTGGTATTTTCAGGGAAGGTATGAGAGCTTTTGGAAAGGTGTTCCAATGCTTGTTAACCTTAACTGTGGCATCCAGCTCCTAAGCTGAATCCCTTTAGCTGCAGTGCCCAGACATCACACCTTATTAAACATTTTCCTGCCAGTCTGAAGAGTCTGCTACTTCTTTTTCCTAGTTAGTCAAATTACAGATAATAGCTCGTCACTCTGACACTTCCCTTGAGAGGCTGAAGCACAGTGAGGACCTTGTGCATGTGCAAAGAACAACTTTTCAATATTTCAGTCTGTGTCTTGGCCTCCTTCAGCTAGGCAAAAATATCTCAAAGATGTGGATATTGCTGCTGGACAAAGCTGTGCAGCAGCTTGGCTTCTGTAACTTTGCTGGGCAGAGACCACACCAGGAACTCACAGCAGCAGCTCCTCCCTTTGCTTTTGCACAGCCCCTGCTTTTCTGGAGAGAATGTTCCTCTCCTACAGCCATGGTTTACAGCCTTTCTTTCCAGGTCCACTGCTCTGCTCCAAACTTCATATTTAGGATCCTAAATCCTTCATGTCAGTGTCCAGCCCATTTGAAAGCTCAGACTGCCTCTAAAGCTGATTTTACGATTTATGTGACTCTGATTTTATACTTCAGTGACTGGTGGTGTCCCTCAGGGGTCTGTATTGGGATAGATTAGATAAAAGGAAGGAATTCTTCTCTGTGAGGATAGTGAGGCCCTGCCACAGGGTGCTCAGAGAAGCTGTGGCTGCCCCTGGATCCCTGGAAGTGTCCAAGGCCAGCTTGGATGAAACTCTGAGTAACCTGGGATAGTGAAAGATGTCCCTGTCCACAACAGTGGGGCTGGAATGCGATGATCTTTAAGGTCCCTTCCAACCAAAGTCATTCCATGATTCTCTGTCTATTTGCAGGCCACTGATAAAATTATTGCTAAGAATTGTGTATTTTGGTATAGAGCAGGAAAGTCTTGCTTGATGGTGCCTCTTTACCATCACACGTTGAGCTCTCTGAGTTTCCAATCCAGTCAACATTTGCTACATTTTTTCTACACCTCAGCAAATTCACACGAACAACATGGAGCAACCACAGCGTAATGAGGTTGAATAATAGCTCTTGGTTGTGTAGTCACTTCCTCCCTATCCCCTGTGAGCTGCAGCCTTGCCTTCCAGGCTCATGGCTGCTGTGCAGGACGTGGCTGTTGGGGTCCCTCAGAGTGAGGTCAGGCTTCCTGAGTGCCACTGACAAAGACATGGCCTCACTCCAGCCCTGTTTTGGACACATTTCTACCTATGGGGCTTAGGTAGCACCTCCCTCCTGCACTGTCCTTTTCTGTTTGCATCTTCTGAAGAGCTCATTTTGGTAAATTCTAATTGCAGGGGTTTTTTTGTCTTACTTAGAACAGCCTGTCTGCAGTTTTGTGTAGATGAGGTTTGTAGTGAAGAGCATTAGAGCAGTCTCACATTCTCACTCCCCCATCAGCGGGATCAGGGAGACAATGGGAAGGGTAAAACCTGGAAAACTCATGGGTTGAGATTAAGATAGTTTAATGGAGAGAGCAAAAGCTGCACACAAGTAAAGCAAAACAAGGAATAATTCACCTTTTCCCATGGGCAGGTGCTCAGCAGCCCCAGGAGAGCAGGGATCCCCATCACACACAGCAGTGACTCGGGAAGACAAACCCCATCCCTCCAAACATCTCCTCATTCCTCCTTCTTCTCCCCACTTTATATCCTGAGCAGGATGTCCTGGGGACACCCTGTCCACAGGATCTGGGATATCCCTGTGGTCAGTTGGGGTCACCTGTCCTGGCTGTGTCCCCTCCCCAGGAGCACAAAAAGCAGGAAAGGCCTTGGCTCTGTGTGAGCTCTGCTCAGCAACAACAAAACCATCTCTGTGTTATCAACCCCAAAACACAGCCCCACACCAGCCACTGGGAAGAAAAATAACTCTACCCCAGCTGAAACCAGCACAAGGAGAAAACGTTTGGTGGCTGAGGAAACTCTGCAAGGCCTTGACAAAAAGCCTCACTGCACATCACTGTGCACAAGCTGTACTTGTCCTTGCAAGGTGCAGTATTTTATTGGTTTGGGTTTGGTTTTGGTGGTTTTTTCGACCTGTGTGCTCATTTACAGTGATATGGAGTAGTCCCCATTCAAAGTAGTCAAGGAATGCTGCAAGAATGCAGCACTCATGCACATATGGAAATGAATGACTGCACTAAATGCAAGGCCCATCAGACTGTCTGCTGTCTGTAGTGTAACCCCTGTGGCCCTCTCTCCTCCCTCATTTGCCTAACCCTGTTTTAACAAGCACCTGGAGGGGTTCAGCTGTGATGTTCCTGCTTTTCCTGCTCTGCAGCCCCACAGGACTCCCTCACATTCTTCTCTTGACACAGCGACTCTCATGGGGCACAGGCAGAATTCCAAAACAAAGCCAGCAGATGCTGTGGGTCCAAGGAAGCCTCATGAACTTGGAGCTCTGATGGTTTTCATTATGTTGTGGTGTGAGTGCCCTGCGTTCACATGGCCTGATGCATTTTAGCAAGCTCTGCCCTTAGTTTGAGTGTCAGGCTCTTTCTGCAGATTGGAGGGCACTCTGTGTGCATGTAAGGGGGAGGATTTTATTTTATTTTATTTTATTTTATTTTATTTTATTTTATTTTATTTCATTTAATTTCATTTAATTTTATTTAAATTAAATTTAATTTTATTTATATTTCTCCTTTCCTTTCTTTTCTTTTCTTTTCTTTTCTTTTCTTTTCTTTTCTTTTCTTTTCTTTTCTTTTCTTTTCTTTTCTTTTCTTTTCTTTTCTTTTCTTTTCTTTTTCTTTTCTTTTCTTTTCTTTTGCAAAACACTCTTTTTCTCCAGCCTCTTTACTTGCACTTTGCTGTGCTTCCAGGAAAACACTGGGAGAGTTATTGGTCAATACCTCTTAGAGTAAAAGTTACTAATGTTTCCCAGTAGTAAATGTGGGAAAGACATGAATTCCTTTCAAGCTCTGAATCAGATCCTTTTTTTCCCCTTCAAACCATCCCTCAGATGTGAGGAATTCCAAAAAGAAGGGTTTCCATACTCTCTGTGTTGTTAATGGGACTGTCAAGGTGCTGTTTGTACAAGATGTGATTCAGAGAGCTCAGCCACCCACACGGCAACTGCAACCACAAGAGGCAACACTTCAGAGCATCCTATCAGAGAATCCATCTAGAGGACATTTCAGACAGACCTGGGGCTCCTCTGCTCCTGCTTGGAGCTGCCTGGATGCGAGCCAGCTCTAATTTAGGAGTCCTGCAGACATGTTAGCTCAGTTCTGTGCTTGAGCTAATATCAAAGCCCTTGCAATCATCTGCCTTGTAGGTAAAGCTCAGTCCTCAGGTGATCCGGGGTTTTGTTGCCAGAGGAATTTCTCCTCAGAATAAAAGCACTCGGGGAGAAGGTGTTTTTAAGCTTTTTGTTATGCCATAACCATTGCTCTGGCCCAGCAGAATTTTCTACAGAGCCTTCAGCTGGCTTCAGGGAGCCTCTTTAGACCCTGCTGAAAGGTTTTGAACAACCTCCACCAGCTTTCTCTGCCTTGCTTTGCACCCACCCAGGCCTGGCCAAAACCCAGCTCTCAGCCAAAGCCCGTAGGACTCCTTTCCTAGTGCTCATCCTTTGCAGATAAAAAAAATAACTTGATTTAGAAGAAAACCAGGCAGAAACCCCCTGCCTGCGGTCACGTGTCACACCCAAAGCAAAATCAAAGGTTCTTGGCTCTCCATCCCAGCAGACAACAAGTTTGCACCTGAACCATTTGGAAGCAAAATCTTTTCAGGAAAAAAGGCATCTGGCCTAAAATATAGCATGGATTCCTTTGTTTAGTTTAGCTGAATCCCACGGTTTTTGCGTTTTCATCCCTCAATCCTCCCTAGCAGAGAAACAAATCTCCGGTAATTTGAACACATGTACGCTCTGCACCGGGTAACTTGTTCCATATTCCCAGCAAAAATTGCATTAAACATTTCTGCCACGTTTCCTCTGTGCTCCAAGTGCACAGAAACAGATGGGCAAACAAAGCACAGGCTGCACCTGAGTTTTGGGTTGAAATCTATGCAAACTTGGGGTCGTTTGGAAAGAAGGGAAATTCCTGCAAAACTTATTTTTTTTCCCCTACTTCTTCAAACAAAATGAAACCACTCCAGATTACAGCATGTAAATGGATGTGGAGATAAGATAGGCTTTGTTTTGTTTGAGGCTCAGAAAGATACTTTAGGTAAAGCTCCTTGTTGGCGGCCTACTTTCTTTGCTGAAATATGATTTAAAGTCATCGTTTACCAGCTTTTTTCACAACCCTTTGATGGGAGTAGGAGGAAGGTGGTAGTGGGGAGGTTTGCTGAATAGTTATGAAAATGTTGTTGGATTTCAAGCCCTGTGGAGGAGAACCTCTCTGCTTGTTTTTTTTCTGAAACATCAGACCCGTGGTTCACAGTGCCTTTCTCATCATGGTGATATTGTCTGTACCTTTGCAAAAAAAAATCTCAAAAATGAAATCAGAGTGAATGAAACCTGTTTTTTGCTAAAGAATGCTCTCCAAAAGGCTGTTAGGCAGTGTTTTAATCTGAGAAAACTGGTATTTTACTGACTCAGGCAGCAGTGCTTAATGATTGTTAACAGCATTTAGTGACTGTGAATGTTCAACCTGTATTTGCTTTGCTTTCTGTTTTCTCTCTGAGTCCCTTCACTAAAGAACGAAAAACTCCTGAAAAGCTGGGAAATAGTTTAGAAAAATCTTTGCTAAAAGGCTGGGGGATCTTTGTTACACTCTGCCCTTTCCAGCTTTTCTGCCTCCGGGAGCAAGGGGGAGATGGAACCTGCTGATTGTTGGAAAGCAGGAGAGCAATTGCTGAATAATAACTTCACAAAATAAATAAGTTGCCTTCAGCTTTAAGTCTACCGTGGTGATTTCTGTGGGGCTTTTTGTTGTTTTTGTTTTTCTGGGGTTTTTTCTTGTAATTATTTTTATTTTTAAAAATTTGGTTTGGTTTTTTAAAGGGCTGGAACTTTTTCTTGCTTTTTGGCATGACAGCAATAAAAGTTCCTCAGTTAAAAATAAATACAGATTTGATACCTGAAAAGGTTCATTTCTGCTGAGATAAATTTAAAAGACTGAAACTCCTGATGGGAAGTTTTTTGGAAACCAGACAAGTCTCAGAGCTGAAGTCACACATCAAAGTGGTCTCGAAATGTCCAGAGTCTCTTTTATGTACAGAAAAATCTGGTTTTCTATGCCTCTTGTATGTACATAAAAATCAGGTTTTCTATTATTTTGGTTTGGTTTTTGGGCATATTTTGGATGAGTTGGATATGGCAAATAGTTATCCAAATGCCATAAACATCCAAACTTGCAGGGAGCTGCAGCTGGATCACCTACAAATGACCTTCAGGTCTTGTGAAATGGCAGCAAATTCATCCCCACAAGTTCCCACGCTTGCATTCCAGAGCGGTGCCTGAGGCCGTCCTGCAAATCCTAAATGCTTTTGAAAAAGTCACTGAGAAATGGCTGTGGAGTTCTGTAAGACCCCCAAGTAATTTAGGAACAGCTTTAGGAATCCCCTGAAATGGCATGCTCTGGAAAATCCCAGCAGTGTGGATTTATCATTACAAATGAGAGACAAGTGTGGAAAACCTGGGACAAGGAGAGTCTTTTTTTTGTTGTCCTGGAAGATCTCAGCTATCACATTTTATCTTCTCCTGCATCTCTGCCTCAATTTGTTCTGAAATCTTGGAACAAAAGAACATTTTGGTGCCCAAGCAATTCAAGAACAATTTTCTCACAGATGAAATGACATGTCTGAAAGCATCTTGAACCTATTAATTTTATTGCTACGATACTGAAAAGGTTCTTTTTCATGCACTTGATATTAGGACAGTGCTGACAGATCTGCAGCCTCACCTACCAACAGTGCTTCAAGAAGGAAGATTTCACTACCCATTAGTCCTGCATGACACCATTTTATTTTTATCATTCTGTTTGCCTAAACAAAAGCAAACTTGCCTCATTTTTCCTTTACTGCTGGTAGTTGTACAAATATTTACTGACTCACCTAAGCCAGGGTTTCCACTCAAACAGTTTTTACTCAGCTGAATGAGGTAATTTAAATGGCCATTTACAATTAAAAAGAATTCTCACATACATCAAAACAGAAATTTTAAGTTTGGTGGAAGGGAGGGAACTTTGCTACAATCAGGCTTGAGCTAGGCCTTATTTTATAATGCAGTAAATGTTAAATAAACCCATCAACTCCAACCAATTAAAATGGCATTGGTGGATGATCAGTCTGTCCACGACCTCACTCTGCTGCTTTTGTTCAGGGGGAGAGCATGAGTAAAACCAAAGGGTGTTTTATTGAGGCTGACTCTGCAAAATGAGCACTGAGAGGATTTTGTTTGTTTTGCTGGGGGTCCGGAGTTGTTCCCAAATAATGGAAAAATGTAATCCCCTCAGTCAAAAGATAGGACACAGTCTTTGTTTTAACCACGAGGAACCAGGGAACAGGAGGTGCAGGAGGAAGGAGTGAGGGAGGGAGGCACCCACTGAGCAGCTGCCCTGAGAGGCCACGAGCACAAGGGACCTCTTTTTGCAAGGATTCTTTCCTCTTTTTCCCTCATTTCGGTTTGGTTTAAAGAAATAAGATGAAAAGGTATCATGCCATTAGTCCCAGCTTTGTGAGAAGGAAGCCAGCATTAAATCTTGCTTCCTTCTAGGCTCTGCTTTCTATTTTGGTGATGTGAATGCATATGGGCCCATTTTTTATTCTGATCTTCTCTCCTATTTTTCCCCTCTACATTTTTAGCTTAAATGCAGCCCTGATTGTCTAAAACCTTGATTAATGGGAGCAGCCCACATCCTTAGGAAAGGCAGGAATGCCTCTGTGACATTTTCCAAGCCTAGCCCAGGTAGGATATTCCCTGAGCTGCAGAGGAGTCATCCAGCTGCCCTCGGTGGTTTGGAGCTCAGACCCAAGGTGTGTGGTGGAATGTGCAGGAGAAACCTGGATCAAATTCCTCCTCTGTGTCTGTTTTATAGAGGAAGGAACTGGTTAGTGGGGCTTCCCAGCCCTGAGAGTGCTCAACCATCTCATCAGCCAAAAAGGGGAGAGTTATGAAGAGCCTCTGACTGCTGTTTTCAAAAGAAATGCCTCTCTCAGGCCTCTGCACTGGGAGCATCTGTTCTTATTTATGTAGTTTTTCATATACAACAGGATATCATACATCTTCATTCTGGAGAGATTATTCCTGATTGGAAAAAAAAAGCGCCAAAAACCAACCCAAAATATCAAACCTACAAAAGAAACCAAACCAACATTGGAAAGGAAAATAAAAATATCACACCTTGAAAATGTCTCCAAAGAAGGTGACACTGGCTCCTGGGTGAGATGATTTCACCCAGGCTGCCCCTGCTTCAGCAAAGCACTCAAGTGCATCCACAAGCCCTGTTCACTCCAGTGGAAAGCCTGGATTTTGACTGGATTTTGTGGAACAGCTGCCAAGCAAACTTGTAGTGCATCCTGGTGCATTCAGGGAGGAACCTGATTAAAGCTGCTGTAAGAAACCACTGGAGAAAGCCAAGTGCTCTGTACAACAACAACTTTTATTGATCCCATAAAACTCAGGAACACTCCTCTTAGCCACTCACCTATTTTTGCCTGCTGTTTACAAAAAATGAACCCTGCTTTTCACCTGTCTAAAGCCAAAGAGCACTCTTGCAATAAGTCCCAGCATTTAAAGCACTCCATGAAAGAAACATCAGTGCTCTCCCCACTTGTGCAGCTACAGGAAACTCCTGTCTCCTTTGGAGTTAGATAAGATCGTGATGGAGGGAGGAGAATTTATCCTCTGTGACCAATCCAGCTCCTGAGTGGGAAATGAGCAATTGATCCATGTGCCAGGGGGATCCTGGGCTGCAGGAGGAGGAGTGTGGCCAGCAGGCTGAGGGAGATGATCCTCCCTTCCTCCCTGGCTGTGCTGTGTCCACTTCTGGCTCCCCAGTTCAAGAAAGACAAGGAATTTCTGGAGCAGGTCCAGCTGAGGTCTGTGGAGGTGCTGAAGGGCCTGGAGCATCTCCCTTACAAGGAAAGGCTGAGGGAACTGGGGCTGTTCAGTCTCAAGAGGAGACAATCAAGAGATCCAGTGGTGGCCAGAGACAGGACAAGGGGCAGCAGGCACAGACTGAAACACAGAAAGTTCCATCTGAATAGGAGGGAAATCTTCCTCACTGTGAGGGTGACAGAGCACTTGGACCAGGCTGCCCAGAGACGAGAGAGAGAGTCTGCTCCTCTGGAGGTATTCCAAACCTGCCTGGATCCTGCTCTGGGTGAACCTGCTTTAGCAGGGGAGTTGGACTGGCTGATCTCCAGCATTCTGTGAGTCTGTGAATCCCTGCAAGTTCTAAAGCTGTGCTGCTCTTTGGGCAGTACTCAGAGACGTGTGATTTCCAAACTGGCACCATGGAGAAAAACATGGCTTTAGTAGGGAGTGACACAGGATGGTGGAGAGAAAAAGGATGAAGAAGAGAAGCCAGTTCTGGTATCCACAATTATTACCTGTATAGCTCTATTTATTCATGAGTAGCTCAGCTCTGTTTCATTGCTCCTGTCCTCATTGTCTTGTTCCTTGTCCTGACAGATTCCAGCTGAAATCAGAACCTAGAGGAAAGGAACTGGGTTTGTGCCTGTGTAGAAGGGTTGCTCAAGAAGGATCTCTGTTTATTAAAGCACTGTCTGGCAATTCTCATGGGGTGTCTATAACTTTTATAACTTTTAGGGTGTCTACACCATTAATACAAAAGGAGATTCAAAATGGAATCAGGAATACAATGGGGTTTGCAGATCCATGCAGTTATTCCTCTCCAATCCTATAATCCATCCTTCTGTGGTGACTAGCATGGTGTTGGCCTGATCCTACAACCCTATTCACATGGAAATACAGATATTTATATTAATAACTGCTTAAAATTAATATATTTTATTGCATGGTCCATACATTTCAGAATCAGACCTTCTGAGGAAAAGATAGTATTTTTTGCAGACAACAGAGCAAATTGTTTCTGAAGCTCAAACAACCCAATGGGAGATTCTAAATTAATTTCTCTCATATGGGGAAAACATATTTTATGTAATTTTTCTGAACTGAGAGGAAAAACCTTAAAAAAAAATTGTTCACTTTAATTTAGAGGCATAAAACTGAGCCTTGGAGAGGTGTGGAGTCATCATCTGCTCCTTGTCTCTGTTGAGGACTGTCTGGTAAGGAGAAACAATGAAAGAAAAACTTTGTCTGGTGTTAATTAATTATATCATTAAGATAATACACACTTTTAGTAGTTAGTGATTAGTTCTCACATTTTTAGGAGAAAAGGACAGTTCTGTCACTAGATGTTTGGTAAAGGATGTCATCAGCATGTGATTTCTTTAAATATATTTTAAGAAAATATTCTTCCATTTCTGAACTAAGGATAATTCCTGTTGATTGCTTATCCCAGTACAGAAAACTTAGAGTGGGTGGGCAATTGCATTTTCATTTATCTTTGATTGCTTCTCCTTCTTTTATTAAAAAAGTTAGACTCCCTCACACAGCAATGTTATCAGCTCTTCTGAGCAGATAATTTATGAGCCAGCACAGATTACATTTGGGATGAAATAACCATAAATCTGTAGTATCTAATGACATGGCTTTGTTGAAGAAAAAGTAAATTGGAACTAGTAACCTGAAGCACAAGTTAGTCTCTGATACCAATAAAACCTTTTCCCCAGGAAGAGCTAATTCTGTGGCAATCAGGTTCTCTTCTGAGCCTGGAAAGAAAAACAGAGCCTCACTCCCACTAAAGTGAATACTGAAACACGGGATTTTCACCTTCCCACCAGTGCTGATCCAGACTCTGGAATAAATTAAACCCTTGAAATTTTAACTGGGGAGGGCTTGCAGTGTCTGAGGCTGCTTGAAACAACACATTCCTGGCACCAGATGTTCCTTGAGATGCTCTTTCCATTGTAAAAAGGATTAATAATAACCAAACATCGCTGGTTAATTTCTCCAGAGCCCTCAAAGGATGGAAGCAGTGCGTAGATGAGGTAGAACCCCTCACTACTCTCAGCATTCAAAACCCTGCTGGGTATTCATAGCCTTTGAAATGTCTGCTTTTAATTATGCACGTTGCCTTTGTGCCAGGGAGCAGGTGGAACAGCTTTCAGCTCCACTGGGAGCTCACATCAACTCCCCTCAGCAAAGCCTCTCCAAGAGCATTCTCCTGCCTGCGTCAAGCTGAAGCCTTAGGGATGCACAGGAGAATTTTCTCCTTCCAGTTAATTGTACAAGAAGTCATTGGGAATTCAGTGGAACCTGCACTTCTCCTCTTCCTCTGTTATCTGCCACCACCCAGCTCTGTGGCTGTGCTGTGCTTTGATGAAAAAAAAGCCTCTCTTTGTATCCAGCCTGGCACGGAACCATAAATTCATAGAATATCTCAAGTTGGAAGGGACCCATCACAGAGTCCAACTCCCCACTCCTCACAGGACTGCCTAAAACTAAACCATATGACTATTAAAAAAGTAAAATTAAAGGAATGTTGACTGGGAACGTCCTTCAGAAAATGTCACGCTGGTTTTCTTTTTCTCACAAGGTATTTTATATCCAAGGTTTACACACCTGTGTGCTTCACTTTGGGTTTGTTCAGCCTGGAAAAGAGAAGCTTTGGGATGATTTAATTGTGGCCTTCCAGTGCCTGAAGGAGCTATGAGGATGGAGAGAGACAATTTACAAAGAAAAGAGTGACTGGATGAGGGGGAATGGCTTCAAACTGAAAGGGAGTGGATTTAGACTGGGTATTGGGATATTGATTGGATATTGGATTTTCTTCTCTGATGGAATTTCATGTGTCTCTAAGACTCCCCCCAAAGCATCTTCCAATGCCATGTTTTTTCACATGTACCCATCTCATACTTTTAATAATTAGAGGAAATAATTGCACATCAACCCAGTTGAAAGTAACTATTTACACTTGAAACAGCCTTCAACCACTCCCCTCTCTCACCCTCCTGTACTGAAATTGTGGCGTGTTAAGAATCATCTAAGAAAAACCGATAAAAAAGATATTCTGAGGCCCTGGCACAGGCTGCCCAGAGTTCTTGGATTCCCTATCCCTGGAAGTGTTTAAAGCCAGGCTGGATGGAGCTCTGAGCTACCGGGGACAGTGGGAGGTGCCCCTGCCCATGGCACAGGGTTGGAACTGAAGGATCTTTAAAGTCCCTCAAACCGAAACCATTCTGGGATTCCATGACAGAAATTCAAATCATGAGTTAATGAAAAATATCAACATCAAGCTTGTCCAAGCACCCAGCAGTCACTCTCATCTCTCCCATATCTTTTTGTACTCTTCATTCCAAGGGCAGAAATAACTCCTGGACAACCAACCCAGACCTGCCATTTGTTCTTATTCCTTCTCAACTTAAATTGAATCTGCCAGGGCAATGTTTTCCCCTTTTATGGCAATTTTTTCCAGGTTTTCCCTGCATTGTTTATGGACAGAATGAACACAGCTGCACATGCAGGCATGACTGAAAGTCAGGCATCCAAGCTCCCTGCCTCTTCACGAGCCTGCGTGTGCCAAAGGGCTTTGGTGCACAAGCTGTTTGCTGACAGACACGAGGAGGTGGAGGTTTGAAAATTCTTGCAGATATTGTTACACTGTACCAGGAATTTCTGTCAGCAATCAGCAGAAATCCTACAGACCCAGGGTCTGATCATCGAGATGATTCGCAGAAACTTCACAGAAAGTTTGGTTAAAGAAGACAATGATATTTACAGGCTGAAAGAGTATTATGTTTTCAAAGTTCTGAGTTGAGAAACAGTGTATAATTGCTTTTCTGAATAAGTGTGAATGTAGATAAAACTCCAGTCTAGTCAAATGAAAACAATCCAATAACCCCAACCTGCCCTAAGCCTCTCATTCCCTTCGGTTTCATCTTCAACTCTTGGGGATGGGAGAGGAGGGATTGTGAAAAGACAGCAGGGGCTTGGCACAGCCACAGCTTTAAAAACTCTTCATGTTTGTCCTGAAAATGAGAACTATAAGCTATTGCCACTCAGTAGCTAGAATTTACTAGGAAAACCATAATCACCCATCCTACTTCTCTTCTGTTGGCTTCGTTGTCAGGAGGTTCTGCAGTTCAAGGCTTTGGTTTTGCAAGCAGTGCAGGGACAGCTCTCAAGGGCAGGGTTATAAAAGCAGCAGATACTTCATGCCATGGACTCATTTTTCATTGGAGAAGAAAATTTCCCCACAAGAGACAAGACCTGCGGTGCTGTGAGGTGGTAATTAAGGAGAATGCAGACAGGAACTGATTATCTGTGTAACATAAGCAGGAGAATGCAAAATTCAGTGGAGGGAGGAGTAGTAAAAGTAAGAGGGAAGCAGAGAAATTTTTCAACAAGGCTGCTGAAAAAACCCCCTGAAATAACACCAGTTCTTAACTTCAGTGTCCTGAGGTTATTACATTTCTACCACAAACCCTGGAAAAGGCAGCTCCTTGCATAGGTATTGCCATTTCTCAGATCAAGTGACCAGCTCCTCACAGCATTTGCATAGAGATGTCACATCACTTTTCATTTGCTGGAGATGCAGGGGAAAAAAAATCAAAGTAGGGCTTAGGTGGGGTTTAAGATGGGTCTAAGCTCCTTGTGAAGCCTGAGGAACAGCTGGCATGCAACTTAAGCTTTGTTCATTCAGAGTGGAACAGTCCTGGGTCTTCTCCCCTTACAGGAGCTCCCTCCTGAAGAGCCTGATAATCCCTGCTGGGGCACTGAGCACCAGGAGCTGCACAAGAACCATAAAAAACAGCACTGAAACATGCACTGGGCTGGGAAAATACGCGTGTGGGACAGTGAGACCTTGAAAATTGTAAAAAAATCCACCCAAAAATGTGGATTAGGATAAGAGGAGTGATCCTAATGCTCCTAAAGGCTCCTTCTGTCCTCAGCACTGTGATGGAATTTTGTGTGTCCCTAAGACTCCTCCCAAAGCACGTTCCAATGCTTTTTTCATCTCATGCTTTTAATAATTAGAGGAAATAGGTTCTCTGATGTGCAAAACCCAGCTGAAAGTAAGTATTTACACTTGAAACAGACTTCAACCCACTCCAGGAATTGCTCCCCTCTCTCACCCCCTTGTACTGAAATTGTGGCGTGCTAAGAATCATCTAAGAAAAACTCAGGCCACAAATAGTGATAAAATATCTGCTGCTTTCCTTTAATACTATTCTGGTCCTACCAAAGTGCAGCTTAAAATACTTTTTTTTCCCCCCTCCTCTCTTGCTTTAAGTCAGAAGTGTAATGGCATTTGAGCTCTTTTATTCAAAGCCTTGTAATTGCCCAGATGATAAAGCTGGACAAGGCATAATGGAAGGAATGTGTTTCACTTCTCACCTGTCTTTCCCAAAATGTGCTGGCAGCCAGGGATGATATTTGAGAGCCTTTCAAAAGAATGCTTCTCTTCTCTAATAAAAGGAAGCTTTATTCGGGTACTCTTTTTAATTCCAAGGTCCAAAAGAGGCCACGCTCTCAACATCCTCAGAAGCTCAGCTGGATTGAAATGGAAATGTTGGAGCCAGCACATGTGTTGCTACTTCTTTTGGCTCAATAATTCGAAAAGAAAAATAATAAAAAAAAAATCATTGTTAAATCTGCTAAAGGGCTCAGCTTTGCCTGGTCCTCAGTGACCCGAAGGCAATAAAGTGGAGTGCTCAGCGCCTTTTTTTGGGATTCTCCACAGGCTCCCTGCCAAGCTCATGACTTCCTGCCATCTGCTGAAGCAGCAGTACCTGCAGAGCCATGACACTGCTTGAGGAACTGGGAGAGTGCTGGAATCCAGCCCTTCACAGATGAACATCACAAACATCCCAAGATTTCAAGTAACTCCTGACATCAGCCTTGCAGCACTGGGCAGGAACTAGCACAGAAATACTAAATGGAGGTAATACAAGCACAGAAATAAGAAATCTTTACATTTAAATGGAAGCAGACATTGTGTTTGTCTTGCTCAGCTTCACCCTCCAAATTTCCAGTCACTGCAGTGGCTTGCAAACAAATCTGTTGCCCTTGCAAGAGATTGTTCAAAAGCATAAAATAAGTGCTGATATTTAATCTGACTTGGAAATTACCTCCCTAAGCTTATTTTGGGAGAAAGAATGTCACAAAATCATCTAATGTAGACAGCAAGCTGTATAAGATAACATTTACATAGGTCACTGAGAAATGTCTCAAGATTCACCAGTGCATCTCTTTGTTTTTGGATTCCCACACCTCCATCCCTTCAGAAAGTTGTGAGTTTTCACAGAAAACACCCAAACCCTGTGAACATGTGCTTGCCTTCTAAAAAAATAACAGCAACAAAAAATTCCTTTTAAAACCCCTAATGCTTTCAGCTGAGAACTCATTTTTGCATGGTTTCCACAGATTTAAACTGTCTATGTTTTCTTTATGGCTGCCAGCATCTCCCTTTTATTTCCTTTTTTTTCCTTCCAAAAACCCATCCTAGTTTTAGGCCAAATAAAACCCCTCCATCACACACAATGCACATGTAGGGACTGATAACCCCTCCCTTACAGAGCCCTAGTAATGTAAAGTAGCCAGAAAGCATTTAAAATGTTTTTAAAAAGGCATTAAAATGTATTTGCAGATTTGGCCAAAAAATTTCTTCTCTGCTGGGGAGTTTGAGCTTTCAATTTAAACCCTTTAATAACAATAACATGATTATTGTTATTAAAGCCACATTATTTTTATTTTAAGGTTGCTACTGAGCACTTATTACCCTATAAAGAATTTTCATAACTAAAATCCTTGTCAAGGGGTGCATTTTCCTGTGAATTATCTGTGTCTCCTTTCACTGCTTTCGTTTCATCTCCACAATTTCTTCATGCAGTTGCATCCCAAGACTCAGAGGGAGCCTTTGCTCTGCCTTGTGCCTTCCAGAGGAGCCTGAGATTTGAATAATTTCTCTTCCTTTACCTCTCTCCTTTTGCAAGTCTTTTCCTCTCACCATCCCTTCCAGCTCCAAATGTTCTTTTCTTGTTATTCCTTCTTTTTCTACCGTGGATTTCTTTGCAGTTGCCAATGAATTAAAAAGATAATGTCACTGTCCTTGTGATAGAGTGGCCAACATCAGCCAGGGAAACAAAAGAATACTTCTTCTTCCAGAGCAGTGAATCCCCAAAAACCACATAAACCTGGACAATAAAACACCTGGAGCTACATGCACATCAGTGGTTTAATTCAAACACCAATTAATGACATTGAAAATGAAAAAAAAAAACAACAAAACTTTAGAGGTAGCTGTATCTCTGTGCCACTGGAAATGCTCTCTGCAGGGTTGGCAGCACCAGCAAAGGTCCTTTGGGAAATTTGTGTCCTTTTGGATCAGCAGAGAGAGTCCAGGTGGGATCCCCAGGGCATCTCAGATGTCCCTAAACACCCGTGTTTTGGCACCTGAAGGGCAGCACTCCCACTCCTGATTAAACTGACACTGATGCCACTCCTGATAGAGCCCAGGAGATAAGAACCAGTTTTTCAACTTCATAAGCTGTAAAGAGCTACTCTGAAAAGTAAAAACAACTCACCAGATTTTTAAATATATAAAGCAACCTCCCTTCTTCTTTGAAAACTTTATAAACAACTCACGATCTTGTTCTGATTTCTTGGGTTTGTTTCTAATGTGTTAAGACATTCTTGTTGTGTTTTCCAGCTTTTCTACAATTCTAAATGCTTGGAAACTCTTGTTTATTGTTGGTGTTCCAGGACATGCATGAGTTTAGGAAATAAAGAAGAAAAACTGCAAAATTTACAGTATGAAACATTAAAAAAACCACCACAAGTCTTTGCAACCCTGGAGCTGTCCTGATTAAACCTGACTTTGTACAGCTCAAGGTTTAGAAGAACTGGGTGTGTTAGAATATGATTTTCAGGAAGGCTTGCATTTATTATGGAGGTTTTTGCTAAAACTTTACTCCAGGATTTATTGCCTATTAGTAAAGTGCAAATAAATGACTGGAGTGAAAGTGGGTCTGGTAAATAATCACTTTAATTCTGGTTATTTCAAGAAGGTGCAGAACAATTTGCAGCAGTCTTGGGTTGGTAGCATCCACTTTTGGTTTGCATTCACTGCCTCTGTGGCAAAATTATGGAGGATACTTCTGAAACTGGAAAGCCAGAAAAACATTAACTTTTAAGAGCATTTTAAAAAGCTGAAAGAACATTTTTCTTTTCAATGAATAAAAATTAAAAACAGGCTTTATGGAAACTGCCAAGGAGGCCCAGAAAACCCCCTCACTTTATAACTCCTGCCTTGCTGCCAGGGCTTGTGTCAAGAAATCTTTTTGTCAGACAGGTGGCCGTGACAAAGAAGGGGCACTTGATGGTAATCCAATCTCTGAGAGTGTTTTCACTTGCAGGGAAGATGAGAATTATTTAAAAAAAAAAAACCCCTCTCAGCAAGAAAATTAAGTAGAGACCAAAAAAATCTATTTAATCATAAACCAAATTAAATAATGAGAGTAAAATGCTGCACGGGAAACAGTGCTAACTGTTTAAAAAATAACTTCCATTAAAAGGAATTTCTCAAATTGCCAACCTGCCTAACTCCAAGAAGAAATAAAGTTATCAAGGTTGCCTTGCTTTAAAGTGAAGCATTGTCAGCTTTTCTATTAGAAAAATGACTTTAAATTTGGATTGTGCTGCTTTCCATCAATGGGCTGGGAAAGGAGTAGCTCTTGCAACCTCTGAATCACATTTCTGACCAAAGCAGTTAAATTGTATCTGCATGGCCTTATTCTTTATCTATTTTTCAGCATAGACAGAGCCTTAGGAATACGGTTCTAACATCTAAAACAATTATTAAAGCAAGTTATTTTAAAGCTCTCTTACTCACATTTTTGCCACCTTGCTGCTGCATCTCTCAGTTATTTGACACACACTTGATGTGAAACAGTTATAAAGAGAAGAAAAGTATGACACAAATTGGCTTTAGCAGACAAGCTCAGGCCTGCTCCCACATAATTGTCAAAACAGGGATTTTCTGTTGGCTGGGAGCAGCCTCAACACTGATGTCTGGCTTTTGCCTGATTTTCCTTCAGTTATGCTCAGCACAGATATTTTGTTTCAATCAGGTACCGAATTCATCTGTTTCTCAAAAGCTGAATTCATCTGTTCCTTAGGCTTTCCACATGTAACAAAAGCTGCGTCTAGCTCTGACTCAGGCATGTGTTCAAAGCAGAAATCTGGGAGGATGGCAGCTTGGCCAAAGTGGGAAACCTGGAAAATCCTGGAAGCTGATTTAGCTGTCTCCATTTCCTTCTTTCCCCTGCAAATATAATTTTTTCACAGCTGTTTTCATCCCAAATTCATGTTCAGGTGCCCAATGGTGAGCAGAGAGGCAGCTCTGGTCACCCACCCCAACTCCCACCTGTGCAGGGGGACATCTGGGGCACAGCTCCAGGGTGGCTGCATCACTTTCCTGAGAAAGGTTCTGCTTCCTTCCCAAATTTTCATGGAACAATACCCAGCTTCTTGGTCAAGAACAGCGCTGGCATCTTCTGAGGAAGCAAAATCCTCTGGGACGGTGTAATTCATCCTTGAGCACCTGCAAATTATTATTGTTCATTATAAGAATATATGGGCTTGGTGTTTTTTGGTTTTTTTTTTTTTTTTTTAAATATTTGATGGCTTTCTGGCAGGAGCTTTTGAGGGGGACACATTTTATTAGTCATTAAAGGACACAATGTTAGTGGTGGACCTGGCAGTGTGACATTATTGATTGAAATTGATGTTAGAGGTTTTTTCCAACATTAAAGACTCTGATTCTTTGTGATTCTTTATCCTCCTGCCTCTCCAGGTCTGTGGGATTGGATTTGGGTGGGAATGCTGACCTGCTGTGGCACTGACAAGGGTGTCCATGTCCCCTCACAGAGCCCCTGGAATGCTCTGATCCTGCCCTGCTGGAAATTTCCAGGGAGCTGGAAATGAAGCAAGAGGATTTAATGTGTTTATTTAGATACAAAAGGTATCTCACCATTGAAAAAGAAATTAAATACTCAAAAGTTAAATTGATCTATAGCCAATGAGAGTAATAATTTTGCAGTAACACCATCCCAGTTGAACTCACTGGACCTTGAATCATTGAAACCCATCTACCCCAAGTCCCTTTTGCTGTTTTTTTAGAGTATGAAAATTTTGCTATTTTCTTAGAGTATTTTCCTTTTTCATGACTGTCTCATGGAAACAAAAATGGGAAAACTTTGCAGTTCTAGATTTTTCCTACAAGGTCTCTCATTTATAATTCCATTTTTACTTCAGAGCCTACAAACTCTTTTCTATTCAATTTTACTCTTGGAAGAAATTATTTGAGACCCTCCTCCAGATGCTAAAGCAAAAATAGAAGAAATGGATATTTTTTAGAAAAAGAGTCAAGCAAAGAATCAAACTAAAGAGAACCTAAAAATATTTTCCCTATCTGTTAGTTGGAGCAAACTTGCACCTATCTCTTAAGAATATATCCTTTGTTTCTGAAATAATGCTTCCTCTTTCAATAAAATTACCTTCTAGCATGCTCAGAACATTCAGGATCATTTACATCTTGTTTTCCATCGTCTTTTAATGCTGTAAGATGAGAAGAAAATAGTGGCTGCCACACAGAGGTCTATGTGAGAGCCTCTGCATTTGCTCTCCTACAACAGCCAATGTAAAATGATCCCTCTGCTCATGGCTGGGAAGTTCTGAAAGCCCAATTTTCCTCCTCCTCGAGGCTTCCTGCACTGTACATTTACTACAAAATCCAACTTGCAGTGATACTGCTTTGTAAAAGGGTTTGGAGCAGGTGAAGTGCTTTGCATGCCCTGCTGTGGTTTGTTGGAAGGCTCCTCTCATTACCCTGGGTTTTATCACAGCTATTAACATTTATCAGAGGGTGCTCGATGTGGAGATTGCTCCTGCATAACGAGCAGGATGAAAGGCCCGTTTGTGTCTCTCCTATCGAGCACTCCGGAGATCTCCTGCAAACCAATTACCTTGATGAGAGCAGCTTGCAAACACAAAGCACTCCAAAAAAACCAGGCTGGTATTTCTCAATTTGTATGAAAATGCACTCAAACCTTAGCCTTAAACGAACTCTGCTTTAATTTACACCTAAATATACACCAAGAATAACTCCTGAAGCTTCAGTGTTGCTTTGTTCCATCCCAGGGATCTTCCCAAACAGGTGTAATTGGAAGGTTCAGGGCTTTATTTGTTACCTCAACATCAACACGCTCGTGAATCATCACTGTTAGAGCCCTAAAATTACACACAACTAAGGCTCCTTTTCCTTCTCATCCTGATCCCACACTGCTGTGATCTGATGGTTTCTGATCTGAAGAAAGAGCAGTTCTAGACCAGAAATGTGGTAGTGGCATTGAGCCAAGGCCCTTCTGATGCGAGGCAGAATGCACGATGAACAGCTGACATTTGTTGCTCCTTGAAGTAAGTCCAAAGCAATTTAACACAAGGCTGTGAGCATAAATTATGATAAAGTAACATTGCTGATTTAAAAATCCCTGTACCAAATCAAAGCTTGTAGTCTTTCAGGAATTTTGGATTTGCAAAGTACACTGGAAAGGAAATAATTCCTAAAGTGTTCCAGGCCAGGTTGGATGGGGCTCTCAGCATCCTGGTGCAGTGGAAGGTGTTCCTTTGCAGGGGGGTTGCAAAATGGATCTTTACTGTCCCTTCCAACCCCAACCTTTCTGTGATTCTATGGAAAATTTTATTTTTGAGTAATTTTCTCTCTGGAGACATGGTTTTCTCCCTCAGGTGTCGCTCTCTTGAACTCCCTGTAGGAGAAACTGCACAACAACACAGCAGCAGAGTAAATGAAAAAAAATTGAAGATCAAGATGCCAATTGTGTAGTATGGAAAGGGGACAGAGAAAGCTCCATGAGCAAAGGAATGATGTTGATGTGAATAGTACTGTGTGATGGAACTGACTTAAAAAGAGGTGTAATCTTCAAACAGTGGCAAATGATTTGATTATAAATCCAGATATTGCTAGTACCATCGAGCTGCTATTTCACCCCTTTAGAGGAGGCCATGGCTTTTGAACAGCAGCACAAAACCATTACTCCTTCTGTAGGAGCACAGGAATTGAATGGCAGCAGGAGAGCCAGGGCAAGAGAGGCAGCTGAAAGGGCAGTTCCATGGCTGGCAACGGGAGAATCCGTGGGAGCAGGACAGGAAGGAACAGTTGAGAGAGCTTCCTGGCATTCAGTGAGAGCTTGAACAGACCAGGGGGTGAAGGGGAAGGCAGCGAAGGAAGGCCTGAGCAGCCAGGTTTGCCAGGCAGAGCGAGCAGCCTGAGAGATGATTTTGGCAGAAAGTGCCCGTGCACTCATGCATTCAGGAGGAGGGAGAGCTGTGATGGGGGGAGATGAGGGAAGAGAGAGAAAAGCTGTTTAGCCAGTGGAACAAGGGCTTGGAAATAGCTTGAGAGCAGAGTTGGATGTATGGAGTGATGGAGAAAGCAGTCGCAGATGGTATTTTTTTCTAATTCTGTTGGATGGAAGGGCAGTAATATTTCTAACAGTGATAAAGAGGTAGGAACACAAAGTGGAATAGAACTGTGGCCATGATATATGCAGGATAAACTCCTCAGGAGGAGCTGTCAGGAATACAATTATAGGGAACAATGAAGGGAGGCAGTTATAAAAATAAAAATTCAAGGTTTGTCTTTTTTTCTGTCCATGTTTGCTTCAATTCCAAGTGGGTAAGCAAGGAATCTGTTTGCCCATATAAGATCACAAAATCACAACGTTCTCCCTCCTAAACCTCAGAAAGGGGGAGATTGAATGAACAGCTTTGTGACAAAGATACTTTTGCTGTTGCCCTTTAATCAATAGGATTATTGTACCTGTCCAGTGTATCCTGCACTGCTCATTTTCACTTTTTTTCGTTCAGCTGGACAGGATTTTATTAATTTTCACATTTTCATGCTTCAGGTCTGCAAGATACACACCATGCTCCAGTATAAGAATTTCCTTCCAACCATCAGCTAAGAGCACACATGGCACTTCACACAGAGTGTGTCAAAGCAAGTCAGAACTCATTACACATTAAAGGGTGGCCAGATACTGTTTTCTTTAGGCATTCAATTAAAGGCAGGTGTCTGGCCCCTCATCAGTTCTAGGTGGTCTTTTCCTCTTGGGTTGTTTTCCTTTTCTTGGTTGTGGCTCAAGTGCTTTCTTCACTTCTGAAATCTGTGAAACTCCCCACCATCATTTCATATTCTCTCTGGTTACATATGCAAAAGTTTCCAAGGAACAGTCAGGGCTTGGTAAGTAATTTTTCTTTCTTCTCCTGCTAAGGTATAGTTTTATTCCAAATTCTCAAAAGAAATGGAATTACAGATGAGTGTGGATGGCAGGACAGGACATTTTCCATCGATGAGTTCAGAGGACACTGAGTTCTGGCTGCTGCTGGAAGACCCCAGAAGTGGAACAGTGATGAAGACTCCTGCTTTGTTTGTCCTCTAATTTTGGGAGTTGAAATTTAACTCTTCTTTCTGTCTCTTCCTCTCCACAGAAAAGCTGAGAAGGCACCACATGTTCGGATTTCGCCGCTTTTGGATGTAATGGCACGAAATTCACATTGACTCTGGGATCTCTGCCAGGGTACATGCTGACAGAGGACAGCTCAGACCTTGGGATGGTAATGAACCTCTCTTCAGTCATCAATATTTTACATTAAATAATCATAGAGTGAGGTCAAGGACTGCAGAGGGACGTAGAGGGGAAAAGATCAGAAAACACTCATGAGACTACATGAGGAGGATTGTTTGGTACGAGGAAAAATTAATTTAAAATGGATATTTTACCTGTACCATCCTACTAGAGATAAGCTGCCGTGTTGGGAAAACACTGCTCTTCAGGAAACAGCCACCTGCTTGTGGTGGAGCCACATCACCCTCGAATAAAAAGCACAAACACTTGCTCCAGCAAATGTTTTAAGCTGTGGTGCAGGAGCAAGCTTTGCTCAGTCTGTGCCTTGCAGAAAGTGCTGGATGGAGCTTGAATGTGCCAAAACCAAGGGGTTCTTCATGCTCTGGAATTGCAGAGCTCATCCCTCCAAAATTCCTTGGAGCACCAAGGGAGCAAGCAGAGGGTGGGGAGCAGAGGTAGAAGGGTCTGGCTGTGTGTTGGGGGTACCAGATGGCAGCAGGGGGCTGGGACAGGGACAAACCAGGCTGCCTGACACCCAGAAGTGCAGGACAAACTGCTGCTCAATGTGCACAGAATGCAGCAGATTTGTCATGCATGTGCAGGCCATCTGTGAGGAAAATGGAAACAGGAGCACAACTCTCCTAGGGAAGCAGCTCCCTCCTGAGCTGGGTGAGGAAGGTCCCTGTCCCTCTCTATTCCAGCATTTATTATATATATTTATTATATGTTTATTATATATATTTATAATAGGTATTTATTATGTATATTTATTATATATATTTGTTATGTATATTAATTATATATATTTATTATATATTTATTATATATATTTGTAATATGTATTTATTATTTATATTTATTATAAACATTTATTATAAATATTCCAGCCTGTATTCCAGGCTGCCAGCATTTAAAGGGCTTTTCCATGGCCATGAGAGCATTGTGCACAGCTGTGGAAAGGGATGGATGTTTAATTGTGCCCACAAAACACATCTGTTCTGAAAAGTGGGCAGTGCCAGCAGCTCATTCAGAGAAACTAAAGTAGCCATTCCCTTTCACATTTTTTATACAGTGCCAGCTTCTGGCTGGGAAATGTTCACATTTCCTGCCCTCCCAACCATTACAGGGCACTGTTGGGGTGTAAGAAAAGCACAGCTAGTGGTCTGGGTGGGATTTAACCTGTACCTACTTTGGATGCTCCAGAACTGAGTTTAGTGAGATATTCCAGAATAAAAAAAAAAAGAAGGTTGGAAGGGACCTGTGGAAGCTCCACGGTCCAACCTCCAGGCTGTTTAGAGACTTACAGAGGGTTTTGTCCAGTTGAATTTTAAAAATCTCTGAGGATGGAGAGACTTCACAGCCTCCCTGAGTACCTGTGCCAGTGCTTGACCACTCCCAGAATGAAGAAGTCTAGTACCCCTTTAAACAGGAAGGGAAGAACTTTAAATCACCTTTGTACCCTGCCAGTTTTTCTGCACTTAAAATCTTGTACTCTATTTGTTCATTCTTTCACCATCGGTGAACGCAGGTGGCATTTAGCATTTCATATACAGGCCCATTTCTTCACCATATCAGGGCAAGATTATTATTGGGAAATATGAAGTGAGAGCTATGACTAAATATTAGACAAAAGAGAGGTTTTAAACTTTCAAGCAATTACTTTTTCTTTTGAATGGGGAATTATAACTGTATAGTCTGAGCAAAGCCCTGCACTACCTTCTCCTCCTGTCTTCTTTTGCATGGAATTTCACAGATTTATCCTTATTTTCACTTTTTAGCTTGGATAGATAGACAGACAGAGAAATGGGGCATTCCTTTTCATAGTATTTTTCCTACTCCACAGGGATTTCGTGAGTGTGAATGTAAGAATTTTTTGTCTATAACTCAGAGAAAAACGTGCCTTAACAACAGAATTTGTGCATTTTTTTTTACTACTATTCTACCTTTCCTGAATCCAATCAGGAAGATTTTGGAAGGGACAAAACAACCACTGAAATACACAGGAATTTATACCACTATTGGTCTCTTTGAAAATATTTTTTCCTTTACTCATAATTATTTGCTACTTCTAATTCAAATCAGCCCCCTCAGCTGTATTTTAGGTTTCATGAGATGGCAATGCTGCATCATGATTCAAAGAGCCTCAACACAAAGGTTTTATCCTCTTGTTCCATCTGTTCATGATCTTAACCTGACATCAGAAAAGATGGAGATGATGCCCTATTAAACAAAATTTTAATCCTTTTAAACAACTGCAAAAAATGCCTTACAGCTTGAGTGAACACTTGTTTTTCATCCCAAAGTAACAAAAGTGACTTTTTTTTCATGTGGCCTTTCATTATTAATCTTTGCAACGTAGCTGTGATGCCCAGAATGAAAGGTGGCATCCCTCAGGCTACTGGGAATGTTTGAAGCAGGAGCAGAAGCAGGAACCAGGTAAACAGAGACTATTTATACCCTGCTGGAGACAAGTCATGAGGCTGTAATGGACAGCTATAGACAGGCAATGACATAGTGACTAATGAAAAGAAAAAGGAAAAAGCAATTGGAAAATTTTCTTCCTTATTCCTTCTATGAAAAATAAGTAGGAAAAACACCCTGCTAACTGGGAAAAAATGCAAATCTGAGAAGTGTCTGATATCCTTCCTGTTATGTTGAGAGAAATGGGGAACTGGAAGCAAGTGAGAGGGGAAGAAAAAAACCCAAAGCAAATAATCAGCTTGTTTATGAGGAGGATCCCAGCAGCTGGATGAGCTACAGCAATGGAATGGGATGGGATGGTCTGGCCCAAGCCCACACTCCCCACAGGCACAGCCTCCTCCCAGGAGTGGCAGCAACCCCAGCCAGTGACCTCTTAGACAAAAATATCACTTCACTCCTCCGAGGCTGGGGATCAGGGCTGAGCAGCTCCTGAGGCTGAATTAACTGTGCTGGAGCTTTCCTCCTCAGGTTTCCTACCCCTGGCCATGCAGTTGGGTCCTTCCCATACCATCCTGAGCTTGCTGGCTCCCAAACCAGTGAGGTGTTTTCCCTCTGACCCTGGCTGGGACCACACCTGCTGGAGGTGCTGTTGGAAATCTCTCAGGCACTTTATGTACTCCAAAGAAAAGTTTTGGGGTGATTTCCCTTGCTCCCTCTGAATCTACTTCCCCTTGATTTTTTTTCCTCTCTGTGTCTCTTTTTTCCTTTTCTCTTTCCCTTCCCAGTATCCCCTCACTTGATCCATACTCAGTACTTTCCTCTCTCATTGTACTTCTTCCCACCTTCTCCTTTCTGTCCTTCTTGCTTTCTTCATTCACCTTTCCTGTTACCTCTTCTCAGTTATCCTCACCTCATTCCTGACACGTGGTGCTTCTTTTTGGTTTTTTTGCTGAGTTGCTCCATTTATTTTCCAATTCACTTTTCATGGCTACACTCATACACGGAGCAAACCCCTTACATGCTACATAAAGAGCCAGAGGACATACATAAAGAGCCAGAGGACATAAACCAGCTGAATTTGCTTTTCTTGAGAAGGCTCTGGGTCACATCAGAGCTGTGATAAATAACGGCATGGAAATGAGGGACAGCTGGGCACAGTGACCTCCATCTCTGCAGTCCCATCTCTCTCCCATGCCTACTGTCCTCTCCTGCTGGCTCTGGTGGGATGCTGAGGTGGTTAAAGCACAAAAACTCTGATTTTTGGCTCCCAGAATGTGGTGGCATCAGGGAAGTTCAGCGCTCAGATACTCAGCAGCTGAGTCAGGGAGGCAAAAGTTCAAAGAAGGGCAGCATCTACAATCAGAAACATGTTTGGGGCCTGAGGACTAGAGGAGTTAAAAATAGGGACATGTGGGCTTAATTACAGAACAAAGGGAAAAGGGGCTAGAAAAAGGAACAATTTGGGGAAATTAGGAACAGTTGATGAGCCAGAGTATTGCAAACAACCTCAGACACTGCTCCTGCTTTCCCTACGCAAGAAATCCAATCATGTAACAGATGACCTGTGCTCTGCATGGGCATAAAACGCATGGGGGGCTAAAAACTTTAGATGTGAAGTTGACAAGATGATTCTTTCATGGTAAAAATGGGGTTAACTGTGTCCTTGTAGCAACTGTAGGCAGAAAAGCTGTAACAGCCTTCAAACCCACAAAATACAAAATCTGCCTGATCTATCTTTTTGAGCAGGCTAATTCATGCCCTCTTCTTCAGACCCTCACAGCCTTGCTCCCCTGAAAATTGAACAGGTTCTCCTCTTCAATCTTCTCTGATATTTGAGCAGCACTAAAACTCTGAAGATATTCAAGTTCAACTGTATTGGCTCTTTTTGAATATTATATTTCATTGGGTATGGATACAACCGTTTCCAGACATTAAAACTCTAATCAAGGCAATAATGAGTTGCTGGCAGTTGGACTACAATTTGAAAATGGCCTAATGGGGTAACAGTGCAGCCAAACTTCATTCTGACTTGGGCCTAAACCTTGCATTAGCCCTCAGATTTCTTGACCCAGTTCTGTGTGCCTGTTTTGAACAGGCTCTGTGCTTGTACAGATGGTAGGAGATGGTCTCAGCTCTGAGGCAAAGAAGAAACCTACCACAGCAGAGCAAGGGCCAAAGCAAGCATGGAAATTACTGGATCAGTGTGTTTGTCTACTGCTTTTCTTTCTTCTTGCTCTGATTCCAGCAGGGATGTTTGAACATGCCTGGCTCTGTGCACTGTCCAGTGTGAAATCCAGCTGGATTTGGATTTCACTTTTGCCAGCAGCACTTGGGAGTAAGTGCAGTGGCTTCCTGGCTCTGTCTTATTTTGCAGTGTTGAAACACCGTTTTCAAACATTATTTTTTTTGTTCCAGCATTTATAGTTCGAGCTTCTGTAATACTGGACATCGATTAAGATTAGGATCTCACGCAGAATTATTTCTTTCCATTAAAATATTCCCAACACAAACTAGAGAAATGCCACGGTAAATTCAGAGGCTTCATATAGCACAGAGAGCCTTTATGGCAGAGCTCTAAGAGTGTCATCAAACTGATAAAGAAACAACAAAAAATGAGGGTGATGCCTTTTGGTGATTGGTTGTGGTGATTGCACAGAAAAAAGGAGCTGATTTTCTCTCCCAGCCCATTCGATTAACGTAAGAACTTTCCCCTCAGAACACAAAGATCAGCCAACCTTGAGGACTCGCAGTCCTGAGCAAACCCTGTCCCATACTGAATAAAAACCTACACTTATTACCCAACCATGCAATGACTTGTGGGTTTTGTCGCAATTGTTCTTGGACACAGAGATATCTTATCCAGTGCTGATAATTTACAGTCATTTTATCACTGGAAGCTGTTTGCTTTTCTGCTTTGAGCTGCTCAGATATGGCAGAGATCAGTACTTCGAAGGAATCTAGGATATTTGGTTTGGATTGTGTTTTCTTGGAAGATAGCAAAGAAAAAACACTTAAAAAAATCTCTCAGACTCAGCAATCCCAGAAATTATAAGAGCCACTGACACTCATTGCAGAAACCTGCAAGGATAATTTTTTTAATTACCTGAATTTTATGTGATCACTGTGTCATCTGTATGTTATTCCTCACATCTAGAATGGGTGGAAGATAAAGAATAGAAAGAACTGTATTTGAACTAACAGAATAATGATCATATTTCCTATAAATAATAAATCTTACTTGCTCCAAATATCAAACAAGGACATGAGAAAACATTCATTTGGGTCCAAAGGGTCTCCATGGCAAATCTGACCTCCTTTTATACCCATCTGTACCTTGGATGCCCATAAGAAAATGGCCCTTTCTCCCAGGATGCATCCATGGAGAATTCTGGGATTTTATGTCATAGGAATTATTTCTGGTCACCAAAAAAAAGGAGTACAATTTTAGAGTGCAGCATATAAGTTGTCTCCTGTGAACATCAGAGAATGGTAGGGAACAGCTTGAAAATAGCATTTTCTGATTTCCAAAGGAATATTTGAAATAAATGTTCCTCTTTCCCCCCTGAGGTATTACTGAAATGACAATTTCTTTCCATTTCCAAGCAAAGAATGTCTCCAAAAATATTTTGCTTAACCCCAACATGCTGCTAAGACATAAAGTTATAAATGTTTATTTTCTGCAACTCCCAGAGTCTTATTTCTCCTTCTTTTATGTAGGCCTGTTTTGCAAAGCTTGATCTCCAGTGCCCAAATGTGGAAAGGCTGATAATTTACACTGGAACCAGCATTTGGGGAACTTGTATATCTGGAGAGCTGGTTTGAATAGAAATTGTACAAATGCACTAAAGAGGAAAATTGACTGCCAAAATTAGACTGGCACACTTCAGGATTTCAAAGGCCAGGCTTAGTGCAGAATGGCCTGATTAGCTCTGTCTAAATTCATTACTGAAGTACAGTTAATGTTGGTGTTCTTCAAAACTCTGAAAGATGAAACGTGCAGCAAACATTTGAATGCACAGACTTCAGCTTTAGGGTATTCTTTTGGAATATAGAGTGTGTTAAGCGTTACAAAGCACTGGACATGTTCAGACAATGCTCTGCTAGGAGGGTGGCTGAATATTCTCTTCAGTTTGACCTCAGGGCTCTGTTCTTGGTTGAAGCTTTTCTCTTCCCCCAGTAGTTGTGGTGCTCAACTTGGCTTCAGTGGGAACATATTCAGTAGCAAGCTGGGAGTTTTCCTTCCTTGTTCCTCCCGCAGATTTTGGAATTTTAGTTCGGTCCTTGATAACAGAGTCTCCAAATACCACAAGGAGGTTTGATGTCCAGGCACTTCAACCAAAATGCTGTTTCAGTTATTGCCTGGGAGGGCTGGATGGGAACTGATGGTGAAGGAAGGCAAAGCTCAAGATCCCAGCCTGAATCCAGCAATTCACAGAGTTGTGGGAGTTTGAGGCCTTCTGCTTCCCCAGGTATTATTTACAGGAGCAGGGAGTGACAGGAGAGGAGGGGATGGCTTCAAACTGAGAGAGGGCAAGGTCAGATGGGATATTGGGCAGGAATTGCTCCCTGTGAGGGTGGGGAGGCCCTGGCACAGAGTGCCCAGAGAAGCTGTGGCTGCCCCTGGACCCCTGGCAGTGTCCAAGGTCAGGCTGGACACTGGGGCTTGGAGCAGCCTGGGACAGTGGAAGGTGTCCCTGCCTCCCTGCCCATGGCAGGGGTGGCACTGGATGGGCTTTAAGATCCTTTCCCAACCAAACCATCCTGGGATCCTGTGATTCTCCACTTGCTTCTCACCTCCATCTGAAAAACTTCTGCCAACAATGAATATCTGTGAGCTTCAGGTGCACTGCTTCAAGCAAGCAGAGATTTGCATTTGCTCAAAGCCAGCTTATTTAGCTTTTACCCAAATTCTCCATTTGGCCTTTAATCACAAGATTTCACGTCCAAATCTACTCACAGGAGAAAATGAAGAACGTACAGTTTCAACTTTCCCTTGTAGAGCGTGTGGCTCCATTCCTGGCTCTGCTAGAAAAAGAAACCCCTTTGAGTTAAAGAGGGCAGTAATAGAAATTCCACGCTCACACGTGCTAGGGTTTCATTTCAGTGACATCATTTATCAGTTTGACTTTGCCAAAGTGAAGGAGTTCACGTTGCAGGATTCAAAAGCAGCAGCATCAAGGATGAAATGGGTTAGAAAGGCCTCAGGTTTCAAAAGGACATGCCAGACGTGGGCCTTCAGTCTCCTCACTCCAGTTCATTCCCGGAGATTTGCATTTGTAACCAAAACTTTCTTCGTTTCAACCTTGAAAAGCACTTAGAAAATGAAAACACATTCCAGACAGTAAAAAAGGGCTGTGTTAAAAAAGCTCGTATTATTTTTTGGAAAGACATGAAGAGAATTTAGGGGGATTTCATGCAGATTCTCTAGTGAAAAGGCATGCCAGATAAAAAGCTTAATCACGTTAACTCTCTGCAAGACAAAAGGACTGGCACACTTCGTGTATGTCAACTTAGAGAAATCCCAAAACTCCTTAGAAGGGTTCTTGTAACTTAATACACTCTGCAGCCTCTTTTTAGTTCCTGGGATACACTTTCTAATATTAATTTTCTTTTTTTTTCACTTCACTATGTATAACAAAAGCTGGACAAATGTCAGTGATTCAAACACACAAACGCAGGTGACTAATCTAGCTAAGCCTTGGAAATAACTGTGTGAATAAAATATAAACCAGTTGGGCTAATCTAGGAATGAAGAGAAGGAGATCTCCAAGCAGCAGAGATGAATTCTATTCCTGTTCCAAGCACTGAATGAATGAAAGGCAGAAAGGAAAGTCGGCGGGTGAGGATCTCCTTTTCCCTTCTGTTCAGGACTGGTGTTACATTTCTCTCTGATTGTGTCCCTTATGGTTTTGTGCCCTTTTGTGCACCCTTGCAGCCCCTCAGACAGCTTGTTCATGCACGTGTGACAGCGGGAAGAACAAGTGAGCAGAGCAGAGGGGGAAAAGCAAAGCTGGTCAGAGAGTAGCAGATGGCACATTTCTGCTCGGGGCTGGTGTCCCTAAAAGGCTCATTTAGACACCAGCCCACGAACAAGGAATCCCGTAGGATTCTCTGCTGATTGCCTACAGACATTATCAAGAATGTTGTTTTCTACTTTAAAGGGGTTGCATTAGAAAATAGAACATTGTGAAATGAACCAACTCTAAAATGCAGTAGAGGTGGGAAAGGGTCAGATTACTGATCCAGACATTCTCCCCTCATGCAAATTGTCACCATTCGGTGAAGTTTTCTTACAAAACAATTGTTTTCCTAGATCACAGCAAATCTTCCTGCAAAGCTCTTTCTTTTATTCTGACTAATGTAGGAAGGACCATGATAATGGGTGTGGAGGGTTCCTTCCCTCAGTTTGTAGCTGAGAAATATTTGAACACTCCACGAATATTCTTGTGCTTAAAGACCTTCAGTGAGCTCTTGATTCCAGGATTTTACCCAGCTGCTTTCTGAATCCATATAAACTCTCAGGATCCACAAAGAATTCCCCAGGGCAGCCAGGAAATATATGAAGAAATGTAATATTTTTGTTTTCTTTTTGCTCTGTTTTTTTTTTTCTTTCTGTTTCTGTTTGAATCCTCCACCAGCTGGTTTAGGCCAGTTCTCCTACAACAGGTGCCTAAACCTGAGCAAGTAGAATCTCCCACAGAAAGCCCTAAAAAGGCAGTTCTGGGTCTTCCTAAAAGCAAGGTCCCCTTTGCAGTTTAGGCAGTGGGGAATTCCTGTAAACTGGGGTTTGTGTGATGATGCTTTAATAGGATTAGGGAGCACTAACAGAACCCATTGAGTCCCAGCTAGAGATATTTGGGGAAAGACTTCAGAAAGGTGCACATTTCTATTGGCAGTTTGATTTGAGGAGGGAGAACAGCAGTCATGTGTATTCTTTACCTCTCCTTTTTGTACTTCTGTGAGTTTTTGGCAACTCTTCTGGGCTTGGACTCCACACAGACAAAAGAAGCCTTTTCCATACTGATGAAAACAGAGAAGGGAAAATTGGTATAGTTCTTCTGATGGGAAAATGAAGATCAAGAATGCTGTTAAATTATAATATAGGCCTAGGAGAAAATAGAGGCTGATGGAAAATACTGTCAGTTGAGCTGGCTTTTAATGAAGGATAACATTTTCCATTACAGGAAACATAAAGCACTGGAAAACATTTTGGAGAGCTATCATTTAAAGTTTTGGGTTTTGGTGGGAGATATTCCTGCTCAAATTGTGTTCATGATACAGCCTCATAAATATGGGAACATAAGTTGCCTTTAAAGTTTTGGCCTTTCTTCAGCATATATTTTTTTTAATCCTTTTATATTTTATTAACTTTTTGTTTGCTTTGAAGAGAAAAACACGCTCCTCTCTGTCTTTCCATTCTCCTCCCAAGTTTTCTTCTTTTAATGAGATGTTTGACTCAAATATCATCCTTCATGTTACCCTCCTAAATTTTTATGTTCTCTCTGTTCTTGCTCCTGGCAACATCAGAGTCTGTCTTCTCCCTTTGTAGAGCTAAATTGCTTTCTTAAACCCAAAAATTCTCAAATCAACACCTAAACTGTTGTTTCTGTCACCTCTTGAGACGATATCCTTTTTAATTTGTATCACTTTAGTTTTAATCAGTTTTGTCCTGATTGCCCGATTTAATTTAGGCTGTTCTGCTGTGTCTCTCCATAGATGAAAGTATTAAAGTAACAAAATCCCATTGAGCAGTTTATCAATAAATCTGCTTAACAAAGAAATGCCCTTTAAAGAAAATGAAAATGGTTTGCATTTGTCCAAAGTGGGTAAAGATGGTTCATATGCTCTGACCTACTTCCAATTCAGCTACCAAACGTAGGTGTTTTTTGTGAGTATACACCTCGTTAAATAAGCCTCTTTGTGATGAAATTAAGCTCTTCTGATTAAAGGGGGTAATTTGTGTACCATTGAAGATGCATTTTGAGCTATATATTAGCAGCTTACTACACTGAAAAATTCAAATTCCTGAATTTACTATCAAAGTCGTGGTAAGAGGAAGAGAAGGTGAAGATGAATAACACAGACCACCAAAGCAACTTCATTTTCTTTGATCGTTGAAATTAAATTTACCAACCTTTTGTAGAAGCTGATCCTTAATTCCTCTTGTGAAGGTGTAATTTATAACTATATTATTTAAATCAAATTATTTCCACCAAAAGAGGTGAAGGTTCATTTAATGTAAAGTTCACAAAACACACTGTGTATTTTAGTAATGAAAAATTACTAAAAAGGTGTTCTGGGGTTTTTTTTTTTGTCTAGCTGAAAGCTCTGTGGCTCTACCAGCAAACTGTTTTTCTATTCCCAGCTTTATCCAGTGGTATCTGAGATTCTGGATGACTTCTTTGTTTTGTTTTTCTAGAGTTTCATTACTTGGGGAACATTTACTGCAATACTGAGAGTTATTTACACAGCCCAGCAGACAACTGTGCAAAGATCCTGGAGCTGGTGGGAAGCTGAGCCAAGAATTCCATGTGATTCAGTGAATAGTCCAGTCCTGTGTGACTGGGAGCAGTCTGACCACTATTAAGTGACAATTTGCCAGGGGATGGCTCTGGAGCCCTCACAATAACAATAATTATGTTTGATCTCCTTTTGATCATGGAGAAATTCTATTGTCCTAGCACACCAGGGCTGTACAATCCCCTCCTCAGAAGCTGGGCTGTAAATCTGATTTATTACTGGCAAACTCTGAAGCTTCCACACAAAATCCATGGATAGGGCCTTTATATCTGGCCCTGTCCAATCCACCCCAGCTCAAACAGTGTCCCTTTTACCCCTAATCTTGTCATAATTATTGTTATTATGCCTTTTAAAAGATAACCTCAATGGTAGAGAACCTGCACAGGCTCAGTAGGACCAAAAGTGCATTCTTGGAAGAGCAGAATTACCTGTACGTGTTCTACAAGATGGAAAACAAACTTTCAACTGCCTGTCAGATTCAAAGGGATTTCAGATAAAACTCCAATTTGCCTGAAATTTGCTCACTAGAAATTGAGGAATGTTGTCACCACACTGTGAGCACTGTTAAATCCTGATAAAAAGTCATTGCTAAAAACAGAGCCATTACTGCACTTTGTTTGTAAGGTGGGAAGATTTTCCTCAAGCATGAGCTTTAAAAATCCATTTTAAATGAGAAATGAAATTTCCAAGTGACAAAATCAAGTGCTGTAGAAAGTTCTTGCTTCTTTTCCTTACAAGTCACCAAAGTGCACAAGTATTTCAAGCAGCTTGACATCTGTATTACATAAACAGAAAGCAATTCAGCTGCTTGGAGAATATAAAAAACAACTTTGACCTTACACTGGAGTCATGCTTCAAAAGACTGATTATTCATACGAGGAAAATTGCTCAAAAACAACTGCTTGGAAATATTCTCAGAAAGAAAAGAGATCGATTGTTCTGAGGCAATAATATAATTATGGTATAACAAACTGCATTTTTAAAAATTATTTTATTCCTAAGGCTTTTTCTACTTTCACAATAAGTGCTTCATCTGCTAGTATTTGAAATATTTTATCTTTCAAAATGTTTCCCTTGTTTGCTCAGTGTGTTTTTTAGCTTGCTTGAATGTAACTCTTCAAGAAGACTGAAAGCTGCTGCTAATGGGAGAATTTCAGGCCATGTTGCCCCTCATTAATTCTGACCCCATTATGGCCAGGAACCGTATCACTGTAGGGTTAAAGATGTGGTGTGTTGGTAGAAAACACTGCAAAAGTGTCCATTAAAATACAAATAAATCGTGATTCAATAAATATTCAATGTATTCCTGATATAATACTAAATTACATAAATTCTGGATTTATTTTAGGGTAGTATTTATTTTTGGGTAATATTTTCTCTCTGGAGGAGGAGGTACAGTCATCTGGCTGAGGGGCTGAGTGGAATTTTGGGAAATCTGGGTTCAATTCCCAGAGCTGCTCCCAGTTTCCCCCACAGTGATGGGTGGAGAGCTCAGGCCCCATTCCTGAGATTCCCAACTCCACTGCTGTGAGCAGTTGATGATTTCACCCATTCAGATCATAACCTGGTTAAATGTTAAAGACTGAGGCCATTTCTCCTCATCTTTCCTTGGAAAACTCTGGATTTCAGTTCTTCCCACCCATTCCCATCCTGCCCCTGGAGCTTTTGAAATCCATGAATCCACGACTGGGCTTGAGCTTCTCTATCCAAGCAAACTGAGGTGTCTGAGCCTTGCCAGTGCCCTTGGAGCTGTACATCTCCCAAAGTGTGCACATAAAAATAAACTGGGCTCCAGGATCTGCAGAGGAATCATAAAGTCTGGAAATCACCCCTAATGTCATCGAGTCCAACCATTAACCCAACACTGCCAAGTCCACCTCTAACCCATGTCCCCCAGCACCACATCTACGTGTTTTTAGAACACTTTCAGCGATGGTGATTCCACCACTCCCCTGGACAGCTCCTTCCAGTGCCTGACAATCCTTTCTGTGAGGAATTTTATCCTCATCTCCAATCTAAACCTCCCCTGGCCCAGCCTGAGGCCGTTCGCTCTCCTGTCCCTGTTCCCTGGGAGCAGAGCCCATCTGGCTGCCCCCTCCTGGCAGGGACTTGTGCAGAGCCACAAGGTCCCCCCTGAGCCTCCTTTTCTCCAGGCTGAGCCCCTTTCCCAGCTCCCTCAGCCTCTCCTGGTGCTCCAGACCCTTCCCAGCTCCATTCCCTGCCCTGGACACACTCCAGCCCCTCCAGGTGTGTCCTGGGGTGAGGGCCCAGAACTGGACACAGGATTTGAGGTGTGACCTCAGCAGTGCCCAGCACAGGGGACAATCCCTGCCCTGCTCCTGCTGCCACACCGTTCCTGATCCCAACCAGGTTCCCATTGGCCTTCCTGGCCACCTGGGCACACTGAAGACTCAAAACAATTAATTCAGTCCATTAGCAAATCTTGTCACTTGGCTTACAGGATCTGGTTCACACCCAAGTATTGGAGTTCAGTTATTCTTCAAATCCCCCTCCACAGTAGTCCAAATTCTCTCCCAGCAGTATTGTTTTTACATAGTTTATTAATGAAGTTGAACTAAAAAATTGCTGTGTATTCCACATGAGAGGTTTCTGGAGAAAACCAGAGTTTTCTCCAAGTAATCTGTAATTCACCTCAGTGAAACCATTTCAGATAAGGATTTTCCCTCATTGATCTGGCCACAGAGCTCTAGGCAGTAACATGACATGACATTGCACCAATTTTAAAAGGTAATTCATTTAGTGCTTCTGATGTGTTTCTTAATTTTATCACTCCAGAATCACAGTTCAATGGGCTGCTTCTTGTCAAGCTCAAGCTATTCTTTTCCTACCTTACATTTTTCAAATAGTTTCTAAACCAAGGGAAGGAATTTCACACCACCAATCAAAATAAGCCACTCAGCAGAAAAGTTTCAATTTCCAGCTCTTAATAAATCACACAGATTTAAATCAGATTCACGAATTCCAGAGGAGTCATGCATTTATGTTCTCAATTTCCATAACAGAAGTTGCAACCCAATAGGAAAATCTGAACTCTCTAATAGTTACCTGCTGAACTTAATTTTGGGCAGAACCCATTTGTTTATGTCTGCTGGCCTCTCACTGGAGAAATGTTAACCATAGCACAATATTAACATAAACTTCAGCTCATTCACTTTTGAGCTAAAGAAGCAAAACAAACAATTCCCTTCTTTAAGTTTAACACTGATGTGTATTTATTACACAGCATATCTTGCTATTAACAGAGGTGAAGCAAGGACCATAAAAATTATCAGATGTATTAATTTACAATGAAAATGTGGGACTGTGAATCTCCTTGAAAGGTTCTTTCCATCAGGACACCAGTGTCTGTAAGATGTTTGGCATGACCCCTGCTTGTGCCAGTGATCACCTGCCCACTTTGCATCCTTAATAACTAAAATTCTGCATTTTGGTGAGCGCTGCTGCTCCTCTCTGCAGGCTAACACTGCTGGGGCCTTCTCCCCAGAGCCCAAAGGAAGCTGCTCCAGGAGGTTTTTTTTGCCAGGGATGCTGCAAGTGAAGCCCTGCCCTTCCTCTGTGCTGAGGAGGGGGCTGAGGAATGCAGATGGACTCATTCCACAGCTGAGGTCTCCGAGTTCACAGCAGAATGTGCTGCAGTCATGTCCCCAAACTGGCTTCCTCTCAGACTTCAAAATAAAGCACAGCACTTTTTCTCCTCAATGCTAACTTGGCCAGAAAGGACATTTTCATTTAAAAACATTTTAAAAACAAAACTGTGTATTTGTGGGTAGAAATAGTGGAAAAAAATAACATCTGTGACCTGATACCTGTGTGTCACGAGTGATTGGTGCATAAACACATGTAGCAATTAATTCAGCTTCTCCCTGATCACGAGCATCACATTTGCTTTTTCTCCTGTTGATTACAAATGTTGCGTGATTGCTTTTAATCCAAAAGTAATAAATTTGTCCTGATTGCTTAATCTCATCTGTAAACGGAGCTCTTTGGTTTCATCAACCCCCGATTTATTGCATTTTTGAGATAAAACAGCCAATGTTTGATACTGTTTGGTTTTAGTGTGCTGCATCTTTTTCAGTTTCTACTTTTACTATGTTTCTGTTTACTTAAATTCCTCCTGCAGATAAATTTAAACCAGTAAGATCTTTAGAGTTCCAAATCTGTTTTTTTGCTTTTAATTTTTTTCTTTCCTCCCCCAGGTTTTCCACTTGAGGTGCATATAGAGCACCAAAGACATTTCAGATGGTGCAGCATTAGTTGAACCTCAAGATGTGTTCAGACTCTCACTTTGCAGTTCTATTGGCCAAATCCAACATTTTGCTCTGCCAGAAAATGCCAGGTGGTAAGAGGGAATAATTTTAGGTACTTTTTTAGCTGTGCCCCAGATGGTGATAACACAAGTAATAATATCAAACAAGTATTAGCTTGTTTCTAACCCCTGCCTCCACATGCTACAGATGCAAAAAGTCATTTATATGAAGCACTCACCATGTGCTGTGCAAAATGCAACAGAAATTCCAGCCAAATGGGTCCCTGGAGTGTCCAGGAAGAATCCTGGTGGAAATCCCCCAATGACTGTGGAAAATACAAGAGAAAAAAACCCTAAAACAATTATCAGTCTTCTGTAATTATGATTTAGCATGAACCACGTCAAGCAAGTGCTTCATAGTGTTATGTAAGTGCATCAATCTTTCAAACAAATGTGATGTAATTACAGCAATTAAAGGCTGTGTCTTTATTTGAGGCTTTCCTGGCTAGAAGGATATTTGATGTGGAACAAAGAAATCCCCAAAACAATGCAAGCAATGATCTAAAATTAAAACCAAATTATTTCTCCCTTTACCTTCCATTAAAAGGAGTGGCTAGAGCTTTCTACTTCCTGTGGAAATAAATAAAACAGAGGTGTTTTCTGTCTTAATTTCCACATGCACATTTCCAGATCCTGATATTTTCTTTCCCTCAGCTAAATCAGGCCTGAAATTATGACATCTCCATGCTGTATTGCATGTCTTAAGAAAGAATTCTGGACTTCCTCAGAAACTGTGTTGGAACAAAGTCACCCAAATTGCAATGTCAGATTGCTTTGCTTTTAATTTGAATATGAGAGTGATCCATTCCAAATGCTCAAGAGAAACATTTCCTTCTTCAGCCCCCTCTCACTTCCCCCTCAGCTCCTACTTCAGGCTTCCTCAGGTTATTTCCAGTTTGCTTTTAATGGAAATTCCTTCTGACCCCAATCTTCTGCCTGATGAATTCAACCTTTTGCATGTATCAATCATACAGGCCTTTAATCCAATTTGTGGGGGGCTGGGGAGAACAGGAAGAAGAAAATGTATGGAGATCAGTGGAATTACAGCAGTATGCTCAAAACCCAGCCCCAAATGGGTGAAATTAAGCAGTCTTCTGACTCAGGGAGCTGAGAGGCTTTTTAATATCTTGCTGCTTCCTACCTGAGTTGGAGCCAATGCTCAGGATCTTTCAGACTCATCAAATTGTGGGTTATTGTTCTGCTTCCAAGGTTTGCCTGGCAATTTTTCCTCAGTGCTTGTGTAGTCAAGGTCTCAGAAGCATTAGAGGCCTCTGGCTGATCTCTCCTTGTGTATGCATAGTTTGCATGCCTGCCTGCAGGAGAAGTCCTCCTGCCTGACCTCTGTCCCAGCCAAGAACATGGCCAGCCAGCCATCAGCACCATCTTGTGGTGCTGGCATCTCCAAACCTCCCAGTGCTGCCATGGCACAAAAATGGGAAGAGTCATCTTTGAATAATCCAGCAGGCAACACCTAAAAGTCACACTCTGAATTTGAAAGTGACTTTGACCCACAGAGCTGTTAGTGCCCTGTCCCATGGCTTCTGTATGTAAAAACAGATATATTTCAAAATAAGCAGAGGTTAGTTAAAACAATAATTGGCATTTTCCCCTCCTAGCCATCTAAGCTCATTTATTTCTGCTGTCACACCTTTTATGGGTTGAGTAAGAAACTCTTACTCATAGAATCCCAGGATAGATCAGATTAGGAAGGACCTCAGTGGGTCACCTGGTGCCACCTCCCTGCTCAGCAGGGTCATCCCAGAACACAGGGCACAGGAGTGTGTCCAGACAGGTCTGGAATATCCCCAGTGAGGGAGACTCCACAGCCTCTCTGGGTCTTTGCTTAGGGCTGGGCACTGCCCAGGGCAGAAGTTCTGCCTCATATTCAGATGGAAGTCCCTGGGCTCAGTCCCTGCCCGTGGCTCTGGTGCCATTGCTGGACCCCTGGAGCAGAGCCTGGGCCCTGCTCTGACCCTCCCTTCAAAATCTTCCCGAACAGTTCAACTGATTTCCTCACTCTTGCTTTATTCTATCACAAGGAGCTGCTAATTCTTGAAAAAAGAAAAATACCCTTCAAGCTGATGATTGTGGCAAACTCGTAACTCCCACTTTTATGAGATGGAGCTCAAAAAAAGTACTTCCATTTTCCCTCTCTTCACCTGCTCAGAATCATTTGATTCTTTAAAATTAAAGTGGAAAGGATTTGTTTTCAAAACAAGTACAGTTGAATAGGAAAACTAACGGGGGTAACTGCAGCAGTGTCCTTCAGTAGTAGCTTCAGCACACCCCCGTCCCCTGGGAACATTGTATCTGGAATATTACTGTATTGCAGAATAATCAGTGTGCTTTCAAAGCAAAGTAATTCTTCTTGGGAGGAATAAGGGAGAGGGGGAGGAAGTCCAAGCCACTTTCACTCTGGGTTAGAATTCCCCACCAGCTGTTCCTTGCTGCTCGACAGAGAAAAGAAGCCTGGATAAAAACGTGCTTTTCTGGGATTCCGAGTGGACAAAGCCTTACCATTAAAGAAGCTGGATAAGAAATGAAAATTGAAAAGAGAAAAAACACCCAACCTCAACATACATTGCCCTCATACAAAGACTTCTTATCAACAGCAGCAGCTGTGGCCCAAAATAACTACTTTACTTTAGCAATAATCCTGGACCATAAGACCAACTCAAAACATCTTTGGAAAAGAAACACGTGTATTATTTAAAACTTAGATAACACACCAGTGCTTAATTTGAGCCAGTGAGTTTCTGAAGAGTGTGCAAAGCTAGGGATGCTCACTAAATGTGTCAAAGCACTTTCCTTTCTGTTAGTTTGGAAATGAATTCATGACCACAGCTGTTTCTGCAAAATATTGTTTGACTTTAGTTAAAATTGTACACCAAAATTTTAATAAATGTAATGATGCGGAAAATTTTGAGGATGATTTATTCTCCCTGTTTTTTCTTCACACTAAAAGTTGAAATGAAAAGAACCCCAGAAACTCCAAACCTTTAAATGTGTGAGTAAAAATCCTTGATTAATTTCATGAAGGGAGAAAAATTTACAGATATACTGCGAGAAACCTCGTTGCTGTGCAAGAACAAGGCTTGAAGGAAGTGGTTCCTCAGACATAATTTCTCACCCTTCTTGATTCATCGGTGACTTTGAAACTCAAATGCCTGCTTTTGGCATTATCCCCCCGTGGAGACTGATTTTCGTGGTTTCTCATGGGAGTCCATTATTCATAGAGGTTAAATTTCACTGAGTGGTAAAACAATCTCTCTCGTGACAGTCTGTCCTCTCCAGGAGCAAGGAGCCTGCTCAGACATGGTGATGTCCGGGGAAAACACCCCAGTTAATCAGCAGGAACAGGGAACTAATCGGATTAGATTGTCTGATCCTATTTTCTGATCACAAGAAATTGTGATGGAAAGGAAACCAGAGCATGTGTTCTAATTAATACACTCAGAATTTGCTCTGGAAGGGCTGCAACAAGGCTAAACATGACAAGATACAAAATAATCTAGAGTTCAAGGACTTACATGAAACAAAAGAAATGTATCAAGATTATATTTTGGAAACATCTGTAGCATTTTATTCCCAGCACTGTCCACTTTTTGGGTGGAAAAAGGTGATGGTTGTGATGATGGTGATGGTGGTGAGAGAGAAGGAAATGAAAAATGGAAGGAGAACCTTCTAAGATTCTTAATATCTCACCCTGGTTTCAAATTCAGTATTAACTGTGCAGAGCCATAAAGAGGGATGGGGGTCAAACAGCAAAAGCAGGATTTTTGGAGACTGCTGCTAATACAAAACCTAAGGTACCTGGTGTCTCTTGGGCTGTTGCTGAATTTTATCTTGGACTTGGTAAATTGTGGTTTTTAGTTGCCTCTCTGCTCTTCTCTTCTCTGCTCTGCTTGTGCTTGGCTTTGCTGTACCTTAGGAAAGAAAAATTGTGATGTCTCAAAAAGAGAACATAATTCAGTAAGTGAAATAATCTCTAAGTCATTATTAATAAATCTCTATTGAATTACAACTTTGCCCGTGTTCATAGAGGTAATACTATGTGACAATAAAAAAATTAAAAGGCCAAGGAGCTGGATTTTCACCTGGAGTTTTAAGTGGCAAAGGTAGAAGAAGCAGCTGTAGAAGCACCATGATCACCCCTCATTTCATAGGCTCCAAAAAGCCGAGGTCTGGCTTTTTCCTTCACCCATTTAAGTGTTGCACAACATTAATGGAATAGGAATTTATAGTCCTGTAACAGTTTGCAGCTTCTAAATTGAACCTCCTGACTTTGCCTCAGCAAATGTCTGTCAGTGGCAGGATTTGAATTACAAACTCTATTCCATTAATTTTTTTCAGTGTAGAATATGAAAGTGACATTTTAGGGCACGTTCCACCAACTTAGCAAAGATTGAAGAAACAGAGAATGAATAATGTTGGGAGGAAAAGCCAGAGGAAATCCAGATGAACCTTTTACATCCTCAGTTTGGTATAAAAATTGTTGAGAGAGTGGGGGATTACCCAGTGACACCTGTACAATATAATATGTAAGGTACTGATAAGTTATGAAAGAGCTGTTTTTGAATGACTTTCTTGAGTTTCCCCTTAAAGAGGTCTGTGTTTTGTTATTGCAAAGGGAAAGGTGGGGACAGCTTTATGGATGCTCTTTTGCCATGTGTATTCCCTGGTTAACTCTTTCCTGAAACACAGGCTGTGTGCCAGAGCTTTTCAGGAAGCATTATGTGAAATTTAACATCTCCCGAGTTTTAACACGGTGTGAATAGTTCCTAATGGGTTTCCAAAGAGGGGCGATCAAACAATTCTTAAATAAACATGCTTTGAGCGCCACAGAGCACCCACTGTAGGCAGCAGAGAAGATAACAAGTAGTATCTGCTCCATCAAAAAGGAGGGCCTGGGCCTGAGGAAAAATTTGTTTCATTCAAGGAGGAAAGTGGAAATACAGAACCTGTGCCACAGGTTGTTTCCCCCCTTCTTCCTGCTCTTTCTGCCTCCTCCTGCAGTGTCCTTGTGGGATCTTTTGGAGGGAAATGAGTTCACCAAGCTGGTTAGAGAGAAAGGCTGAGAGAACTGGGATTGTTCAGCCTGGAGTGACCTCATTGCAGCCCTTCAGTACCTGAAGAGAACCTGCAAGAAAAATGGAGAGAGACTCTTTACAAGGGCCTGGGGTGACAGGACAAGGGGAAAGGGCTTCAAACTGACAGAGAGTAGGTTTAGATTGGATATTAGGAAAAAATTCTTCCCTGTGAGGGTGGTGAGACCCTTGCACAGTTTGCCCAGGGAAGCTGTGGCAGCCACATCCCTGGAACTGTTTAGGGCCAGGTTGTGTGTGGCTTTAAGCAACCTGGTTTGGAGAAAAGTGACCCTGCCCACGGCACGAGGGTTGGAACTGCATAATCTTCAATCCCTTTCAACCAGAACTCTTCTATGATTCTCTGATTCCTTGTACAAGCACAGAGCAAAACTCCCAGCTCTCTTCATTAGGAGCCAAATGGAACAGAAGCTCAGAAACAAACAGTATGTTCATCATACAGCCTTAAACTTCCCCAAGAGCTCCTGTCCCTGGGAGAACCCAGTCGACAAAGCAGCAATTCTGCACATTTGCAGTTCCTCAGGGATCAATTAAAGCACTATTATACTCTTTACTGCTGCTGCAAGATGAAAACAGCCAGCATCTCCAAGGGAACTTCTTGTAAAACCCAAATTGAGCTTAATGAGAAAAGACTTTTGACAAATGCTGTTGGATGTGAGATGCATTTAGCACTTGTCAGGAGCTGTATTCCTGACTTAATGAATTTATAAGTTAAGTCATGCTCTAGTGTTGATGTGAAGGAGACTGAGAGCAGTGGCTTTGACAAGGCTTGAGGGCACTGGGTACATCGAGCAGGCCAAATTAATGGGATTCACATTAACCTTCATGAAATAGATGAGGATGAACAGCCATAGCCTGGGCTGAGTTGAATCTTAAAGCAGTTTTTTCGTCTTTAACTTAAGAGAATACACAGTTCTTCTGGAAAAGAAAATAAAAAGGTCAAAATATAGATAAAAAATAACTGTGGACAAGCCTTAGAAGAATTTCTAAGGAAGAATGACTAGCAGTCAGGGTTTGGTCACTGAGTGGTACATTTGTCACCAAGGAGGGCAGTCTGTGACCCTCCCCGTGAACTCCAATATCAGTGAATTTGAAGGGCATTGTGTGAATTTGAAGGACGTTGTGCAGTCACTAAACCAGGATACTGTCAGGTCTGTCTGAATTCTCCTGTTTTGAGCTCTATTCAACCCAAAAAGATGGGTAGGGAGAGGGAGGAAGTGACAACTGTCTCATCCTACAGCTGCTGTGTCCTGGCTCTGGGGCAGGCAGGCATCAAACTCCACAGCAGCCCCAGAGATCTGTCAAGATCTTTCTGAAAGTGCTGTCGAGCTTTGCCATCCTTCAAAACAGAGGAGGTGGATTGTGCCCGTATCCTTGTGCTGCCACATCTTCAGCACATTTGTAAGCGCAACCAAAGTAAAGAACAACTGCATTTGAGGAGATTTTAGGAGCAAGTGTTTTGTACAGCTGGAACAGCTTTTATTCCTCTTCCAGGCATGAGTACCAGAAAGGTGAATTAAAAATACTGCATCATTTCTTCCACTGCATGGGAAGTTCTTTCATTTCTAAAGCAAAAAGGGATATCTGGGCCCTTCTGCCTCCAGAGCAAGGTGCAATTCCCACAATCCCTGGTACAAAGAGGGCTCCAAAACATAGGCATTAAAAGATACAGAGACCTTAATAAAGCTGCTCCGTCTGCACAGTTAAAAGTTATATCCAAAGGTCCCTTTTTAAAAATTTCTGTTTTTCTCTGTGCTTAAATACATCCAGTTTCTCTCCCATCTCAGCAATCTCGTGTGTTTGTGTGCCCAACTTCCATGGCAGGTAGGACAAAGAGGGCTGTTGTAAACCCAGTCCCAGCCAGCCCTTGCTCACAGGCCTCACACCTTTATTTCTTCCATAAATTCCAGTCAAATCTCTATTCTAAGAGGCAACTGCTGAGTTGGCCGCTGGCCCTGGAAACCACATTTTCAAATAAAATGCAGTAGAGGAGAAAAGAAAACTACTTTTCTTCTTAAGGACAACAAAACAAAATTAACTACTGCTGAAAAAAAAAAAAAGGGGAAGGATTTCAGGTAAGGGCAATAAAAATAGGTTCAAATTTAAAGCAGAGTGAGAAAATCATTCTCTGAAAAGGTTCCTGTTTAAAGATCAATGGGGCAAGAGCCTCAATAAGTGGGAGAGCTCCTTAAAGTTAATGGATGCCTGACTATTTATCCCAGAATGTCTCTTTTCAAGACAATTCCCTCTACCTGTGAGCTGTAATGACTTGGGCAAATCCTTCCCCTGCAGATTCTCCCTCCCAGGCTCATGTTTTGATTGATTTAGCAGCCACCTGGCCTAAGTGACAGAAATAGAATGAGAAACATTTAATTACCATGACAGGAAATGCTCCAAGTGTGCTTGGAAATAGCGGGATAACATTAACATATCAGTAAATATTTCAAAGATTTACAATCCTTTCAATGTGGGCTTTTATTGACTTAACAAACAAGGACATCCCTGTGCTGTCTTTAATCCATTTACAGTTGGTTGGGTTTTTTAGTCAAAGATATGGGTAAGGGTAACAGGAGACCACTCATTTGACACGTGGAGGTTTGAGGTGCTCAGGGAACCAGCCAACCCTCAGAGTATTTTGCAAAATGTTTATTATCTAGGGCTGGAAAGAATTCCTGATATTCAAATTCTACATAATGGAAATATATCTGATGAACAGAAAAAAAACCTAACAAAGGAAGTGGAAGAAAGTTTGAGTCCTCTTGTTAATATTTTTTTAAGAAGAGAAAAACATCACCTTGTTCATAGAAATTTGTTCTTCTGAATCATGAATCTGCAAATTCTTTTCAACTTTTATAAATGTCAACAAAACCAAAACCTCCAAACCAAGCATTTTGACAAGAAAAAGTCTAACAGTGAACATCTCTCTCTTGGAAAGCCAGACTTTTGTTAGTCTGTATTTCCACCTAATTGTGAAGGCTTCCCTGCTAATCAGAAACATCTAATTTTGCAGTCAATATTTGTTACAAGACAAGCACAGAATTTACAAATTAGAAATTATTCAATAGCAGCAATCAAGGAGAGAAAGAATGTGGCACTTTTACAGTAGACCTAAACATTTCTTCTAATGTATTAGATAAATAATTGAGCCAACAGCCCCCCTGGATTATTTCAAGTGTGTAATGTGCTGAAAAAACCTCCCTGTGCTCCATGCTGAGCAGGACAAATTCTGTGCAGGAAAACAAATTTCTCCAGGTTACACCTGAAATGAATCTTAACTCTGCTCTTATCAGATCCTGGTGCCAGCAGGAGCAGCTTGTTCTGAGGAGAAACACTTGGACACAGCATACCAACACCTTGGTTTATGATGCCTTTTCCCAAGGAAAAGTTAAACCAGTTCACTCCATAAAGTCAGCTGAAAGGTACACAAATTATTGTTGTGCAGATGGGGTGCATGTGAGATGAAATATGAAATCCATTTGCCAGTGGAATGGAAAAGCAGGCATGGCAGGAGCTGTAGGGATAAAACACTGGAATTACTCAGATTGCTTTCTGATACAACACACAGAGGCCTCAGCCTTCAAATATCCCATCTCTGGCCTCTGCAAAGGCTCCCTCCTGGATGATTTCTGTTTATGTTAAAGCTGGCCACAATTATAATAGTAAATGTCTTGAAAGTACACAAGGGTCAGGCTTTACTGCTGATTGGGAAAATCTGTGTTTAGAAATTCGAGTGTTTCCTTAAGTGTTTCATGAAAGGAGTTGCTTTATTAACTGAACTCTGGCATTTTGGCCACCAATCTGTAGCATTAAGAGGAATCACTGCACAGGTGTAGCAGGCACAGGGTGCTGAAGTGGTTCAAAGGCTCTAACATGGGACTAGAATCTCCAGGTTCACACCCATGGCTGTGTCAGAAATCACAGCTGGGACCCTTTAGCCTCTATCAGCTGCAGAAGCAACAAAATCATATGAACCACGTTTGTTTCCTAGACAGACATCAGTGTTTTCTTAATTATAGAGCAAGTTTTCTAATTTTTTTCTTTTTTTTTTTCTTTGAGAAAAGAGAAGTGTGAGCTCTGACCCACTGGCCTGAATCAGGAAACTTTAAAAACCTTTGTCAATGCTCTCTAGTTCTGCTGCCAAGGCCGTGGCCTCCTTTGCAAGGGCCAAATAAAAACTCAAAGTGGATAAATTCTCAAAGAACTGTAAGACTGAAGAAGCTGTTCCTTTTCCAGAAAGGGTAACAAAGGTATCTTTATATATCCTGCTCAAACAACAGGAGCTGTGGGAAGAGGAGGGGGAGCAGGAGCAGAACAAGAGATTCCAGATATTAACTAGGCCTTTATATATTTTTATACACTGGTTTGAGGAAGGAAGAAAATGTAGCCCATGAGGGCAAGTTCAAAGCAGCAGCTGATGTTGTCTAGGCTGTTCAAACAGTGCTTTAAGCAGCTCCCTGAAATTCTGATGACAGCTCTTTTTTGCACCTCAAATCTAAGATATAGGTGTCAAAAAACCCCAGGTAGATTTAGAGTATTTTAAAGCTGAAGAAACAGTTCCTGTGGCCTATAGATAGCTACGTGTTCCCAAACTCCTTGGTGAAAGGCTTGTGAGAGGTCGCTACTGAAACGTGAGGCTTTTTGCTTCTCTCCAACTGCAAAAATGGATCGCTGGGCCTGAAAAATACATGAAATACATGGAAATCCTCCCCAGTACTGCAGTTCTGCTGTAAGTCACCCTGAAGGATGTGAGCTGATCTTTGTTAGGAAGGAACTGGATACCTGATGTGAATTGAAGCAATCTCTGCATTGAACTGGTGTTTATACTCCAACAACTCCAACAACTGTAGGATCATTTCAAGGAAAAAATCAGTATAAACTTTAAGTGTGTGGCCTATTTTTTTCCCTTCTGTCCTTATAATCACACGAAGCAACCAGTCTGCAATCCTTTTGATAAGCATCAAATCAAACTTTTATCTTATTCCTTCGAGTTCCACAGCCTAATTCTGATTCCATAAGGGCACTTGGGAAGGCAGGAGAGTTCAGGAGAGGATAAGCAAGGACCTGTTTCCATCCATCTCCCTCTTTTAGGTCCTTCTGCCCTAACAGCATTCAGGGCTCCTCTGCCTCTTGCCAAACTTCCATTTTTTTTTCCAGGAAGAATAAAGGAATTTCCACCCTTATTAAGTAAAATCTTATTTCAATGGGAAACACCAAGAAAATGCGGAACAAAAAATATCTGTGAAGGGGTAAATCCACCCCATGTATTAATAGGAGAGTGTGTGCCTGTGTCAATATGTGTAAATTGTTCTGAACAGGGCTGTAGGGCTCGTTTGCAGGATAATATATTTTCATTTTTCAGAGTGTGAAAACAATGAAATAATCACCTTTTGCAATGTAAGCGAGCACTGTGAATTTTGTTCCAACCTCACATGTTTTAGCACTTTGTCCTGAAATGTTTAGGAATACATAGAAAGCGTACAAATCTGAAATTTTCTAATATTAAGTTGGCATTTATTTATTTTTTATAGATATAGATATATATAGATATAGATAGGGATATGGATATGGATATAGATATAGATATATAGATATACAGATCTAGATATCTAGATATAGATATAGATATATAGATATAGAATAGAATATAAATAAATCATAATTTCTATCTGCTTAAGAGTAACAATTTTCACAATTACAGCTTCAATAGTAATATATTTATTCTAAGATATTCAGCAATAAAGAAGAGCATTTCTGGTCTGCTATCATGTCTTTGACTATTTTTTTTCTCTGTTTTGATTAGCTATCCAACATTCCCTGACTATTTCTATCTATTCTTTCATGATTTGTTTTCTCTGTCTGTTGTTCACAAATATCCTTTGTCTTTTTCATTCTGCTTTTTTTTCAAGCAGAATCTTTGCAGATCTTGTGTCACAAATGGAGCTGGTAAAACATTCCTGCTCTGAGAAGGTTCAGCTCCTGACCCACTAATTTAGGGGTGGAACTATTTCTGGGGATGTTAAGAGCCTGTGTGCTCAAGAACATCTTTTCTGTGAGTGTAAAGGCACCAACACTGATACAAATGGCCTGTGCTCAGATGTTTCCCATCCATGATGAGCTGGTTTTATTGAAATTCTCCTAAAATATATATGTATCTCATTAAGTTTGCCTGATTTTGACATCCAGTTTTCAAAAGAAGTCAGTGAGGAGTACATACAAGTGCTTTATCTTATTAAAGGATGTATAATTCCTATTTCTTCAAGCCTGCAAGTGGGGTAAATGTTGGAGGACTTGGTCCATTTTTCTATCACTTGAAGTGTTTTAAAAAAAGAAGAGTGTGAAAAGTTTTGGAGTCTGTGAAACTCCAAAATTAAAAAAAAAATTATTTATGTTTTTTTTTTGGTTTCTCCAGGGTTGAAACAGAAGAACATGATTTTAGAAAGAAATGATGCGACTAACCACTAAAAAGCAAATCCCAGGACACTTGGGCAAGTTACATTGTCTCTGATATTTAGGGAGGAGGAAAGGAGGTAAAAATTGCAGGTAGAGACTTCCTATAGAAATGGATTTTGATTGCTGCTGTCAACTTGCTTTTTCTGTAGAAGGCTTTTCATCACTCTCCTCCTACTCTAATGTGGTTCATGGTGGCTGAGCAGAACAGAATTCAGACAGAAAAAAAAAGAAATACAAGCAGTCTTTGGGCAGTATTTCACCTTGTTTATGTTAGGACTTACCTGAAAAGAAAAAATTCCAAATCTGCTTTTTTTTCAAGTTTTATAAAATATAAGGTAAGGGATAGGGAAAAGTAGTGTTGGTAAAAGAGCTGATCAGCCCAACCTCCTCTCAGTTCTTGTCTGAGAGGAGTTTGATATCTGGGCCTTACCCTCTAAACCTTGGCTTTCCCCATTTGAAACGAGGATTTAATGCCTGTGAAAGGTGTTAGGCTGATTGTCCAAGGAGCAGGGAAATAACCTCAAATAGTGCACGGATCACACCCTTCATAAAAATATCACAGCACACTGTAAAATTAAATTAGACTCCCTGTTTTGCCCGCAGATCAAACACACCGCAAAGCAGAGAAATGCAGGGGATTTTTTCTCCACTACCCTGCAAAAAGAACTTCAACACCAACTCCCAAGACTTCCTCAAAGGCGTGTGGCTAATCCCAGTTGGTCTCCAGTCCTCTTTAATAAGCCTGAAAAAAATGATGTGGTCATAGCTAGTACAAGTTAAGCTGGAGTTTTCTGTGGTGTAAACATCCGAGGGGAATTGGTTTGTGCCAGTTTTTCCTCTCCGAGGTGAGGGATCATGAAATGGCAGCACAAAACGTGTGTGATTCAAAGGCTGATGTGTTTGGAAGAGTGATCTAAAAGGGAAAAAGACACCACAATGGATAACCAGTAACTTAATCTGAGGAATCACAGCCACTTGGAGGAAAATATTTAGGCAATTGTAATTTTCTCCAGAGTTTCAGTCACAGGAGAAGAACACTAACTCTAGCAAAAAATGCTCTTTTTTTAGGTTGTTTTTCTACAAGATCAATTAAGAGATAATGCACAACACTTCAGTTTACACCGAAAACCAGAAAAACCACTGAGTGTTAGGATAAACAGGATTAAAAAACTGAATCAATCATATTTCAGAGGCTGTCACTATGGGGAAGGAATTGGCTACTGCTTAGCAGCTTAACGACTAAATGATTAAAACATTTATGCCAATAAAACATTTACACTCCTATTTTTGTCTATAGACTTTAAATGTGTTTTTGTGCCTGGTACACTCTGGCAATCCCCTGCTAGGGAGGTAAAGAAGGCAGGAACTGTGGCCTAGCCCTAACTCTGCACGCCGAGATCCCTGCCAATTCTCACCCGACATCTCACCCACCTTTTCTTGGAACGAGCTTTTATATCCTCAGATTCCTTGGCTGCCAATCAGTCAGACCACAGGGCATGGAAACAGCAATCCTTGCTTTGGTCTGTGAGCTCCCTGGGGCACAGAGACCGAAGTGTTTTGGTGGTGTGAGCTGGCCTCGTGCTGACCCCTCGCTCCAGCCTTTGCTGCCGCCTCCGCTGGGGATTCTCCTCTGGCCCAGCAGCAAATCCACTGGGGGAGCCTGGGCCGGCCTCACCTCAGCCCTGGGGGCGGTTTAGGGAGCCATAATAAGACAAAGTGTGTATATATAATAAAGGTGTTAGAAAGAGTCCAAAAAAGTGCCGTGAGGCTGGTGCAGGGTCTGGAGGGGAAGGATTGTGAGGAGCTCGTGAGGGCACTTGGCCTGCTCAGCCTGGGTGAGACTGAGGGGAGACCTCATTGTGATCTTCAACATCCCCATGAGGGGAAGAGGAGGGGCAGGCACTGATCTGTGCTCTGTGACAGTGACAGGACCCAGGGAATGGCTGGAGCTGTGTCAGAGGAGATTTAGGTTGGATATTAGAAAAAGGTTCTTCCCCCAGAGGGTGCTGGGCACTGCCCAGGCTCCCAGGGAATGGGCACAGCCCCACAGAGCTACAGGAGCATTTGGACACCACTCTTAGGGATGCAAAGGGTGGGATTTTTAGGATGTCTGTGCAGGGACAGGGGTTGGAATTGATGATCCCTGTGGGTTCCTCCCACCTCAGCATATTCTACAAACCTTGTTGCTCTCAGCAGGGAACTTGGAGAAGGAACTTGGAGAATTCCTACCTTCTTTTTTTTTATTTGTTAGACCCAGAATATGAAGTTTACTCTGAATAAATATTAAAACTTTAATGGAAAAGCAAAGCCTCAGCTTTCATTTTAGTAGGAATTTTTGTAATTTTCTCCTGACTTCCTTTCACTGGAAGAAAGGAGGAAGAAACCAGGAGGAAGAAAAGGAAAAAGAATTTTCTGTTTGTTTGAGCCCAAATGGACGCATATTATTTATTTGTAGAAATGCCATAAAAATAATAAAATAATGGAATCATGGAGTGACTTGGGTTGGAAGGGACCTTGAAGATCATACACTGCCACTCCCTGCCATGGGCAGGGACACCTCCCACTGTCCCAGGCTGCTCCAAGCCCCAGTGTCCAGCCTGGCCTTGGGCACTGCCAGGGATCCAGGGGCAGCCACAGCTTCTCTGGGCACCCTGTGCCAGGGCCTCACCTCTCTCACAGGGAAGAATTTCTTCCTAATATAAAAATTCTAAACCTACTTTTTGTTCCGTTCGAAACCATTTCACTTCACGTCCTTGAATCAAAAATACCTGCACTGAATGAAACAAAATGATTGTTTTATTGAATGTGTGATGTCAAAGTATCTGATCTAGAGAAACAACTCCATTGTCCAGCACAGCATCTAGGCAATAAAATGGCAGTGACTCCCAAGCAATTATAAAGTCAACACATTGATGTCTTTCAGCCTTATTGCATCTTGTCTAATTAGGCAAGATGCAGATGATGATTATAAAACACAGAATCCATTATGTCATGGCCTGTTTAATCTGGTTATTACTCAACGAACCAAAGTTTTGTGAAATCCATCCAGGATTCAAATGGCTTTTTCACATGAGCTCAGAGCTATTTTACTGTTGCAAGCAGGCCACTTAATTCCCAGGGAAGGGAGTGGTCTGGAAAGCAATATGGAAATGAGCCTTTCCCTTTTGGGGAGCCAGTGGTCATATTCCCCTTATAAAAAATAACCTGTAGCTGTGGTGGAAAAGACATTTACTAAGAGAAAGCTGCTTGAATGAGAAAGTACAAGAAGTGTTGCTCAGCATGTATTTTGACCCGGGAATTTCATACCAGTTTAGCATAAAAAGGACAAGAGATCTCTTTTTACCTCATGAAAAAAAATTCATCATTAAAAAGTCAACTGCACCAACTGGGCTGTTGTGTGTCAGCACAAAGTTTCCATTCTGGCAAAAAGCTGTCTCAACACAGGTTAAATCACCTAAAAAGAGATAACAAGATCAGAGATATGGCTGGAGATCCATTTTTCCAGGTGCCAGTCTTTCAAGGATATGAATATGAAAATTTTTTTTCTTATTTTGTACATTAGTTTCTTGTTCAAGAAACACCACTGATGCGAAAGGGATGGATGTGCCTAAAATTAAAGCACTCATCAGAATTGTTGCTTCAATTAAGGCTAAAATTATGCAGAAATCAAGGGAATTGAGTAGGAAAAAACCTCATTTTGGTTATAGTGAATATTATGCAAGAAATACAATCTACTAAATGAAAGCTGTTACTGTTGATGTCTGCCCAGTCATAAGGAAACACCTGATATTTCTCCCAACAAAGGGTTAAAATGAATCAATAATAAAGGCAAAAAAGTAGATAGGAATGTAAAAAAAAATTCCATTATGAAAATACTAAATCACCACAAGAAAGAAAAGTAGTGTGGGTACTGTATTTTATCTGGTTTCTTTACAGGCATTTAATCAGAGAAACAGCAATGTAAAATATCAGATTAGAACAGTTCTTTGCCTTGATTTCAAAAAAGTCAAGTAGAAGAACTAAGAAACATAACACAGATCCTTGCTTTCTCATTTCAGATAAATCACATTAATGATTTTTTTTTTCAGCTATGGTACTTCCTCTTTTCCCCCTTTCATTTGGAAGAGCTGATTTAGCAAATTCTCATTTTTCATTCTTAGGTTTGCAGGATTAATTTTAAGTATATACTCAAATATTTTTCTACATTAGGGTTACACATGGTAGTACTTTTAGCAAATTATTGAAGGAAAAACAAAGAAGGAGCTTCCAAGACACGACTTGAGCAATCCCAATAAAGGCAGAGTTTGTTGCTGGAAAGCTGAAGGTTTAAATTTTTGGAGGGGAGGGACTCATAAAGGAAGAGCATCAGTGATAAGGAATTCAGCTCCTCGGAGAGTGAACATTAATAATTACAAGTCCTGCCAATATGCAAAGAGCCTGGTGGAGTTTGTCAGGTTCTGTCCTATCAGCAGATGCAATCTCCTTCTAAAGATTAACACCACCTATTTATCATAAGTAGCTGAGCTATAAATCAGATAGCACAGAAAGGAACTGTAATAAATTGTTCAGAACCGAGTTATACTTTGGAGAAAATCCACTGTCTCATCCCAACAGTAGAAACACACTTTGGCAGCCCAATGCTTTATACATTTGCGTTTAGTCCCTTGCAGAATGTTTTCCTTCCTACCTCTACCACTGCAATTTAAAAAAAGCTCTTAAAATGAAAGTTATTTATTATTTTTTCATTGTTTGAAATTGTCAGTAAAGAAGGAAAAGGTGTTATTTGTATTTCTTGGTTGATGTTTCCAGATTGTTTCAGTGAACATGTCCCAAGCCACAGGGCCTGTGAGGTAGATGAGTTCATCCCTGTACCTTCTGGCCCTATAAAAACCCCCCAAACCCTTCCCAGCTCAGAAAAAGGCATTTTTCCAGGCAAATCTAAAGGTTATTAAGCAAAGCTTTTCCTGCCTGTGAGTTGGACTCTACTCTGCCAAGCACTGGAGAGGGAAATTCTCCTTTGCCCTGGGGCCAGGTCAGGTTGCTGGGCCAGACTTGATGTTTCTCTTCCCTTCAGGAGAGCCTGGGATGGCTGGGAGCTTCCAGGGGGGATGGATCCCTTCCCGTCCCTGCTGTCCTCTCCAAGGGGAGGGAGGGGTCCTCTGCTCCAGGCTTTGCATACAAGGACAGGGCTGAACAGGTTGGCAGGAGAGCAATTTCAATGTTGCTTTCCAAACTTTTTGGGTTTGCCTGCATAGAAAAGCTGTCCATAAAATATGTTCATGCGTCAGTTCACAATTAATGAAAAAAATCTGGGTTTACTGATCTTAATCTGGGTTTGGAGAAGATTGAAAATGCAGAATATGCAGCATGGAGATAGGTGGCAGAGGAAGTACCTAACACTTATTTCTGTCCATTTTCTGGAAGTTTTTTGAAGGTGGCTAGCAGGCCCTGGGGTCGGAGTACACAGACCCATTTTCTTGTCAGGGATGTTAATCAGGGTAATTCCATAGAATCACAGAATGACTTTGGGTTGGAAGAGACCTTAAATCATTCAGTCCCACCCCCTTCCATGGGCAAGGACACCTTCCACTATCCCAGGTTGCTCCAAGCCCCGTCCAGCCTGGCCTGGGACACTTCCAGGGATGGAATGTCCACAAAAATAATCCCTCCCACTTTATTTCTCTCACTCCACAACAAATGACAGGTAGGATTCTGAAATAGGTGTCAGAATCAGAACTATAACATATAAAATCCCACAGAGTTGTGTGGGATTGTCCTAATCCAGTGGATGTGCCAGGAAGTGGATGCATGAGCTGTTCATGCTCTGGCTTTACTGGGAGGACTGGAATTACTGCAGTGGGCACCCCAAAGCCTGGCCTAAGTTTCACACAGCCACTCCAGCTCATGGGGAGACTGGGTAAATCATCCTGTGCAACTCAGAGTGCCTTCAGTGGTGCCCAAAGACATGCACGAGCTTTTGCTCAGTATTTAAAGATTATCAGATGGGCATGGAGAAAGGATTTGGGGCACTGGAATGCATCTCCTTGATCTGTTAAGCTCTGTGGTATGCCAGCTGTGAAGGACTTGTTTAACCAGATCCTCATTATTTTATTGACTGCATGGAGGAGAAAAAAATTTCCTTAATACCACCAGGAGTTAATTAGCAGGAGTAAATCACTGCTTTCCACCAGAAGCTGCTGCAACTGCACACAGCCCTGCTCCTCACCCAGCCTGACCAGGAATTCCTGCTTTATTTCTGGAAATATTCCATGCTTCATATGGACTGCAATGAAAGTAAACAACAGTTTAGTGAGAAGGTGTGATGGAGCATCCAGAACCCAAATGTCTCAGGGTACCTCATTTAGTGGTAGACAATGAGGGATTTAAATGTCACAATATTGTTTCCTGGTTTTTTCAGCCTCCTGCAGGGAAGAGTTCACTGGCTGCAGCATCCCCCACCCCATGACTGCTGTACAAGGAAAAGGAACACTCTCCATTTCCATCACTGATTATTTTTTTTGCTGTAACAACTTCCCTATCTGGACAGGTGGAGATGGGGTATCTGTCAGTCCCACTGTGTGTGCCTCAAGATCTCAAAGAAATCCCTTTGAGATTAAGCAGAAACTTTTTGCAACCAGCTTTAATCTCAGAACATTACCTTGCTCACAAAATGGCAAAGTCTTTTTGAGTTCCCTGCGTTTTCCTATTCTCCTCGTTCTGTTATCTTCTCCTATTGGAATAGTTCATCTGACTGAATTTATTTTCCAAATGTGTTCCTGGGGATTTTCACACAGATTTGTATCCCAGCAGGACCGAACATTTTGCTTCTCCTTATTAGACCATCCACTTCCTGGGTAGGTGGCGAAAAGTCCTCCTAAAGATGCACAGGAAGAGCTTCAGAGGCTGAAGAGCAACTTCCAGGTTTTATATCTGCAGGTTTCTAATGAAATATTAATAAAGTGAGTGGACTGAAGAGCAAAAGAAGGGAAATGCTCTTTGGTGTGCCCCAGCCAAGCTGAGAACACTGAAATCACAGCATATGTTTTCTCTCTTCTTAAAGACTGCAGATTATTACAGGCAGGCTTTATTGTGGTCTATAATTTTGGTTTTCTACCTCTGACCATGCCAAACAGCATTTTTTGTTTTGTTCAAGCAGCAATCAAGAATGGTATGTTATCAAGCCACAGCACTCTGACCTTTGGATTTAAAGAGAATATTCCAGCTACTTGGAGCCAACACATATATTAAATTGGAAGGTTGGAGGAAGGGTGAAAAACAGAGGACATGTTTTTTAAGATGTCTTGCAACCCTGAAGCTCAGTTCTTCATTTCTCTTCAAGATTTATCGATTTTGGTGCATGACTACAGATTTTACAACGATGTTACACAAAGGGCATTCCATTTATTTTGGTCAGCAGCCAGACAGTTAAATTTCTAAACAGCTGTCTGGGACTGGATGAACACATGGACTCAAGATGTCTTGAAAAAAAAGTAATGACTTGAATGCTGTTTCTTCCAGTATAGGTGTGGTACAAATAAACAAAGTGTTCTTAATTTCTGTATTCATAAGGAATAATAACTGTGAATAAAGTTTCTGAAAGAGAATATTAAGTCCTACTTTCAGGACAATTAAATGCATCAGGTTAATAATTAATTTCCTACCTGGGAGAACACTTAACAAGGCTGAGAACTTTAATACGAAATGTTTAATCAGTTTTTTATAATAAACAACAACAAAAATCCTCAACACTGTAAAACAAATCTTTGATTCTTACAGATATTGTAACCTTTCTGGGTTTTTTAAACCTCTTTCTTTCTCACAATAAAAGACAAAACTGTCATCCATGTTTCTTTGTCTCTCCAAATACAACATATTACTTTAACTGCATTAGGTGGAGATTTCATAAATTAAGGTATATGGAATTCTGGTTTTTGTTTTTGTCTTCCTTGGAAGTAATGTGTTTGGGAAGTGTTACTTGCAGCAGTGTGTAGCCTCCCATTATTCATATCCTGACAGCATTAAAGGTGAACGAAGCACTGAAAATTATCAAGCTATCAGAAACAATGAGAAATTGAAAAAGAATAGAGATCACTGCACAGTTTTTACACTGAATAAGTACCTGAATACCTGGTCCACAATTAAGGCAGCCTGGAATGGGCTTTGACCCAGGTTAAGAGAGTTATTGAGAATTATTTTTGGTGATGGGATGGACAGATACAGTTGGTATCTCTCTAACTTGTGCCATCTCTGTTGTGCCAGCACAATAATTTAATTTTTTTTTTGAGCAGGAGGTAAGGAGGGGGAAGATTGGACTTTATTTCAGTCAGATTAGTCTCCCATTCCATCTCCCTGTGTACAAGCAGAAGTATTTGCCACAGAATAATCAAAGGGATAATGCAGGGAAGAAAACGTGGCTAGAAAAAAAGGGAGATTGCTTACACAGAACTCCAAGGACCACAAAACCAATCAGGTCAGAGCAGGCTTTACAGAATCCAGCACCAATACTTCTAATTTGGACTAGAGAAGGAGCAGTGCTACAATTAAAACCAAACAAAGACCAAACTTCCAACTAAACCTAATCTGAGTCTGGCTGAGAGCACATCTCTGAGGAGCTTGACAGCCACCAACTCTATTACAATCAGACGCTTCTGAGGAATAAACCAAAGCTTTCTTCTTTATGACAACAGAACCAAAATGCCCCTGGTTCTTGCTGCAGAGAGCACAGGGAGGCATCTCCCAAAGGCTGGTTTTAAGGACCTAAGGCTTGTAGCTGCTTATTAAAAGGTACACTTTAAACAAGTTACATTCCATAGCTACTCACAGAATGCACCAGGCTTTAAAACTGGTTCTAAATTACATACCAGGTTCAAACCAAACCAGACTACAGATTCATGATGAGAACAAAATGCCCTGAGGAACATTTATCATCCTTTCCCCCCTCCCCCTCCAAGAATAGTCCAGTGATTTGAGCACTGCTCAAGGCTGAGGGACATAGGCCTACAATGAGAGGTAAGAAGGAGATAACCCAGTCAAGGTCATACAGATCCTTGCAGGTGTAGTAAAGTTTAGTCAGTTTTCTAATCCTTTCTGGCTTAAACATGTTTTTGAAGTATTCCTGTGCGGGTTACAAAATCTGCTGTATATCCCTGTGCTGGCTGTCAGGATGAGTCACTGGAGAAAGGTTTCCCTCAGTGCCAATTGTGAAAGGGGTTTGGGGAAATGTGATTATTAATGAGCATTTATAGGGTCTGTCTGTAGATTCCCTCCTAATGAGATCAGATTTGCAGATGTGAGGTGAGCTTTAGCCCATAGCCTTATCTGAGTTCAGGACTGAGATGTGTGCATGTGAAACTGAAATGCTGGGAAATTAAAATGCAGCTGCCTGTATTGTAATCACAGAACTGTACAGAGAAATGCTTTCATTAATTCCTGATTTGCCTGTTTTGACAGCAGCTTAGTTGCCTGATAACGGCAACGAGACAAATTAAATCCTGCTGCAGGCAGTACACAGACCACATTACTCAAAAAGAGAAATTAAAAACTGTTGAACATCTGTTATTACTGTGAATTTCATCTGTAGAACAACTTCAGCATTTTACTTCACATATTTAACTTTACTATTGAGGAAAAAGAGAGCAGCTTTGTGGTTTGAACATTGTTTTTTGGGGTAAAAAAAATTATGTTATTTATTCTCCTATTTACCATCGATTCCAGAGTGACTTTCTGCAAATAAATCAGTCTGTTTGTAGCTTAGTTATCCCATCAGCAAAATGGGATACTATTAATGGGAGTACTATTACTGCTGTCTTAATGAGGTGGTGGGAATATTGATTAGTTTCAAATTTGTCCCATTGGGAAATAGGAGAAACTACTTCTCAGTATAGAAAATACTTAGTCCCATTTGTAGCTGAGAATTATTGAGGATTGAATCCACCCATGGCTACCAATCAGAAAATTAAACTATTAAAAAAAAAGTTTCCAGAGTTGTAAAGAGACACAAATAAGACATAAATGAGAAAGAGAGAATACAGAGAAGTAAAATTTAGAATTTTAATTGTGTGCAATTGTGACACGAAGCGAAGTCTTCAGACTTGATGGAGGGTACAAATCAGATGTGCATCTCCTGACTGAATTTTTTTAGAATTGGCTTGATATGATTAAACACAGCTATATTTCAGCTGTTATACATGGTATAGATGTGCCAGCAAAGCACTGTAAATGCCAATAAATGGAAATCTGGATTGCAAATGGAAACGCTGATGACTCGCAGAAATAAAGACCACGACTTAATCAGAATTACAGGAAGCAGGTTTGAATAACCATCTTTCCAGTAAAAAGTGCAATGATGATACACACAATTTTATCTGTCACATAAAGAAAGGAAAGCTATAAACAATATTGCAAAATAGCAGATACAGCTATTCATAGACAAAACAACTCTTTACAGATTTCCTATGGATTTACATTAATGGGTGTATGCTGTCTTTCCCAAAATACAGTGGCATATTAGCTAGGGTTTCCTAATGGCCATCAGCTGGAGAGCACAGCTGATAACACTTTTGGAATAAACCATGGTCTGTGATGGATGGGCCAAGCATTGTGATGAGTCTCCAGTGTTTGCAGGTTTTAAATGCTGCTTTCAAAAGGAGCAGGGTACCTACAATGAGCTCCTTGTTTGCCGTGAATTAACCACCCTCTCCCAGCCTTTCCTATTTGTCAAAATGTAGACATGAATCAAACTCTGGAGGTGTAATAAAGAGCTGGTAACTCTTTCTTCCTTCCCCTCCCCGCCCCTAAGCTCCCCTTTCTTTTCCGAGATCCTCAGAACTTCAGTTAAAGAAGTTTTGTATGAACAGATCGTGTGGCAGTAAATGATGATTTGTCACAAAGTGCTCCTTTATTCACCATCTCAGCCACTTGCAAGCAGACCTAAATTACATCCTCTGCCTCAGAAACGCCTGGATACCTTCTGTTCCTGCCTGAACTCTGAATGAAATGGAATAAAATGAAATTAAATGCTTCCTGAACAGTGATAAAGGAGCAGATTTAAGCATTTATACTGTACCTATAAGCCCATTTACCACCTGAACTATATAATAATTTCCACCATATCTCCCTAAATCTCTCTGCTCTCTGTGAAGTTGTTTTGCCACCTCAGGTCAAAGTGATCGTCCCTTTTCAATAGTCACACTCACTATTTTCCTTTCTATGAGCTTTTAATGAGTCTGGCAATTATTTGTCCATTCACAAGAGTGCTAGCTGATCTGAAGCAAAATAGGAGGGAAAAGACCAACTATTTCAGGAAGATATAAAGGCTTTTTCAGCTTCATGCCTGAGGTATTAACTGATAAATTACCAAAACCTGATAGAGCAAGAAGGCAGAGGTGCAGAAAAGCATTATTTGTGCAATATGCTGCCTTTGTGAAAAGGATACCCTTTTCTAGGGTCTGGGACAGTTATTCTGACAAGAGCAGCCCTCCAGCAAATGATGGGGATGCTGAGAATGGGATTAGGGTTAGGGTTGGGTTAGAGTTAGTGTTAGGGTTTGGGTTAGGCTTAGGGTTAGTTCTATCCACTGGGAAAGTGATTTTACATCTTAAAGGAAAATGTTCATGCAATGAAATCATTTGTATCTCTATCTTCTTACTTTGATTCCTTAGGAATTATAAGTGGGAAGTCTGCAGTGACTGACTTCTACCCTTAACCTTCTGTTATACTATTTTCACAACAAAACTTTGTGTCTTCTTCGCTGATTTTTGTGTCCTGGAATGTTTTAGGCTGACCTCCAGCTATGACTGAGGCTTTTGAAAAATTTAACTAGGCAATAATCCTTTTACTTTTCTTTTTAACAGTAGTGTATCACTAAAATGAAAATGCCGGTTCTTCTTCTCAAACAGTTTTTCTGCTTTTCATGGCACATTTTAGAGTAAATATTCATGGAATTACGGGATTGTTTGGATTTGAAGGGACTTAAAAATTATTCAGTGCCCCCCCTCTAAGGTCAGGGACACCTTCCACTGTCCCACGCTGCTCCAAGCCCTGTCCAGCCTGGCCTTGGGCACTGCCAGGGATCCAGGGGCAGCCACAGCTTCTCTGGGCACCCTGTGCCAGGGCATCCCCACCCTCACAGGGAAGGATTTCTTCCCAATATCCCATCTAAACATCCCTATTTCAGTTTAAATATTATGAGAACTTCTCTGATCATCCATTTAAGAGGTGAAAATGGGTAAAGAAATACCAGCTCACTCATACTGTGGGCTAAATTTCCAATATCATAGTCAGTTAATCCTTCTCATATAAACTTTTGGTAAAAACTAATCTAATGTAAAACTAAAATCTAATATAACATTTAAGAAATTGGTGGTGACAATCAATTTCACCACATGGAAACAAAGAGAAAACAATAAAATTTCAATATAAATTCTTTCTAATGTTCTTTCTAACATAATGCAGATATTACTGTCCAGTGGTGGCCACATCAAAGCTATAGAATCAGCTTTGCTTAAATAAAATTTCTTTGCAGATCTAGGAAACTGCTTCTTGCTTTCCTAAAATGGAGCCATTTCACTCTCACCTTCCTTTTTGGAGGCATTTTCTGTGTGTTTGTCCAAGTTCTTTGTAGTTCTGATTAACTATAGTCACCTATTTCATGTCACAGCACATAATAAGATATTCCTCCCTCAGACTTTCTGCACACCCTCCTCTGAATCTAATCAGTTCTAACATAATTAACTCCCAAAGAGACTTAGCACAGCAGCAAGTTATATAAAGGAGCAGTTGATTGTTAAAGATGACAGGAAAGCATGTGCTTCCAAGCAGTGATTCTATATAAAAACCTGGTTAATTGGTTAATTACAATAGGGTAGGGGTGGATCATCCAGAGCTACCCATCACTCAAAAAATTTTAGCTGTAGCATCACTTCAAATTACAATGAACCCTATTTTCAATAAATACATTAATAAATTTAGCATTGCAAGTGAAAGTGAAAAGGAGCATTTGGGCACTTCCAAAATATAAATAAATTACCCCAGCTGAATGTTCAAAGAATAGCACTGCCTCAGAAAAAAAATACATTTTTTCCCCTTTGCTGGAATCCTGCAGAATCCATCTTTAACAAGCCCTCAAAATAAGTGCACACCATCGAAGCAATATTTGGAGTTCCTCTGAGTGTTTCCAACTTGAACCCAGTTAACTGCAGTTCACCTCTTGGAAAATAGTTGCTCTTTTGCCTCAGATGTCTTTGCCATGAATCACAGGTGGATACTCACAGCCACTGTTTGTTTTGAAAGCAGAGAATGTTTCTCTACTGAGCTCTATGTGAAGCAGTTCAAATATTCTCCAACATGAGCTCCATGTAAGTTAATTTGCAACTGCCTTCAGAGCTGTAGGAAACCTTGTGCTCTTCAAGATTGGCCAAAGAAATCAGTTTAAACACATCCACATGACTTACTTGATGTTTCCCCCTCTTTTTCTCATTATATGTTACAAAGTTAAAGGCTCATTAACAAAGATTTGTGTAGCCTAGGCCTGAATGCTTGCACTTACTTTTTGTAATTATAATCTAAATAGGATTTATTTGAATGCCTTCAAATAAAAATGTGAGGGGAGAAAAGTCTCTGTAGAGAAGACAGGAATGAGAAGCAAAATTACTGAAGTGTTAGAAAAAAAAACGTTTCCCCCTCTTTTTCTCATTTTATATTACAAAGTTAAAGGCTCATTAACAAAAATTTGTGTAGCGTGGGTCTGAATGCTTTACTTAACTTTTGTAATTATAACCTAAATAGGATTTATTTGAATGCTTTCAAATGAAAACATGTGGGGAAAAAACTCTCTGTAGAGAAGACAGGAATGAAAAGCAACATTACTGAAGTATTAGACAGAAAAAAATGATGCTCCCCCCTCCTTTTGTCATTATATGTTACAAAGCTAAAGGCTCATTCACAAAAATTAGTGTAGTGTGGATCTGAATGTTTGTATTTAACTTTTGTAATTATAACCTAAATAGGATTTATTTGAATGCCTTCAAATAAAGAAGTGGAGAAAAGTCAGGAATGAGAAGCAACATTACTGAAGTATTAGACAGAAAAAACCTCCCCAGACATCCCCAAGAATCTGCTGGTTTTTAATCCTGAGGGCAATGAATCCCTTAGAACAATTTCACTAAGGATTTTATTCATTTGGTGTTATTTGAAGATCAAGATAAATTTCTGCAGGACTTGCTGTAACTCATCCAACAGTTATGGGCTGAACACACTGTGAAGTTCACATGGAGAGAGTTTAATTTTTTTTTTAAATAAAAGGTCACTTTTCTTTGCCTTCCTGGTTTTAATATTTATGTTGTTTTTAAAAAGTTGTCTTTAAAAAGCCACAAGTATCCAAAGTAAAATTTTGGAAGTAATTTTATGAAAATTCCTTTGATCTGCTTGCTGCAGAATATACTTTCTGACAAAGCCCTCATAAACCAAAAGGAAATTTGGATATGTTCTACAGTCCAGTTTACAATTTAGAAAGATTATTTGATTATTAAGAAACCAGGAGCATCCACAACTGAACTGCGGGGGGGCATTTGGATCACTTACAGTCCTTGCTTATTAATCAGTAAAGAGGTTTTGTGGTGGTGTTTTTCTTGTTGGTTTTTAAAAATTACTTTTTAAGCCTTATGAAGGACAAGAAATCTAAAAAGTGCAACTGCCCTAATCTTTCCTGAAGTTTATTTGCATTTAAATCCCTTTGTCTTTGCACTCCTGCTGATTTTTGTTTTACCTTTTTATCTCCATGTTTTTCATGAAATTATCACGAAGAAATCTAAGAGGAGTAGAAATTCTGGGCCATTTGGATTCTGTTCCCAGAAAAAAAATAAAAGGTAGCAATGTGTGTTGCCCATTTCTCAGTAGCTGTTCCCTTGTGAGATGCTTTTGTCTGTCACAGTATTCATTTTTTCTCCTCTGTCTTTCCAGAAATGAAAACAAATACACCTGGTATGGAAAAACTTGTGTATAAATACAGGAAAAAGGGATACCCCTTGGCAGTTCATGAGGAAGGTCAGACTGAGGCTAAATAAACAGGATACTTTCCTCTCCCACTCAAATAATGAATTCCTAAGTGTTTCATGCCTTAATCAAATTAAGGAATGAGTTCTGTATTAGTCCCTGAACACCCTAATTCCAGAAAGTCTCATTTCTCCTGGTGTTCTCACCAGTTCATCCAGCTCACACACCACAAATCAAACCACCCTTCTTGGAAGTTCTTTTCAGTGTTTTTACTCATGGCATTTAGGTTTCAAAATCTGGCTGTTTCCTCAATTACCAAACCAATGTGAATCATAGCTTTAAAAAAAAAAAAATCTTCCCATCCTTTTGGTTGAAACCAGGGAGGAAGAAACTTTTTATATGTGAGCTTTATCTTGACCCAGGGATTTCTGGTTTTTGGCATTCCTGTTGTGTCCACCTTTCCACTGAGGGGCAGGAAATGAGGGAGAGAGCAGCTGCCTTCTCAAACAGACTGACTCCAACCAAAATCTCCCTCTTGGGGATTTCAGTTCCCCTAAACCAGGCTGATTCAGGAGCAAATTTTGCTCTGAGTCAAACTTTTCTCTTCCAAATGGCTGCAAAGTCACAGCTGTGTTGCTGTTTCAGGTGTGTCCTGCAGTGCAGGTCACCTCTTATAATCCACACTCCATGCACTTTCCTTATTCCTTACTCCTTATTCCTTATTCCTTATTCCTTATTCCTTATTCCTTACTCCTTATTCCTTATTCCTTATTCCTTACCCCTTACTCCTTATTCCTATTCCTTATTCCTTATTCCTATTCCTTATTCCTTATTCCTATTCCTTATTCCTTATTCCTTATTCCTTATGCCTTACTCCTTACTCCTTATTCCTTATTCTTATTCCTTATTCCTTATTCCTTATTTATTTAGTGTACTCAGGGAAGCAGTGGAATTCCAGCCCCAACAAGGCACTACTTTCATTATGAATTTAATCATATTCTCAAAACTAAGCACAAGTATATTCTCAGCACAAATTTTGTCCCCTGTCTTTAGCCAAATGTACCCAAATTTTTTTGGTTTTACAATCATAAAATCATTAAGGTTTGAAAAGGTCCCTAAGATCATTGAGTCCAACCCATTTTGAGAAACAAGAGACTATAATTAAACAATGAAGTTGTACTAAATGGCATCCCTGAAATTATTCACTGTTTTTGGACTCTTTTCCCCCACCCTGAATTTATAATGTTCTTTTAATTTAATTCTCTTAAATACAGAGAATGCTGCATAAAATGGTTTTATTTATTTTTTTTACTGGATATTCAAAATCTACATGTGCATGTAAAAAAGGATATAAATATTAGTAATACAAGGAAAGTCATACATAAAAAGGGAAAAAACAGATTTTAAGAAGACATTTTTAGTTAAAAACTTGCTCAGTTTCCTCCTTACATACACAGACATCCTGCACTCCACTTTTTGCTTTGATGCATTCTAAACCTTGAGGTCCTGAGAGCCTCAAAACTGGAAACCCAATGTGATTTACTGCCATGATTTTAGTGTTCTTAGGTCAGTGCATCATGTTCCTGGCTTTTCTCTGCCTTTTCTGCGTAGATGTGCAGGGTTCAAATCTGTGACAAGCCCCATTTAATAACTTGCATCTGTCTGCCTTTGCTAGCCTAGGAAATGATTGCTCCAGCTTGGCCAATGACCTTGGTGTTCTAAACCACTCAAAACATCCTTAGTATTTTGTTTATCACAATAAAAAGCAGCAATGCACTGAGCATGGTGTGTTGTTTTGAATTCTGGAGTCCACATTTCTGCCATGATCTATGTGAGGGCTGGCAACTTGAAAAAAGTTGCTTTGAGAACAGCAAGTCTCATGCTGGAGTCCAGCTAAATTAACCTCCTAGGTCAAACCCTCACCTTTCATTCGTCATCAGCTCTATAAGCAGATGAAACTCTTAAAATGAGCAACGTGGGGAGAAGAATGACATTTGGAGATAGCAGGGGAAGATAGGAAGCATTGCTATCACGTGTTTAATCATGGAGCATTTCAGGGAAAATATGGCAAAGAGGAACTGAGAAATCCAAGGGGATCTTTCACAGCGATTAAAACAAATGGGGCTCATCCATCCCTGCATTTCCCCCCGAATTTAAGGGCTTACACGTGCAGAGCTGAAACAAGCTGGGGGTATCTCAGCTCCATTATCCTGCTTAAGACATAAAAATATATTTTCATGACTTGTGACTTTGCTGATCTGATAGAAAAAGTCCTGTGATGCAGGCAAAGCTTTCAGAGGAACCGCTACCTAAAATGTGGTTGCTCCTCCTCCAGTCCATCTGATTGCACTCCCAGGGTTTTTTGGAGCAAGTTGTTTTATTTCTCTGCTTTGCCTCCTAAATCAACAGCCTGGAAGCAGACACTGTTTTCTTTTTATGACATCTTGTGTTTTCCACGTTTCAGAGCTGGGCAAACAGCTCAGGGCTGGGGAGTGCTGACACACAGCAATTGCTCAACAGGGACACTTTTGATGTGGGGGGAATTGGCTTTTCAAGGCAGTGGGAGAAAGACAGTGCAAATACCACTGGAGCTCGGTGGGGTTTCGGGTGGTTGGGCACCTCTTGGCCTCTGCTGACACCATCAAAGCTGCTGAGAGCCACCAGGCACCTCCCAGAGAAACACAGGCAGCTCCTGCCTCCTCTCACAGCATCTCCTGAGGTGGGGCTGAGCTCAGGAGAAGTTACTTAAGGAAATGCTGGTCAGCTCAGGGGAAATGTCAGCCTCTTATGCACATCAAACAACTTTTGTGACTCTGGAGAGGCTTTTTATTTTGTGGGAAGATGCTGAACTTCCTACAGAATTAAAGCCAAAGGACATAAACCATAAACCTTGTATACCCACCTAAGTGAGCCCGACTGTTTGTCATGTGAGGACCCTCAAGAGCAAATATTTGCCAAATATTCCTGGTTTTGATGAGTTCTGTCACTTCAAACTCCTTTGGCTTCACCCACTACAAGCAGGCCCTGTTCTGTTGTTACCACTGGTAAAAATTCTAGCTACAGATAAGACACAAGAATAATGGTGTGAAAGCAGAAATTTAAAATTCTAATGGCTGTTTAGGAAGAAAAGCCAAACCCTCACATGCAGTAATCAAAGAGAGGTCAGAGTTTAATAATGCAGGACACTTTTGCAGATTGTGTCAGATACAGGCTTTCAAGAGTACATTAATTTGATTTTTCCTGTCTGAAAGAGAACTCTTGTCCTCCTCCCTCTACCAGCTGAGGAGCCATCAAAATGAGGGAAACTTAAAATCTGCTGTAAGCTGAAACACATCAGCAACTTAAATGGTTGCAAACATGGTCTCACATCTTTTGCAGATGTAGTTTGAAATGATAATTTGTTCTGCCAGCTCTCCATTTATGAAAGGAATAGGATCAACCAGGTGAGAGACTCTGATTTAATGCATTATCCTTACAGCATACTTTGGGAGAGATGAAAAAAACCAGAATCTTTCTCAATAATACTGAACAAAAATCAGAATGAAAATGAGTGACATATGTATAAGTCAAATAAAAATCAATTATAAATGCAGGTCAAATTGATTTACATCATGGAAGGCTTATTAGTGATGTAAACTTATCTTGAAGCATCTCTTCTATTGTAATTTTAAAAACTATCTCTCTTCTTTTTCTTACTGTGAAACCTGTAGGATTCCTTGATGTTTACCTTGGCCCCCTGAGCATTCACACTGGGCTGTTGAAGCAAACTCTTAAAATATTTGGCGTGGATTGTAAAAATAGGAATTAAAATTGTTCTTGGTAGGCCTCAGCTTCCTCCTGCACACTTCCATTGCTCCCCTGGCTTTGGCAGAGCTGGAATTTGTAAGCAGGAGTGAGGGAAGGCAGCAGTGCTGCTGAGCTGAGTTTAGAAGGGGATTCATTGTTTGCATGCAGGGTGAGGCCAGTCTGCAGAAGTGCTCATTAAATGGGAAAGGAAACCTTCACCTGCCAGGCAAAGTTAAAAGGATGCTGTTAGATTGCACCAATAGCTTTCAATTTAAGTTGTATTTTAGTTGCATAGCTCAGAAATGCACATTTCCCTTCTATGATTTGTAAGGCATCAAATGCACTTATTGTGTGTTCTGGCAGCTGCAGGAATGGCTGAGCTCTGGATGAGCTTCCTACAGGAACACCCAGAGCTGTGAGGCAGCAAACCCTGGGGACTCAAGATGCAGCATTTCACTGCTGAAGGAGGGAAACCATCACAGAATCGTGGAATCATGGTTTGGGTTGGAAGGGGCCTTACAGCTCATCCCCTCCCACCCCTGCCATGGGCAGGGACACCTTGCACTGTCCCAGGCTGCTCCAAGCCCTGTCCAGCCTGGCCTTGGGCACTGCCAGGGATCCAGGGGCAGCCACAGCTTCTCTGGGCACCCTGTGCCAGGGCCTCCCCACCCTCTCAGTCCCCTCAGAAGTTGGCAAGGCCATTCCTTGACTTTTCAGACTTAAAATCCAAGAGGTGATTCTTCAGCTAAAGAAAGACAACACAACATTGGGACTGCTCCTTCCATCTTTCATTCCTCCACATGGATTAAGTAGGATCTGGCCTCCTGCCTTCAAAGACATCAAAATATCCCTAGTATATCTTTTAAAAGGTTTCAGGATCAAAGGCAAGTAAAATCTAATGTGGTTTAGTGCTTGTGAAACCCTGGAACATCTTTAGGGTTCACAGAGCTTGTTTTAACTTGCAAAATATTTTCCCTTTAATTAAACCCCATATTTTCCAACCAGGGTGATTCAGTTTTATATTCAGCTGAAGTGAGAGAGAGCTGTGTGTTCACATAATCTAAACCACACACAACAGAATGGGAACAGAAAACTGGATGCTCAAAGTCTTCAGACATAAAACAGCAAATGGCTCATTAGCAAACAAAGTAAAATAGCATCTAAAAAGGCAGAAAAGGACTTGACTGCTGTTGCAACAAAATCCCAAAGCAGAAGTGTGATGTCATTAACTTGCTTTAATAAGCAGAGTTGCCATTTAGGGTGCTGATGTTCAACCAGAGGAAATCGTCAGGGAATTTTATAGACCAATATAAGTTCACACCTGCTGAAAGCCTCTCCTAAAAAACACTGGGTCAGATTCTGGAAATTTTATTTCTGGGAGGAAGCAAGTGAAGAGATTTCAGAGGAGAAAAAAAAAAAGAAAATTGAGGGATCAACTCCCAAAGCTAAACAGGTAATGGGACACTGAAGTTATGCAGAACTGAACTGCAGCAATGGGACAAATTAAGAAAAAGAGAAAATTAAGGAAAAGGTAAGAATATTCTCAGAAAATTCTTACCCAGAGATGTGAGTAGTTATGGCATCCTGTCCTGTGGTGCACTCCAAGAACTGAAACAGCAGCTGCTCGATGATATCCCAGCTGCAGTGAAAATTCCCACTTAGAGCATCATCCCTTGGACCTCACACTTGACTCTGCTGACTTGGTTGCCCTCCCTTTTTAGGAAGAACAGAAATAGGATGTGACTGGCTCTGACACCATTCAAGGCTAGCTCTAGAGATAGAAAAGATATTCTGCAACTCAAGATGGCAACTAAACCGCTTTTGACAAGTAAGAAAAATTCAAAACATGGCTTAAGAGAGGTGAAAATTCAAAGAAATGTCCACTCAAAAAACTGTGAATGGGAGAGACAACTGAGGAAGATTTTGGGAGCATCCTGTTCCTTTTATCTACACTGGAAAAAATATTCCAGATCTGGTTAGATTGATTTGTATTCTTCAATAAGCTTCAGATAGGAGAAAGACAAAAACTGGCTATTCTAGATCTGCTGCTACACATTTAAGCTGAAGCTGACCTTAAACCAGAGAAGCAAGCAGAACCAGACAGAAATCTGCCTTTCTGAGTGAAGATTTACCTTGGACACTGCCCTGGGAAGTGTCATCAAGACTTTCCTGTTGGGTACTTTGGAGATTTCAAGCTTTTTGTTGGCTCAGCAGACCCCTGCCAGCTTTCAGCATTTCTTGCAGACCACACTGTATTCTTACCCTCCTCTGAAAACTGTGATGCTTTGCTTTTTCATGGCTTTCAGAGTAGGGATTATCTTTAAAGGTACACAAACTCCATCTGGCTTCATGTTTGGAGACCTTTGCTTTGCTTCACCAGTGTCTGGGGCAATTCTCAAACTTGTTCCTTTCTAAACAAAAGGAGGAACCATAATGTAAAGGGATAATATCTCTACTACTGGACTACAGCAGAATTTCCTCACCATCCTTCTGCCTACTGCCAAACCACTGAGTTGTTCCCGTTTATTTTAAAAACTTATTTAGAAATCTGAATCTGGATGGGGATAGGAAAGTAAAGTCAACGTGAAGTAAGGAAACAGCATTTCAGTTACTTAGCTTGCACTAGATTCACCCTTATTTGTTATTGCTAAATTAACTCTGGGCTGCAAAGAAGAGGAAAGCTATAATCAGTTGCTTTTAACTCAGGCTTAAAAATTGTGGCCAAAGTTTTTTAGTATTCTGGATTCCTTTACCCAATTGCAATCCCTCAGTGGCAACTGCACTTAGAGAAATCCAAAGAAGTTGTTTATAGGGCAAAACTTTCCTTCCATGGCAGTGAAAAAGAAATCTTGTGATAGGTGGGTGTTTTATTTTTGTTTGGTTGGGTTTTTTGTTGTGGTTGGTTTTGGTTGCTTGTTTGGTTGGTTGTGGGGTTTTTTGTTTTGTTTTTGGGTTCTTACTGCAACATATCACATCTCTGAAGGCTCAGCTTCACTGTGCAGAGTTGTTATTTATGGTCAGTGCATAACATTTTATCCCTTCTGAAAAGCTGACTTGGATTTGTCCAAATGCCCAGTAAATGCTGTTCCCTAAATGTTTGTGTTTCTTGTGACAGAAAAGGCCACAGATCCAGCATAGGCAACATGCATCTACATTTTCCTTTGACCTGCCATTCCAGTGAAGCTTTTAAGTGGCAGAACTTGCTGGATACAGAATAATTAGTAACCTTCTTCATATATTTTGCTTCACTTTGCTGCTAAGAAAGTTAACAGTGCAAAACCAATTCCTTTTATTCTTAAAGAAAGCCCCAAGTCTCTCATCAGCTGCATTGGTCAAGGACAATGTGGTAGCTCCACAATTGTTTTTCCAGTGGGATCTGATGCTGGCTGGGTGCCCAAGTGCTCCTCTCTGGTTGTTTAACCATTCCCTTACAGAGCTTGAGCATCAGGTCCCATTCAGGTACAGAGGTGAGGGCAACACAAAGTGTTTTCCTGCCACACCTTGCCTTGCCAAAGCCCCAAACAAGATCCTATTCTTTTCTCTTCCCAGAAATGTTCATCTGCTCCAATTTAGCCCTGATCCTGCAGTGTGAGGAGCAGTGGGTGGAGGTTCAGTGATACTTTTAGGAGAGGCTGACCAGGTGCTTTAACATTTAAAACGTGAATAGAAGTAGAGTATCATTGTGAAGATGCCTGGAATTTTGGAAGTCATTTTCTCAGGCACAAGAATTCTTCACCTCCCCTTCCCTAGCATAGCCTAAGAAGGATGTCCAAGGTGTTGCTGAAAGTCCAAACTACTGAAAATTTGAATGAAAACTCAGCAGCCTCACAAAACCAGATTGCCATGAAACACTTTTTAATTACATTCTTGATGCTCTTGTTTACGGGTGAGTGACAAGAGGCCCACATCACAGGATAAAAAGAACGTATTCTCCTGAAAAACAGGCATTTTAGGGGCTGTGTTTGCACATCCAGTTAAGGATGGATGCAAACCTGATAGGAAATAATTCCTCCGGGGAGCTGTTGGGTTCCTATCTTTCCCTCTGGTAAATATGGATCTCTAAGATTCCTTGCGTGTGAGAACAACCGCTTGCAAACTCAGCTGAAAATGCAGCCTTAAACCCATAGATGCAAAAAAACACGAAGGCTGTGTTCGTGTCAAGAATCTGCTGAATCCCGTGTTATCCATCTGCCCATGTGTAATTTAATCTGGCACCATTTCCAGTGATGTCATGCCTGGAACGTCCAGCCCTGCGGAGAGAAGCTCCCCGGGATGGAGCTGCTGCACGAGGTGGAGAGATTAGCAGATGTGGGAATTCACTCCTGGAATGGTGCTCCTATCGAGTTGCATATTTGAGTAAAGGCCGTTTCTGTTCTTTAACCCATGTAGTTTTGGAGCAGGCACGTGTTCCAAAGGCAGGTAGGTGAGCCAGGCAGCTCCACAGCCAGTTCTTCTGGCTGAATATTGCAATTTTGGGGAGAACTGTTCCATTATGTCATTCTATTCTGTGTCATTTCTAGGCAACTGGCTTTGCAACTGCTGGATAAGGAGCGTCTGGCAAAATCTGTTCCTTGCAGATAAAGTTCTGCTGCATGAGGACTCTTCCCCCAGCCCAGCTGAGAAAAAATGGGCTCAGTTCTATTCCCAGGTGTAGCTAAGGTGACACAGCCAGCACTCGAGTAATGAATTATTTGTTTCTCTAGAGTTTGTCCAGCAAAATTTCAAACACACCAGCTGAGAAATCACAACGCAAGAACACGAGATGCTGAGAAATCACCGTGTAAGAACACAAGGTGCTGAGAAATCACAATGTAGGAGCATGAGATGTTCCAACCCTGCTGTCCAGAAAAACCTGGTGATCACAAAGTTGTACCCAGAACTGAGACAACTGTTTATCACTTTTGAAAAATGGACCAAGACATGGCAGTCAGCATTTCTTGGAAAGTTTAATGTGAATTCTTATAGTATCATGGTCCAACATATCATGTGCCATTATGCAATTCCTGCTGTCATAATGGGGACCATGTGCAGATATGGAAGAATTAAATGCTTGAAGATGAAAACAAAATTCAAGAAGAGTTTAACTTATGCAACATTAATGGAATTCCCGACAAGAGATTTTTTCAATTCAAGCCATTAACATTAAACATAAAAAACCCCATATTATGATTTTAAAGACCTACTAAAAGTTCTCCCTTCAGGCAGACACCACAAGTGGAAATTATTTCAGGGTTATGAAAATTCAGGTTTTTTCTTTTTAATGTAGCATAGATGAAGATTTTTTTCTTTTTAGCAAGAAAAGAACAAAAAGAAAAAAACAGCAAATGCTTATGGCTGAGAAGACTTCTGGAATGCTAACTTAGATAAGAGAAGTGACAAACATGCCCTTGATATTTATAATTTTCATCTTTTATGTGGCAGCTTTTGACTTTGTGACATTTGAATCTGATGCTGTGAAATGGATTCAGATGTTGCAAAAACGCACCAGATTTTCCAGAGCGTAAAATTAATTGTCTCTAGCACAGAAAGCTGTTATTTTTGTTGTGCAAAATAAATCAAAATCAATGTTAGGCTAATAATAAATAAAGCCACGGTTGTAAACAATCTGTTCCCTTTGTTAGGTTTTATGTCATGTTTTGCATGAGAAGTTCAAACAGCAACAAAAAGTTCTGAAAGCTCCTCTCATGTAAATGACTTTACCCAAGAGTGAAAATATTCATTGGAATGAATCTGCAATGATCTCCTGCACTGAAGCCGAATTCCTCAAAAAAGGGAAAAAATACTCAAATAACATCCCCGAATATATTTGAGGCTTGTAAAACCCTTACACAGAGCTACAAATCTTTCACGTTTTCCACTGGATGATTTCCTTTCTGTCCCATAAGCAAAGAAATTCCATAAAAGCAGGGTTGGTTCAGAGAAGGCGGTTCAGAGATTGATAAAGCTCAGAGAAGGCGGTTCAGAGATTGAAAAAGTTCATAAAAGTTCATAAAGTGAAATCCCTGGAGAGCAAATGGGTTAATGATGAAAGAACTGAGACTGTAAGAAAGGAGACACGTTTGGTTTGGTTTATGTTTGGTTCAGAGCTGCTTGATGGGGTGCAAAGCTCTGATTAAAGGGAGATCACTAAGAGTTAAAAATTAGGAACCCTTGGATTCAGTCATCAGACAACATCAGGAGTGTCATATTTCAGGCTCCTGCTGCCAGCCTCATGTCACCTACGGGGTTCCCTTCCTTTGGTAGGACCTTCCACCAAGAGCCAGGTTTGACATCAGAAGCAAACCCAGCCCTTTTCCAGTTAGCAAAGTCTTCACATTCCTCCTTTTTCGGTGATGCAGACATGCAGGATTTAGATGTTCCCTTTCCCAGAGGAGGAACCTCTACCTCTTACGAGTTTCTCCTCCAAACATTAGATTGGCAGGTCACATCAATTCCATGAATTTCCTGCTCAGTTTAATTTCTAAGATCTTCACTACATATCAGTCTCTAATTTCAAGGGCATGCTTACATGATTTTCTTGGATTTTTGCATACCCTGAACCACTGAAAACCCACATAGCTGTAATTTCATCAGTGACAAGCCTAAGCTAAGGATTTCTCTCGAGACTGTGAGGTGCATTAGCTTAGAGATGGTGTCACCAACACAAATATGTTGACTTTGACTTGCCTACAAAACCCTGTGTGTGCTGAACTTGCTGAGCTGTTTCTCTTAAGATCTTACTCAACCTGAATTCCTTTAACTTTTACATCATCAGAGGTGACTTTCCAGTTCCCACGTCCAAGTTTCCAGAGGTGGCACCAGAAGCACTTAGGCTAATCCTTGTGTTTGTGGGCCAATCCAGCACCTTGACACAAGCACTTCTGTCTGTCTGCTGTGACTCCTTTTAAATCCTTCTGGATGTGACACTGGGGATATGATTTAGGGGTGAGGTGATTGTGGTGGTGCTGAGGTGAGGGCTGGACCAGATAATCTTGAGGGTTCTCTTTGAGCTGCACTTTTGTGTATAATTTGCCACCCCTGACTGCAGCTGTTGCAGGAAAAATAAAGCCTTGACACATTGGTGGGGCTGGGAGGACTCAGCAGACAAAAATAATTACAGTGCTAAAAACATCCAATAGGCTACACTGGCCTAATCCCACCTTCCCACTTTCCCCCCCCCAATTCTTTTTTACAAACTCATTAGAAGAGGAATAATTTCATCTAGATTTAGTGGTGGCTGAAGGTGCAGTGGGGGTAGCTGTCTATAAGGAAAAAAGGAAAAAAAAGGCTGAAAGGGAAAAATGATTCCATTTCAAGCAGAGCACCTTCGCTTCCAGTGAGATCTCTGCTGTTTCTCAAAGTTTTGGAAAGGTTTTCTGATGACAGCATGGATTGTTTTTCCTGTTGCACTTTCCTTCAGTCTGTCCACAAGCAGTTGTTGAAGTGGATTTAAATGTGCAAATGGTATTTTGAACAGAGTCTGGAAACTGTAACACATCAGAAACGACAAAGAAAAAGCTCTTTACACTGGGAAGGAATGCAAAACAGGACAAGCAACTGTGCCAGCCGCGAGAAGAACTGACAAGCTCCTTCTGGTGTTTGCTGTAGCAAAAATTTTGCTCTTTCTAGAGCTTCAGGAGATATTTAAGCTCAGTAGGAACTGAATAGCCAATAGGAGTTGGAAACATTAATATTTATCCACTGACAATGGCACACATGCAGAAACTTTGTGCCTAAGGTCCAAATGTTTTACTGGAGGTCGAGATTATTTCTCTTTTCCCATTTGGATGAATATTAAGACTGCCATCTCCTAGGTACAGACTTAATTGCTTTGTGGAAGACAAAAAAATTCAAATTTTTTGTGCCTTTCCACAGAGAAAGCAAAACAAGTAATCCTCATCCAAGCTCATTAAGACTTCTAAGGAGACATTATCATGCAGGCTTTGTACTACATTTTTTTAAACTATTAAACTACCACAAGCCTTAGACAATTAGGCTGAGAATTAATTTCTCAGAGACAGCGGGGAACTCTGAGGCTGGCACCTCTGTCTGCTTTAGTGAGCAGAGAGAAAGCTGAGAGCATCATCAAAGCAGCCTTCGTGGGGCTCTGAGGTTTCTGTGACTGACATTGCCCAATTTCCTCATGGAGGTATTTAACATCATGTACTGAAAATCAGAGAACAACAAAGGTTTGGAGAGACAACACTCAGTGTGCAAGGTCTGCCTGGAGAAATGAAATTCCAGCCAGAGCCTTGTGCCCTGGATCCTCACAAAGGGAATCCAGAGGGGAGAAAGTGATGAAAATTAAAAACATCAGCATGTTCAGAGGGAAACAAAGGCATTGAGCAGTACCCTCAGTAGTCCTGTCCTCACTGCAGATATGGTGTGAGCAAATTCCCCCCAGCTACAGAGAGCAATTATGTTCTTTCAACGTAATTGTTCTTCCTTGCTGCTGTACGTTGCTGATAAAGCAACCATTACATAACAATTAACCAATGTTGATAGTGTTTACCATAAAAAGCTGCACCAAGGACTCAGCTTGGACAGAGAGTCTGTGAAATGTTGTCCACTAATGTTTCTGACTCCTCCAAAAGCTGCCCTGAAAATGCACCCAGACCCCAACACGCTGTCTTTGATAACTTCTATAATCAGGGTGTTCTCCCTGTCCTTTCACACCTTTGTCTACACAGCAAATGCATCCCCACCCCTCAAACCCAGCAAAAATAGCTGGACATCATTTTTGATCAGTCCTGTATTTCCCCAGAGACTTGAAAATTCTTCTGCTCTGTCCTCAGTTTCTGAATACTTGTCCTTTTACCAGCTTCAGCTATATCCAGCTTTCTTAATTTGTCAAAGATGTAAGGCAAGAAGAGTCCCTATAAAAAGGGAAGATCCCCATTGAAGTGGCCCTCTCACTCCTAAATATCTTAAAATGCTTGGCCCACGTGCTTATGAAACAGCTGAATAGGAGCAACCAAAAAAAAAGGTTTCCAGGAGGCTGTCTTGAGTCAATTATACCACAAACTACAGATCTGTTTCAAGGGCTCCCTCTCCCATTTGCAATTCATCGAGAATGTTGGAAGCTTGGCAAAGAGCTGGGGCTGGAATTGCAGGTACCAACCATATCCCTCAACAAATCTCCCTTCCATTTAAAGGACTGAATGCATGAAAAGCACTTGGCTCCCACTGTTACTTAGGAAAGAGAAAAACCAATTCAACCAAGACCCCAGGAAACCCCAAACCAAAGCATAAGATTAATCAGATCACATCCCTGCTGTTCTAAAAGGACTTTACTCAGCAGTCCATAGAAGAACACCCATGACATGTTTATGATGGCTGTGATGCGCTGTGAGAAGTGTGTATAAATACATAAATAAATAAATAACTAAATAAATAACTAAATAAATATGGATTGTGAGGAAATTCCTCCCTGTGAGGGTGGGCAGGCCCTGGCACAGGGTGCTCAGAAAAGCTCTGGCTGTCCCTGGATCCCTGGAAGTGTCCAAGGCCACGTTGGTCATAAGAGTTTTTAAAGCACAGAAGAAATAAAATGCTCCTTATGCAGTCATGTAGGAGCAGAAGGTGCCAGGCCTGAGGCTGCACTTATCACATTGTTGATATGGCCAAGGTGGGCACAAATAGTTTTCAAAAATCAACAGAGAACAATCCAAATTCAATCATTAAATACTAGAAAATGAAAGAACTTGTCTATGTTGCTTAAAATAAATTCCAGATTATACCATCATTAAAAAAAAAAATTTATATTTGAAGACTTCGGTGTTAAGTTTGATTTTCCAAACAGTTATTAATAAAACTGATTTTACTCCAAAGTACATCAGATGAAATACCCTAGAGTTCTTTAGCATTCCATATATTAATTCTCTTCTGCTCTTTAGCATTTCAAATTGTTTCAATAGGCACTAATTTGATATTAAAGATGTACAAAGTAGGGGTACAAAAAAACCCCAAGAAATGAACAAACCCTCCAAAATCTGACAATTGTTTGGACATCACACTGAAGTTGAACACTGATTAACATGCAGGCAGATGAGAGGCTAATCAATAAACCAGACATCATCAAGGTACCTGTTAGCATTGCTAAAAATACACAACTGTAAAAAGTTCCAAGGCTCAGCCTTTTGAAGACACATCTCATAAAAGAATGCAAGCATTGGAAATTGCTTTTGATAGGTGGTTTGTATGGCTTACAAATCCAGAATTCCCAAGAAAATCCCACGAAGTAGGCTTTGTTCCCAAAGGTCTCCAAAAGCTCCGTGTGTCTTGAAACAATAAAGGACGCGCACCAGGACTTAATTTATTGCTTTGCTAAATGAATTGCTTCCATGCAACTTTCCTTCCATTAAATATGGGAAATAGAAGGTGGAAGCTGAAAATATCACGGGAGAATTCATCCCTGAAGGAGGAATCTGAGCTGTGTCCTGACCACCTGTGAGATATTAGCAGCAAGTTGTGAATAGATCTGATAAAATTAGTGTGTATTGGTAGGATCATGCAGCTGTTGCAATGTAACTTTTGGCTTACACCAGGCTTATTCATAATCTATTTTTATGGTTCTCAAAATCCAGCAAAATAAAAAAAGGACCACTGGCTAATTGTTACCATACTGTTGATTCAAAGAGCTATTTGCAGTGTACTCCAGAAGCAATTCCCTCTCCTGTCCTCCCCCTCTCCAGCCCTCGAGTGCTTCTAGTTATAGCATTTGATTTCTAAAATTAAACTTGGATCCACCTTAAAGCTCATAGTTTAGGAAATCTGGATAAATGAAATGCCATTTCAAACATCCCCATGCCATCCCTTTCCTGTGCTGTTCCTTTCCTGTACTCGACCAGAGTGTAACTTCTTCCCTGCCTAAATGTTTAAGGCAGCCTTTGCTTTTATGCTTTTCTTTTTTATTTAGTTTCAAATATTTATCTTTTTTGTGTTGTTGTTGTCTGTAGACAAGAAAACACAAATGAATTCCACACATGACTATGGGTATTCAGTAGTGATTTGATTTCTAAGCTCCCTTGCAACTCAAACCATTCTGTAATCCTGTAAAACAAATAATAATGCTAAAGGTGACAAATGGACCCAGAACTTTTATAATTACCCCACTGTAACATCATCAAAATAGACAAATGGAATTTCTGTTGACATCAGAGCAACTGAAAAGATCCACAAGAGGTTCCAAGTGGATGGAATTTCTAAGCTTTTGTTTTCTTAGCCTCAAAGTTATTGCAGAATTCCTATTTATGACTTTAAACATAAAGAATGTGTGTATTTAATTCCACAAATAATTCAACAATTTTCTAATCCCTGTTTGCTTGACCTAATAACTCACAGCTGGATGACTTCACTGGCAAGGATATTTTTAGCTATTTTTAAATTCATTCTGTTAGGCCCCTAAGAGGCACCTGGGCTCAACAGGCACCCTAAAAAAAGAGCACAATCCAGGTATTCCGAAGGAATTCTTTGTCTGGCACCTGGGTATCAAAGCTTCCTCCTTATCACCACAACCCCAAGGAAATCACCTCATACAGTGGGTACTTTATAGGAAATAAAACTTTAAAATCTGATTCCCAGATCCCAAGTGCAGTTTTATCACAGACAATGCATTTAAATTTAAATGTGAGGAAAGGCTGCTATGAAGGGGCTGAAATCTTTCAGAAAACCCCCCCAGAACCATGAAATTTCTGTGCTGTTTTTATCATGTGGGAAACCACCTGAGCCTGGCCTCTCCTGACCTGAGGAACAGGTACATGCAGAACTTCTGAGCAGAAAAAAAAGACAAATCCTGCTCCATCCCAAGGCAGCCCTGCAGGGAATTTGCAAGCAAACACTGTAGTAGTTTCACTGTTTCCAAATGCTTATTCTGCTCTATTTTCGTCTTACCAAAATACTTAATTTCCTCTCCAGAGCCATCTGTAAAATCCATTTTTGATCTCCTTGGTCCCCTTTTTGGGTAATTTGTGTATTCCAATGTCTGTGTCCGATTTAGTGACTTGTATAGTGCATTGTTTTGCAGTTGCATTGACACTCACAGTCTAAAAATACAAAGTCTGTTCACCAGCTTTCTTGAGCCTTTGCCCAAAACCCTTTTTTATACCAGAGTAGGCAAACTTACCACAGGAAAAGAAGAAGGAAAGATTTCTTCGTCCCACTTTTTGTCTCAGCAAAGGTAAACCAAAAATTGGATCTGTTGTGAGGGATGGTCCTTCTTAGAAATAGCAGTTTAAGCCTTAACAAGCACTAGATAACTGAATGTGGTTGTGAAAATTAATTAGATTTAAATGTACAGTGTGAATGTTTTCATAGCTTTGACCTTTTGGGAGCTATCAGAAAAAATCTTTTTGGGATATCTCCTGATTTTTCTTCTCTAGATGTTTCAGGTATTAAATTCATCTTTTGCATGTATTTGTTTCCAGACCAGTGTAAATGACTCTTCTTTCTGAATGAAACTTAGCATTTCATTGAATCTAAGCCTTTGAACTAATTTCCAATCAAAAATTCCTAGACCTGCTGCCTAATTCAAAAGTTAAAAATATATTCTACAGATATTATTTGGAATGAAGTGTTTCCACTTGCATGGTGCATTTAATTATTGCAGACTTTGCAATGATCTTGTCTTCTTGTCATGAGAGGGTGTGGAAAAACAGTTCCATCTTGATGATTTATTTACTAATAAAAACAGTTCTATATTTACTCCAAAAAGTATTTATGTCAAAAGTACTCTTGGATTTCTCCAATGAATATGAAGAAAGTGAACATTCTTTCTACTAATTGCTGAAAAAAGGACTCAGGTTCAATCCAAAACATTTCAAAAACCTGAACAAAATAACATTGAATTAATCTGAGGAATTACTCTGAGGAATTAATCACAGGAAATCACAACCTGCTCATGGGTAGTGAGCGAAGAAAATACATTATTCAATACACAACGCTGATCATCCAGGCATATTTTACCTCATTCTGCATTGTTGAACTTCATTAGGATCTCCTTTTTACCTTTTAGGAAGATGGGAGTGATATTGGCCTTCCTCCAGCCATCAGACACCTCTCCCATTTTTCATGATTTGCCAAAGATGATGGAGAGCAGCAGAGCAGCAATGTTTGAGAGCATCTGTGGGTGCATCCCAGCAGGATTCATGGATTTGTGGGTTCCATGTTGATCTGTAACCCAGGGGGAAGGGTTCATTTCTCTGAAGGGTTCCTTTCTCTGAAGGGCTCCTTTCTCTGAAGTGTTCCTTTCTCTGGAAGAGTTCCTTTCTCTGGAATTGTTCCTTTCTCTGAAGGGTTCCTGTCTCTGAAGGGTTCCTTTCTCTGTCCTGGTCTTACTCCCAAGATCTGGGGCTCCCAAGAATCATCCTCAGCAGTGAAAACTGAGGCCAAGAAGGAATTCAGTAATTCCAGCTTCTCTGTGTTTGGTTTTCAAGCACCAGGACACCCATCTGATTCAGCAGCAGCCCCACATTTTCCCTAGGTTAGATGGGATATTGGGCAGGAATTGTTCCCTGTGAGGGTGGGGAGGCCCTGGCACAGGGTGCCCAGAGAAGCTGTGTGGATCCTTGGCAGTGTTCAAGGCCAGGTTGGAGCACCCTGAGACAGCGGAAGGTGTCCCTGCCCATGGCAGGAACTTTAAGGTTCCTTCAAACCCAGACCATTCTATGATTTTCTTCTGGAAAAGTTGGAATAATTTCCAGCGGAATCCACTCCTGGCTCTGTGCTTCCTGATTGTTCACCTGCAGATTATTTCTCCTAACAAGGAAGTGTCTATTTGGAAATAAGCACCTTCTATAATCATTGAGCTCTCCTCTCCTCTCCTCTCCTCTCCTCTCCTCTCCTCTCCTCTCCTCTCCTCTCCTCTCCTCTCCTCTCCTCTCCTCTCCTCTCCTCTCCTCTCCTCCTCTCTTTCCTCCTCTCCTCTCCTCCTCTCTCTCCTCTCCTCTCCTTCCCCCTTTCCCCTCCTCTCCTTCCTCCTCTCCTCTCCTCTCCTCTCCTCTCCTCTCCTCTCCTCTCCTCTCCTCTCCTCCAGCACTTGCCATGCATGTTCATAATAAAAAGCAAGTTACGCAGGCCAATTTTTTCTTCCATTAAAAACACTTTTTGATTCATCCTACCTTTGCAGAAGGAAGCAGTGAGTTTAAAAACCCACTTCCTTGGAATTTTAGTTATTCAATGAGTGACTTTGCCCTATTAACCTCTGCATTATCTTACTTTCAATGAAACTTTCAGTTAAAATTAGTATAAAAATCAAAAATTGTCCCACCTGCTGGGTTTGGAATATTTTTTGTCTTCTGATTTAGAAAGAAACAAAGCTTTCAATGGGGATTAAAAAAACACCAGAGGAGATCTGAGGAGTCAGTGATAAATCTACTTAATGTTTGCCACTGAGCAGTTTCTGTTCTGACAAATTTAACAGCTGACAATAAAGTGCTTTTTAATGGAATAAATTGGGTAAAACTCAATCCCCAAAGGCTTCAGGCAAGCCCTGGTAAACATCTCACATCTTCATGAGATCATAGAGCTCTTAATTTAACTCAAAATAAACCTGATTTTAGCTTTTTAAAGAATATAAAGATATCTGCCTCTATCCCTGGCAGGCTCTTTTATTCAAAAAGATTACAAAGGAATCAGGAGTCCGAATTACAATTTCTTTCCCCGCTTCCTGTCACTGTTCTAAGTGTCACAGCCAAGTTTTATGGACACATCAAAAACAGTAGCAAAGATTTTTTTTTTTCCCCCAAAATTTGGGAAGAAGCTTCAACCATTATTGTCACCTCAATGGGATTTTCAGCTTCCTTGTCTGACCTCTGTATTTCCCCTGGCATTATTGACCTGGACCACAACCACTTAGAACATCCCGCAAATTGGATTGCATTGTCTTGAAACAATTGAATGAATGAATTAAAAAAAAAATTTAAAAAAGAGGTGAAGATGTGTATCTTAGAAGTAGAAACATTTTGAAAGAGAATAGACATTAGGGAAAAGAATATACATACAAGTATTTTGTCTGTTCTAAGATTGTTAATGACATCCTGATTACAGACACTTCATTGAGAGTAAACCTGTTGCTATTTCAGAGGTGTGAGAACACAAATCTGTCATATCTCTATCTCTTCTTTCATCTTCTTATTTTCAGACTCAGGAAAGTTTCAAAGCATGCTGAGAAACAGTTTCAGATCTTTAAATGATTTTAACCTGAGTTTGCTGCAGAAAGGGGAAACTCTTCCCTGCCTCTCCCCACTGTGAGCTCTGAACAGGAGTACTGAGGATAGCAGGAATTTATTAGGAGTATGGATCATGACATAACATTTTAATTGGACTCCTTTATCAAGATGATGGTGCCATGCCTCTCATATCACCTGAGGATGTGCTGCTTAAGGTTCCCTGCCTTACAGCTGGGGTTAGGGGTAAAAAACTGTGTCTCCTTTTAAATGAGCAATCCTGGGAAGTATTCTAAGATGCCATCTCCTGGATAACCTCCAGGGAGCAGGTTTAAGGACATATGAAGCTTACATAACACATAAATGCTGAAGAACTATTCCTAAAAAAACCCCAATCAACCAACCAACCAACCAACCAACCAACCAAAAAAAGAAGGAATATTTATGCAATTTTTTTCCAGAAAAAAATGTGGCCTGCATTTAATGTAACTTCCCTCTGCATAATGAAAAAATGCCAGCGTGTGCCTCTTGGGAATTTGCGAGAAAGCAAAACAGAGTTTGAGTTATATGTAGGAAAACTATTCCATTTAATAGAGCAGATAAATAGTCTGTTTAGCAGAACAGTTTAGCAACAGGTTTCCTCCATTTTATCCATTTAAAAGTAAATGTTAAAATATAAAGAAGCTCAGAACAAAATGCCTCATTGAGATTTTGGTATTTCATTTAGATTATTCCTCCAAGTGTCAGCTATCATTTCTGTGACATTAGATTTTCAGTACAGGTGATATGAGAGGAAGCTCATAAAAGGTGGGAGGAAATCTATTCAGCTGTACTAGAGATCAGCACAAAGTCCTTGCAGGGAATTTGATGCCACAGCCTATTTCTGTCTGAAGAAGGGCTAAAAGTCTTGACTCTGTCAAGATTAAATCAGAGAACCAGGGGCCCTGAAGGGAATTTGGAGCTTCTTACAGACCTCTATTTCCTTTAGGAGCTTTCTCCAAGAGCTACATGGAAGTTTGCAGTAACCCAGCTCTCCTGAAATCTGATTACTTTGTTTGCTGCAGGAGAAAGCCCTTGGGGAAGGAGCATCATCAGGAGAAACTGCAGGGCTCAAAAGTTGACAAGGCAAGAAGTTGGATGAAATCTGCTGCCCCAAATGTGTCACTGACAGGGGGAACCCAGTTCTGGCAAACCAGGCTGCAGCAGGAGATGTTGTTTCTGTCAGAAATTGGGAACGTTTGTGTAAAAGTGTCTGTACACTGCGCTCATGCTGAAGAGCTCTGTGACATTTCAGTGGCAGCCCTGCTCATGCACAAACATTTCTCATTAGGAATTCATCACTTCTGGGATTTCTAATCACTGTGGATTAAACATTTTGCCATGGCCTGGGACACACGTGCTGTCCTTACGTTTTTTCACCAGTGCTGAAAATGTGTCATTTATTGTTATAGATACCACTGGAATTATCAAAGTGCCAATGAACCCTCATCATGGGCTTGGGCCCTGATGTGCTAGATGCTGTCAAATATGGAAAGGAGCTCCAAAATTCTTTAAAATGGTGGAACAAGGTAATAGGCAGCAGAGGAATACAAGCCAGGAAGACTGGTCAGCGCATCTGACAATGCCTCAATTTCACCAACAGCCTAAATGTTGGTAGATTTAGCTGTCAACATCAAAGAAACTGAATTTTAAAATTAATTTTAAATATTATTTTTAAATTTAATCAGTCTTCAGTATTGGCAATATTATTGCATCCAGAACACAGACCTACATGGAATATACACATTTTCTGACTTTCCACCCAGCCTTTCTGAATAAGAAGATGCTTAAAAAGTCTCAAAACTGTCCAGGCATCAAAAGAGGTAGGTATGTGATCTCTACTTCCCAGAAAAATCTTAAGACTTACTTAAATTTTATGGTGAAGCAAATAAATCTTGATACAAAATATCATATATTGTCATATATATATATATATATATATATATATATATATATATATATATATATATATATCTGTATATTTATCAACCTGAACCTCCCCTGGCACAGCTTGAGGCTCTTTCCTCTTGTCCCACAGACAGTGAGATAAATTTAAAAATTAACCTCAGAAATAAAAACCCCTCACTGATAAAAAGCCTGTATTTCCTTCAGATATCTTTATGGATCTGAGAAAAGCAGAAGCAGAGAAGGTTGTTGGTAATTTTGGCTAATTAAATCTCTGCCAAGTGTTTAGGATGTCAGGTCCTGTCCATCCCAGGGCATTTGTTTCTGCTGCCTTTGTGGCAGTGGATGGCACAGCTGGCTGAGTAATAATGCTGGCAAGACCAAAAATTCAGATTCCCTCTGGGTTCAAAATCCTCAAAAGACTGCTCCTGATGTGACACAACCCTGGATGTGATAATCTGAGCAGTCTGGAAGAACCAGTTTTGCTCACAGAGTGTGTGTTAAAACAAGACTTAGAAAAACACTTGGCCATTAAAGTGAAGTGCAATCCTGCTGCCTCCCCATCAGCACAAACACATTTTGTACAAGCACAGCAGAAATTGCTAAATAAACTATGAAGCAGCTTCGCTATTTAAAATGAAGATCATCCAGCAAAGGAGTGTTTAGTACAGCTCCCAAACAAAATCTGCCACTCGCCAGAATGTGCCCCTGAGTTGGTTTGGTTTGCTGTTTCCAAATGCCAAAAGTGCATTTGTCTGCCTGAGCTAAGAGCTCCTTGTCAAACTCTGTGTATCTGGGTTGAGGGCATCAAACATCCTACACCTCATCCAAGGTAGCAAATTGGGCTGGGCAACAATTTGGAAATGATCTTACTCTTTTTGAAAATTACTGCAAAGATGAAGTTGGAAATGCTGCTGGCAAGACTCAAAGGAGCGACGTTGATCTTCATGAAAAGATCAGATCTCTAAGCAGTAAATCAGAGACTTTAATTCTACAAATCAGAGACTATAAAGAGAAAAACTCCAGACTATATCCCAGTCATTGTGGGCAAATGGAGCAATAAAATTTCATAGTTACACTTTGGCAAGTATATAACCCATGGTGAGAGGTAAATAGGGGAATATAGAAATATAGAAAATGGGGGAAAAGGCACAAACTCCCAATAATTTCTGTGTACCTTGGAGAATTTTCGTTATAGATGGCACTACCATTCATATGTCTTTGTAGGTATTTTCATTATGTCCTTGGGCCCACCCAAACTGGATTATCTGTCATGTATCATATGTTGAGTCCCTCACAATTTTGTATAATTTTCAAGATCTAGACTGCTCTCAGATTTAGGTTTCTAAAACAAATTGTTATCTTTTTATCCAGTTTTGTAACCCAGCCAAGATAATTAATTCTTTGTGTGTATATATGTGTATCATATGTAGACATTTTAACAGGCTAAAAATTGAAGATGTGGAGAATTTCAAACAACAAAAATACCAACATTTCAGCAAACTTCTTCCCTTTGCTTCTGCATTGAAATTCTAAAGCCTACTAGCAAAATAATATTAAAAAATAAATTTCCCTGTTTACTTTCTATGAAAAGTGCAGAATATGGAGTGCTGAGCTAAAAGGCTTCAGCACAGACCAGACTAAAAAATATTTTGATTGTCAGTTGAGATCACTTCAATACCGAAATTTCCAAAAGTATTGTTCACCAGTCTTTCCTAAAATCATCAGGATAGCATTCAGAAGAAGATATTCTTTATTTTTTTTTGCTATTACTAATGCTGCTCCTCAGCCTTACCTCCGAGAGAGTTTGCAAGGTAAATGGTGAGCACGAGTGGAGGCAAGGGCAGGGGTTGCCTCGCAGGGCTGCCCTGCAGCACAGCTGGCAGCCCTTCTGCTCAGCCCTGTGATGTGGTTACTCCTTCCTCTCCTAAGCACCAGATTCCTGCCCCTGGAATGTGCCAAAGTAAACAGCTGGGGTTTAAAAGGAATCCTTCAGTGAGAGTGCTCCATCAGATCTGAGCTGCTGGAGAGGAGGTGAGAGTCACCCAGGGGACACGGGGCACAGAAGGCAGGAAACTATGGCAGGAATGATTTTTTTTCCCCCCTCCCCCATATATATTTTTGCAGTGAGTTGGTTTTTATGATATGTTCGTGTTGTATGTAATGTGAGATGCTGTGGCAAGAAAGCCAATCAGAAAGAAAAAATCAGAAATCCTGAGAGAGGAACAAGTGGTCCAAAATGTAGAAGAATTGCAAATTGGGAGAAAAACCACAGAAATGTTAAAGGACAGAAATGTAAATCCATTACAGCCAAGCTGAAGTGCCAAAAGAGGACGAATGAGGCCAAAAATACCAGAGGAACCCATACTTTTATGTATTTTGGCAATTCTGCCTCTCACCTGGCTCTAACTGGAAAATGTAAACGAATATGAATTTAATAATAAAAAGGAGAAGCAAACACTGCAATAGAATTCCTCCACAAAAGGTTCACTTCATGCTTGGTATATAAAACACACTTCAGGTGTATCAGAAATCATCCAGCTCTCACTAAGTTTGGACAATGATGTTGACAGAATAATCCATATTCAAAAATCCCCTGACCTGCTGCCTAACTGCCTAATCTCCAATCTTACTCCAATTGTAAAATTTTAGATACCTGGCACCAGGGAAGAGTAACAAGGGACAAAGTATTTGCCCTCTTGATGCTAAATATTTGAAATCATGGAATTCCTTCATGTCACTCATAATATTAAATGCTTTATATTGCATTTCATGATCATAATTTATCAGTACTGTCCAGCTGAAACATAGTTAAGCCATAAGTAATTTCTAATTTTTTTTCCTTTTTGCTCATTTTTCTTTTTAAAATCCATACTCCTTTTTAAAAATATATTTTTTGTCATGTTTTCAGTCCAGAGATACTTGTATTTCACTATGCAGAAGACAGAGAAATCATCTGAGTTGTGCTAAAAAGTTGGAAGACCTTAACTGGCTGGCAGTACAGGAAAACAAAAATATAAATCAGGTTTATCACTTGGAATTTTCATTATCATCACATAGAGTTTGCTAGGCACATTACTGCTGCATAAAAGTGATAAAACTGAGGGGTTTTTCCCATGTTTCAAGCCAAGAAATTCTAAATTTCCTCTTCATGCACCTTTAATTCTTTCAGTCATTCTCCTTCCTTTGATAGGATATCATGCATTATTTTCCCAGACACTTTATTACTGCTCTGGTTCTAGCCTATTTTATTTGTTGCCATAGTTTTGTCTATAAATATTTTTTTTATTTCTAATTTTTTTCTCCCTGTTTCTATTTGTGTCCTCTCTCTTTTCTTGTTCTTTCTGTTCTCTCTGCTCTGCTAACCCTCTAACATCTGTCTCCTTAAACAATTCCCCCTTTCTATCCTTTGGGCAGAGCCCTGAAACATCTGTACACTTCCAGTCTGGGACGATGAAGGGAACTCTCTTTACTACTTAAAACACATCAACTTACTAAAGATTTCAAGGAAAAATTCCCTACAGAAGCTGTGTGTTTTCTTTTGTCTCTCTCCACTGGGCTGCCCTCCTTTCTTTCCTTCTTTTTCTTTGTAAAACTCTATATTTGAGCGAGCTACAAGCAATATCCTGAAGAAAATAATGCTCCCGATGTCTGTTTCCTACCCAGCAGCTATGCAAACAATCATCACCCATTTGCAATTCAAGGGCAGTGTCTCTACAGTCAGGTATTTAAATGAGTATTTAGGCATTTAAATGCCTTGCAGAGGTCCCTGAAAACCCCAGACATGGAGGGATGTCTGCAGAAACGAGACTAAAGTTACCACAAAGAGGAGGGAGGGTTTAAAATAACTCATTTGTGGGTAGGAACAGTTTCCTCCTGTGGCCAAGACGACCAGATTCACCCAGCCATCCCTCTGGGTGTGCTGTTCTGTGCCTTTTGGGGCTCCTTGTCACCACTTCTGACCCAGCAGCTGGATCCAGACGCAGCTTCAGACACCCAAAAGATCTGTGCTGCTGCATGTCCAGCTCTCCTGATTCATGTCTATCCTGCAGGGACTCTGTTTTGAGTGCATTTACTCAGAATTATAGAATTGTAGAATATCCTGGGTTGGGAAAGACCCACAAGGATCAAATCCAACTCCTGGCCCTGCACAGGACACCCCAAGAATCCCCTGTGTCCCTCAGAGCACTCAGCAAGTTTAGTGATGATACTTCAAGCAGTTCCTCATTAAATGGGTTTGATTTTCCCCCCCCTTCCCAGCCTTTGGCAACGTTTAAAAAGATAACAGCTATTTACATAAACATCTCTCCATGGGCAATTTCCCCAGCAAATAAAGGAGCTCATTAATGTATCTTGGAGACATGGCTGTGTGCTTTGATTTCTTATTTTTCTAGGTATTCCACAAAGCTCTCCAACTCATCCTTTCACCCAAATTATTTTGCCAGAGAGGTTTAGCCCAGCCATCCGTTCGTTCTTGTCAATGCCATCTGTTCCACAAACCAAACCCAGTGACCCTATTGCAGTCCTTGCTGCTGGGAATGTGCTGCCTCCTGCCTCTGCATCAGATCCTTGGACTGCAGTCAGCTCAGCTGACACCACCCCCATAATTGTGCATCACAAACCTCAGGAAGAGAAACTAAACTTAAAAAGTTCCATGGCAGTTGAGATGATTTCCAACGACTCCAGCTTTGTCAATCCTTAATCCTCACCTCCCTGCTTCCTGGCACGGAAATAACAGGACCTCTGCCCTCTCCCTTCAGTAGCCACAGTGGAACCAGCCCATTGCTTCACAGTTCCTTCACAGCTGTGCTTGGCATCCTGTCATAAAAATCTTCCTCCAGATCTCAGACATACTGCAGGAGATTCAAAAGATGAAGGCAATGTAAAATTGGAAGTTGGCCAATGAGGAAAAAACCTATTTGTTTCACGGATGAACATTCATTTGTTTAAAGCCAGGCTGAAATAGGTCTCTGAAGGATGATCTAATAAACCTTTAAAAGTGTCACCTTGCAGTCAGCTTGCTTTATTGTCAATAAGTCAATGATGGGACACAGAACAGATTCTTAGCAGCCAGCACAATGATTTAAACATCCATTAAAGAGAGGTTTCATTGGTGCTTGCCACCACTTCTACATGGGCGATGTGTGTTATTTCTTGCATTTTTATGAGGTTACATAACATCAAGTTCATGTGGTTCGCTCAATGCTGGTACAAAACACAGCTTAGGAGGATGCAGCAGAAAATCTGTTCCGCAGATGTTTGATCTTGCATTTCCCAGCTAGCTTGGGTTTTCACGGGAGATGGTGGTTTCAGAGATTCCTCTGCTGCTGGTCATGTTTACTGCAAATTACAGGGTAATCATTCCACCAGAGCCTTCTGTGAGGGACAAATTATGATGAGAGACTCCATAATTAAAACTTTCTTCTGACTAGTTGTAGGTGAAGCTACTGGCTTCTGTTCTTTTTAAGGTCACCCAATACCACCCAACTTTCATAAAAATAATTTTACCAGATGATTTGAAAAGAAGTTTCCATAGCACGTTTCCAAATGCCTTGGAATTCAAACCACGTAATTCAAATTTTTCTGAGACATTCTTGTCAAGAAAATATATTCTGTTAGTCCCTGATAATGTCCACATCATGGCAAAGGCAGGTTTTCAAAAGTTTGTTCATGCTTAGGAAAAATTTCTGCTGGTCCATGTTGTGTCTGGGCACTGAACCATCACTGAAGTTCACTCATTTCTCCTTCTGCTGAAACAGAAATTCACAATATCTGATCATGTGGTATTTGTGCAACACAATTTGAAGTTTCTATAGGTAATTGTTTCAATGCCCTGATACTGCAGCAGCCCTGAAAGCCTCCCCTCTGGTTTGGCCAGGGAAACCAAATCCTGACTTCAGGAAACACCAGACTGCAAAGAGAGATGAAAAGGCTCTGTGGATGCCACATAAACCTGCTCCTAACAGGTTAGCTCAGAGTCATTCCATCAGGTTAATATCCCACTGAAGTCAGGGAGCCTGGTTATATTTTGATGGTCAGATGTTAAACTTCAGGAAACCACCCATATTTCTGGGCATTAGTCAAAAATTAATCCTTGGACTTTTTAGCAAAATGATGGGTCAGATTTTCACATCTTAATATTAAACCTGCTGGAACTGGTTCTGAGAATTCGAAAGATAAAATTGTTCTCATCCAATCAAAAAATAGAAGAAGCAACAAGTGATTCACACCCAGTTGTAAACCTTCACATTTCTGAGGGTCACAATCGGCCAAGACACATATTCACAAAGTATTTGACAAAGAATTTTGAGTAATTACGAGTATGCAGCCTGCAGAAACCTAGTTCTGCACACATTGGCCATTCACAGTCAAAAGCAGGGCTAAAAATACCTCTTGAAATTATGAGGCATTTTCCTAATTCTTCCATTTCTCCTGTATTGAAATGCAGTTGGATACTACAGCATTGAGTCCCCATACATAATATATTATATATATACACAGTCAGAATATTTTCTTTTAGTTATTAACACTATTTTTAAACAGTGTCTTCATTGTATCTCCATAACTGAATTACTGGCAAGAACAACAAACACTGTGGAGCTCGTAAATGTGGAGCTGTATTTTGGCTGCATATATCCATTTTTTAACACACATCTCAAACCACCACCAAGTCAAACTATTTAATGTGAGTATTCTTACCACACTAACCAAAAATAATGGGAAATTGAGGGCCAAATTTTTCTCCTCAGGCCAGCAGAATAGAAAGAAGCCCAACGTGTTCCATCCTTAGTTTGATCTCTAATTGCAAGCTCTGTGTGCACCAGGTTATTCCTGGATTCTGCTGTTGTTGCAACTACACCACTCCCTCCACACACACTCACTGGATGCAGGGAGGGATGGTAAAACATCAATATTTTAGTTACATTTAGATTTTTCTTCTGTGAGAGCTGTCAGTGTTTAGTGATAGTAGCGCTTAGAGTACTCCAACATTTAAAAATACCTCTCTTTATCCACAGCAATTACCAAGAGTGAAGACAAAGCTGCAGAAGACACTTGCTTTATTCCCACAGAAGCAGCACCTCGTCAATTTGAGGTCAAACACCAAGTTAGAGGTGTTTCATTAAAATTTAACCTCTGGTTCTAAACTGTCTCACTGTGAGCGGGCGGGCAAGTCACGCACATCAGCGTAGGAGTGGTTTGGAGACACTCAAATCATTGACCTGTAACCTGGGAATGACTTTGCTGGTAAAACATTGGCTTTCCTGGTTAAAAAAACCCCAGAGGACAGCGTTGGAGGGCAGGCAGGGGGGGGAATGGTAATGTCATTTCCATATCTGTCAGATGAGGGGCTGCAACCTTCTCAGAATAAAGCACAAAATGTGCAGAAATAACTGAGGACATTCATTTTGAGGTGCTGCAGCCAATAACCCCAACCCAAACACCACCTCACTGTCAGGATTCCAGAGATTAAATATGGCGTGGCCCAGCTATAAATGAAACTGCCTTGCTGCTCTGTTAGCTCTAACACTTGCACCTCGAGGAGCAGCGTTTTGTAGCTTTGCTGTGACACCCAGACCACAGATCTGGGCTGCAAATGCCATTCTGATATTCCATACTTCCTTTTCAAGGCCAGATAATTCAGCAGTTTATGGGAAAACTCTGGCTTTGTCAGACAGCAAGAGAATACTTGGCACTGTACATCTTTTCCTTCTCTCTGGTTGATGCATGGCTCAGCTAATTCAATTTATGTATATTAATAATCCAACTTATATTTCTTTTCAGTGAAAATTGAGAGTTCAAATCCATGTTTAATATTCCTGATTGTCACTCAAACAAGGCCATCCATATAATTTTTTCTCACATTTATTTCCTGGTGCCACCTGGAGAATTCCTGCAAAAATTCCCTGAGACAGCCCTTCCCAAGGAACAAACAGCTCTGCCTCACACATAAAAACACATGAGTCTCATACAATATTTTATGATGTTAGTATTTTAAGCTAAAATATTTCTGAGAACGCTACATAATGATTTTTAGGGGAAAAAGCCACTTGTTTGCACCAGCAGTGCAATTTTCATGACTCCTGCCAGCAGCCAAGTGCAACAGCAGTCCATGAAGTTTTTGCTAGTTCTCTAAAAAACTGCTACATCTTTTGCTTCATTGACCTCTAAATGTAAAAGTAATTGTATTGTCTGTTGTAAGTATTAATGCAGCTATAATTTACCACATTTCTTTTTAGCTATTAAAATTTTCAGGCTTTTTACGCAACTTTTGATAGGGTTTATTTTCATATTTGCCCACAGGCCTAATCTGGCTCTGTGTATATCTAGGAAATATCAGCTAAAACAAAATATGACATCACCTAGACTCTGTTGTGAGCAGAAAATCAAGTATACAGTCATTTTTCAGGGAAAATAAAGCAAAAAAAAAAAGGATATCAGACTATAAACACTCAGAAATGTGGCTTTATAAAGCAGAGGACAGTTTGAAGGCCACTGATGGATTGCTGCGGCCTGCAAATTATTCCTGTGACCAGGGTTACGTTGGCACTGAACACTGAAAATCAGGTTGGGAGAAATTAGGCAGAGAAAGCACTAAAGTTTCAACCACTCTGGTTCTGTGAAAGCTCTTCCTGTTAAATATCAGTGGTGGAACCAAGAGAAGGATGATCAGGAGAAGGGTGACAAAGTGTGTGTGTATGTGTGGGAGCTGGTTGTTTATCTGCTTGGCTTTCCTTTTAAAAATGCATCTCCAGTCTTTAAAAACATAGGATTGTAGTTTTTTCTCACTCCAACAGTGTTCCTGGGGGAATTGAGCTGTTCCAGCAGCAGATCCTGGCCTACAAAAGCATCATCAGCTGGTCTGCAGATTATTCCTGTGATCAGACTCACATTGGCACTGAACACTAAAAATCAGGTTGGCAGAAATTAGGATGAGAAAACACTAAAGTTTCAGCCTCTCCTTGCTTCTGCAAAAGCTCTTCCTGTTAAATATCAGAGCATTAAAGTGGTGGAACAAAGGGAAGGGTGACAGAGAGAAGGGTGACAAAGTGTGCGTGTGTGTGGGAGCTGGTTGTTTATCTGCTTGGCTTTCTTTAGAAATGCATCTCCAGTCTTTATAAACATAAGACTGTGGTTTTCTTTCACTCCAACAATGTTCCTGGGGGAATTGAGCTGTTCCAGCAGCAGATCCTGGCCCACAAAAGCACCATCAGCCTTTCAGATCGTGACATGACACAAGCTCCACCAACGATCTGATAAGGCCTCACTCCAAGGTTCTCTGGGGAAAACCAGTGCTTTGCTACTTTATTTCACTAATTAAACCCGAAATGTCCCTGTCCTGGCTGCTGGGTGGGCTGCCAAGATTCAGTGCTCTCCTTTTGTGTGTCCCTGACCTGCCATTGATGTCAGCTGCCTCAATTAGCCTGCCAAAAAAATCATAGGGCAAGGGGGGACCCTGCCAGACACGCAGCATCCTTCCACTCCTCTGCTTGCTGTTTGGAACAAGACAAAAACAATCTTTTAACTCTTTTATGTGTCTCCAGCCTTTGCTGCTTTCCTTTCATAAGATCAGTTCATATATATTAATAGTCTTCCACATTTTGTTCCTTTTAAAACATCTAGACATTATTTTTTTCACAAGGTGGAACACCAGAGGGGAAGAATTTATGGCAAGAATGGCAGATTTTACTTTTTTTCCTACAAAACTGTGCACCTACAGCACAACCAACCAAACAAATCTAATACCCTGGGAAGGACCTTGTTTGACATGAGCAGAAGTTAATGTAGATATATTCCCTATATTTCTTTTTGGAGATTAATCACCCAAATATCTACAATCTCACGATAGGCGGAACTTTTGGAGAAAATCTCCATCTCTTAAATAGATGCAGTTAAATAAAAATCTCTTCATCTTCTAATGCAGATTTTGGGAAAATTACCTGAGTTTTCCAATAAAACAGGATCTAATTTGAAAGGTGATCAAGGTTTGGTTATATTGTGGAATTTGTGTTTGTTGCCTTTAATAAACCTCTTCAGTAGTGCTTGGTCTGAGCATATGAAACTAAAAATGCCTTCTTTTGATGGCACTGATTTTTGAGAATGTATTATTCAAGCAACAAACACTCCTTTTTATGGAGATTCTATCCTAATAAACACATCTGTAGCTTTTGATGAACAAAGAAAAAGAATAATTAAAGAAAAAGTGGAATAAAGAATTTTAATCCTTGAACTGCACAGATATCCTACACTTGGCAAGCAGTTTTAGGCTCCAGCCAAGTTTTGATGACTGAGAAAGATCTCTGTGTGAGTTTCATTAGTGGGAGGACTTAGTCCTATAAATCCCCTGGGTACTGACAGAAAACAAAATGATCCAAGGGATTGGAATGGAAATATCTGCATTTGAGATAAATATTAGGAACCTAATTTGCCATCTTTTTGCTAAAAGCACTAATTATATGTTCTGTCTTTAGTCTTTGAAGCAAGGAGGGTGCATCCAACGTTCCTGAGCAAACTCCTTTCCAACACAGAGCAAGATTTCCCTGGAATTATTGAGATTGCTTGCTGATGTAAGTAGTGAATATATTCCCCTTCTTGATGGCCATTGCACCTTCCTCTGACAAAATTTACAAATTCCTTGGGTGAGTGCCCCAGATCTGGCAGAGATAATTAATTTTCTCCTTGGTAGCTGGTCTGGTTTGGATTTAGAATGAGAATGGTGTTGATAATGATGTTTTGAGTTGCTGTCAGGGTTAAACCACAACACTTGTCACTTTTAAAGCTGTCACCACAGAACTTGTCACCTCCAAATTCCCTCCTCTCCCTTCCCCAGAGTTTCTCTCAGCAGCCCATGGCAAAGATCCCATAGAGCAGCACAGAAATAGGACATTTCTGTGCTCTAGGGTTCTGCCAGGGTCCCAAATTTAGGATTTTTAACGCACAAAACAAGCCAATGGTGCCTGTACTGGGCAGGGCTGCAGCAAATTTCATGTGTCCAACCCTCAGTCACCACTCCTGAGCACAGATTTCAGTGTTTCAGGTGATTTTATCTCACTGATTTATTTCACTGACCTGTTATTCTGCAGTGAATTAGCTCTGAAATGCTTAATTTGTGAATCAGAGTGAACTTTCATTGAAGCATTTACAGCCCAATGCCATGCCATGCGTTTTTTCCTGAAACAAACCCGGCCAAAAGAAAAAATTAACATCAGAATGCAGCAGGTTTTCCTTATTTTCTCTCCAATTTTTATAGTGGAATCTTTTAGAGGAGCAGCCAAAGGGAATAAATGGATTAAAGTCACAGCTTTCCATTGTTCCAGTTGTAACTGAAACAAAATGAAAACTGATACAGAAAACATCCAGACTCTCTCCAGAGCAACTCTTGCTGCACCAACAAAGCTGATGTTTATTTAAATATTGAAGGGTGGATAACAGAATAAAATCACCTAAAGCATTTTGCTGCATGTTGACACAATCTTAATTAACTCAATATCAACAAAACCCAAACACACATGAAGAGAAAAGCAGTTTAGGAGAGACTTTAAATAGAAGGAATAATAAACAGCATTTATGCAACAAAGATGAAGCGAAATATTTTTAGGATTTAAACATGTTTAACATCCTCAACAAAGTTGGTTTATTTACAAATTCATTATAAATTGTAGGTATGGGGAATATGGTGATATATTAAGGAAACTTAAAAGGAAAAAAAGAGAAAAAAATCTTAAGTGGTGTGACTCTATCACCTATAAACCTCTGCCATAAATTTACAACTCTAACATCCGTGGCATCATAAATCAGAATTATATTGATATCGAATTAGGAGGATGGAAAGTAACAGGGGTGAATTAGCATGGGTAGAATGAATTAGGCAAGATGGTAACAAAATAATGGAAAAGAAGGACCATGGAAAATATGATCCCTCCAATATTTAGGTAATGTATTGAAAAGCAGAGCAGATGAAAATTGTGTATACACATACATTCAGAAATTCTCACAGTTGCTGCCAGGAATCTTAATTTTGCCCAGAGCCATGGATTATTAATAAAATAGCCCAATCTAAACACAAACAAATCCATTGTGTTTGAAGATGAAAGAATTATCAATTGTTGTAAAATGCCATTTCTCTCAATTGAGCAGCATCCAAGTCAACTTTTATAAGCAACAGCTGTGAAAAAATTTGCATGGCAAAAAAAAAAAAAAAAGAAAAAAAAGAAAAAAGAAAAAAGAATTCAGAAACAAAAGCAACCACACAGTTGGGGAATGGATGTTCTAGGCTGTTGCTCTCTTGGCTGCCACAGCAAATATTTGGTGTCAACATGGACAAATAAATATTGTATGTCTGAGTCACCGTTTTGAGCCCAGAGCTGCTCAATCAATGGCAATGTGTATTAATACCACTGCAATTCTTTCCCAGCATTTGGGAAAGAATACAATGCAATGTATAAGCAAGAGCCCTCAGGAAAAAATAAACAATAGAGGCTGTCCATGTGTAAAATGTGAAGGGAAAGGTTTGGGTCTGCCATCATTTAGGTGTGCGCTTATTAAAATTTTTAAAGAGGTGCCTCTGCTTGAATTAAGGTGCAAATGAAGCCAATGGTGTGGATTTTATTTAATTAGAAATGTGAAAGATTGAGAGAGAGAGAAATAGAAAAAGAGGTGGTGGTAGGTAAGAGAAAGAGAGTGGCAGAAACATATTAAGCAGAAAATATCACCACTCTGTGGATCCCACATAGCTGTTTTTCTGTTTTTTCTCCTCCTTTTTTGTTGAATTTTAGAGGGCAAATGGCTTAAACACTTGTGCAGATTCAACAATGATTTTATTCTTTTTTTTCCCCTCTAAGCCTTCATTACATCACTTGGTGCTCTCTGGTACCAGGCTGATGAAGGAATAAAAGCCATTGCTAAACTCTCCAGAATGCTGAGAATGTTTTCACTTTCCATTTTATGGCCAGTCTGCATTTGTATTTGACAATTTTGGTTCAAGAAACTGGTCCAACTTGACTGGGTTAGCAATTATTTCCTGGTAAAATGAGTTCAGGATCAGTGTAAATTCATCTTTCTTGGGCTTCCTCAGTCTGCAAACTGACAAATCTCTGCTTTTGGTGGCCTAATAATTTACAAACAGCAAGTACATTCTCTTTTCATCTAAGAAAATCACAAGAAACAGGATTTTCATGCACGTGGCACAGAAGAACAAACAACCTCACCAACAAACCAGCACCAAAACACTCACAGTTGTAAAACGTTGGGGTTTCATTCTTAACCAAGAAAGAGCAAGAATTTTTCTCAATGAAAAATATACTGGCACATGTTTTTTTAAACTCAGGAAATATTTTCTTTATCCTCCTAGCAATTGTATTTCACACTTCAACCTTTTTCTTATATATCTTACATATCTTACATATCTTATATATCTTATATATTTATCTTATATATCTTATATATCATCTTATATATTCTTATATATAAGATGTATCTGCATAAGCTGGTGAAACAAAACACTTTATACAGAAACCTGGACATCTGACACCACAATAATATCAACAAAGTTTTGAATATAAAAGAGTTTGACAGAGGAAGCAAAAGGCAATTTCAGGAGCAGATAGCATTTTTTTAGTTACATGGGTGTCTACAGCACCTTTCCAAAGCAAAGAAGAAGAAAACAAAAAAAACCTCAAAGTCTGAAGAAGCAAACCTGCTTTGTTTTATTTTTGCTGTACAAATTCTTCAGTGGGGGCCAGGACTGAGAAATCCATGCTCAACTCCCTACACTCCTTAAAGACTGGAACTTAATAAAATGTATTCCCTAAATATAGTCCTGTTTTTTTCAAGTTTTCCCCCAGTCCTTTGCAGATGATGCTCTCTAAGAGTTGTGTCTTCCCAAGCCCTTTCTGAACAGGAATAATCCTGAATCTCCCTCACGTATTTTGAGGCCCATTCTGCAAGGAAATGAATCTCTCCATTTATTCCCAGGATTTTCATGACTTTCCCACACAGTTCCTGCTCAGGACATCTTGAGCAGCTCAGCCCAGGCTCAGAGCTCAGGCTAACAGAGCTGCACATTTGTTTGTCATTCATGGAAAGCACAAACAGCTGAGGCTTTAGGAAGTCTATTCAAAAGCATGACAATATTGGGTACATGTGGACATTTTTTGAACATCCAGCAGCTAATTTAGAGGTTTCTGGGGTTTAGCAAAGGTCTGCTACAGAAGCTTCACATTTTTACACAATAATGTGTTCCTTTTCATTACCTCACACCCCGCTGGCTACAGGGATTTGATTCTGGGCTCATCTTTATTTGTTCAGGGGAAATTCAGATGAGGAGTCAGGGGCTGCCTTGCCTGTCCCACTTTTCCAGAAGGCCCAGCCTTGCCATGAGAAGTTCTCTAAGACACCCTTTTGCCAGCCTTTAATTTTGTTTGAATACAGATGGGATATAGGAACAGCTTCTAAGAAATCTGTCCCCCAACTCACTCCAGAGGGATAAAACCCCAGGGTTATTTGTTCTGGTTTTAGGTAATGGTCTTTGATCTGTGTTAGTCACACTTCCTCTAAATATTTTTAACTTGCTCATCACTGATTTCCTCTAATTTCAGACTTTTCTGAGGGCTCTCAAAGTGTTGCCTCTAATTTGTAGAAACAGGGGTGAAAATCTGGGTGGCTCCTTTGTTGTTGGCTCTGTGTTGGGTAAGGGGCTCAAAGCCCTCATCCCACCCCACAAAAATCACTTTATTTATTTCTTATTTCTTATTTCTTATTTCTTATTTCTTATTTCTTATTTCTTATTTCTTATTTCTTATTTCTTATTTCTTATTTCTTATTTCTTATTTCTTATTTCTTATTTATTTCTTATTTCTTATTTATTTCTTTATATTGGCTCCTTTATTTCTGTCATTTTTCCAGGATTTGGAGATGATAGAGATGATGTGCAGACTTTGAGTAGCCACCTCCTGAAACAACTCCTAGAGAAAAACCCTCTGTGTCTTACTGAAACAATTCTTCATTCCTCTTTCAAAAACAAGTTGAGAATGGCAATATTTTATTATTGCTTGCAGACGCAATAAATGTGACAATTTCCACTTGTTGGAATGTCAGTGAAGAGGGAATAAACCTTTGTGGGGACAACAACACGTTTAGGGACTCCGGCAACGTCTCAGAGGGACCAGAATAATAAATATGTTACATTTACACAGTCAAGTCTCTTTTGAGAGGAGCTGGTTGTCCTCAACATGAACAGTCACAGATTTAATAACAATTAAAAAATTAATGACAATTAAACAATTAAAAGGGTGTCTGTTGCACCCTTTGGGGTGAAAACTTCTGGTATTTTTGTTCTAGATAAATTTCACTCAGATCCAAATATTCCTTCCTTACTGAGCTACAACAATCTTTTTAAATCTAAAATGCAAGGCTTCAGTCCCACAATTTGGTTTAAAGAACAGCAGCTGTTTGATTTTGCTTAAAACATTTTAAAGTTGCTAAAGATTTTAGAAAAAGTATTATGTAAACACACCTGTAACCTCAGGTGAAAAAAAGCCTCATCTTATATCAAAGCATCCCAGAGGAGAGATAAAATCACTGATATTTATGTTGAAACTGCAGATAGGCAAATGTTAGTCTTTTCTGCACAGGCAATTTAACACACAGGCACAAGAATGCACGGAACACTAAAATTTAAATTTAAACTCAGATTGCCTTTGTGTAAGAATGAAATTTTAGGAAATTAAATCCTGCTGCAGGTGGGAATGAGGTTTGTTGGCCGCCACGCAGGATGTAAATTTGGTTCTGACATGTGACTCACAGACTTAAATAGTGGTAACATTAAAACTCGTTTTACATTTCTGAATATTCTGAATAGAAAGAGGTCTTGGATTGAAGCTTTCAAAGTACCTGTATGATGAAAGACTGCACAGCTTCTTTAGAAAAAGGCTTTATATGATTTGAGGCCTCTTTCTCTCTTTGGTAAGCAGTAAGACTGAACTCCTTCTGAAATATTTCCTCATTTCTTTTCAAGTGAAGGCAATTTGCTGGAGCCAGCTCTTCACTTTTCCTAAACAAGCCATGCTAAGAAGATTGTTGCATGAACTTGGAAGATTCTTAAATGAATTTGGAAGATTCTTAAATGAATTAAGAATCACAGAGGGAAGAGGAAGAAGGGGAATTTAGAGAGAGGGATGTACTCTGAAGCACTATCTTTTCACACTATAAAAGGTGAATTGAAACTTTAAATAACTACTTAACTTTTGCATGAAATGACTTCAAAGCTCTTTATATACGAAGCTGCCCCAATTGCCAGAGTGTATTGAAAGAATTTTTTCCACTCTCTTCAGGTTTCACTCCACAGGCTCAGTGTGACCTCACATCTGTTTCCATACACGGAGTTGCCATGGAGCTTCCTGGTGATGGAAAGCTCAAACAGGCTCAGACACAAAACATGCACGTGGATGGATCAGTGTCCTGGAAAAAGTGACTGGATACCTTTTGACTTCCACTGGATAGAGCAGAATTAAAATTAAATCCAGCCAAAAGGTACTGGTGCTGAAATTAAAGCAAGGAAAGGGGATATTTGCTGAATAAGAATATGGCACATGGAATTATACTCTTATTTATGTCAGTGGAAGGTCTGGTCCAAAAAAAACACCTATTTGTTAAAGCAATTCCATAATAAGAGGCAGAACTTCATAATAAAGTTTTATAGAAAAGAGTCACTCCTTTTTTATTGTCTCTAACTGTACAAGAAAAATATTAATCATGACAGAAAAAGAGTTCTCAGTACATGAGCAATGAAAATGTTGATTGTGAGATAGGTAAAGACATGGCCTAAAATCAAAAGTATATCTTTGAAAAATACTGGGGTTTTTCTGTTGTTGTATCAACAAGTCCAAAGCACAGGGAATAAGGAAGGAAAGTATTTTAATGTATTATTTATATCCAGGATTTGTCTTGACTCCTGTTCTGATATCCTTTATTAAATCCCAAAGCAGATGCAGGTTTATCTGTTTCTGTGTAAGACCAACCTTTGCTCTACACAAAGTTCAGTCAAAAGATGCCTGGGAGAAAGTGCATTTACATTTACATTTACATTTACTTTTAAATTTACATTTACCAGGGAGGATCAGACCACCGTGACTTCCTCCTTCGTTCCCTCCTCGTGCTGAAGAGTGGGGATCAAGGGAAAAGGTCTAGCACCACCTCCTAGGATCCTGCAAATCGCTCTTAACTGGATGCAAATTTTGGCCAAATCTGCCTCAATTCTGGTTTAATTCCAGCCCTAAATCCTGGCCTAGCTTCAAACGAGCTCTCCCAAGAGCGGGGCTGAGTTCTGAGTGTCCCACCTCGCAGAGCACGGGGAGAGTTCTGATGCATCCCCACAAAGGATGAAGGATTTATGGGTCTGGATCTCACCCAAACCAAATTTGGAAGGCACCACTCAAATGTGCTTTGAACCCTGCATTTCATGCGAACCTGTTGAAATTCCAGGTGAATCAAAAACCTGTTTCTGTATCCCCTTGTGAACCCATGCTAATTCAGCATTTCAAATCCATACTAAATAAATTCACCTGGTTCTACAAGGGCAGGGACCTGGCCCTTTAAAGGCAGAGGCCTAACTTGGTCATTTTTGAAAGAAATTCAATAGGAAATAAAACTACAATGCAACATCTTGGCTAACACCAAGATTGTGTTTAATCTCTTGAGTCTAAGGACAAGATTGTTTTCCTTTTCTTTTTTCCTTTCTCTGTAAGGGTTTTACTTTGATGCAGAATTGAAATTTGAATGACAGCCAATCGAAAATTAGGAGTTATGTGGCATGAATAATGTAATTTTTAATGAATGAAAACTTCAGGGGATGCAAATCATTCTTTACAAGAGATGTGGAACAAACAAGTAAAAATCATCTTGATTAGACATGGCCCTAAAAATGTGGAAAATGCACAGGATTTGTTAAAGCATTTTCCAGTTGGATGGCTCCTCCTTTATTCCATTTCCACAAAGTGTTACTGGGAATCTCTTTATATTTTTAAATCCAGGTTGTTGCCCTTTTCTCTTCCTCTTTCTTTTCTGTCTTCTCTGTCAGATGGAATCTCATCCTGCAAGTCTTTATATTGCTTTAATATAGACTGGAGTGAGTTTTACCAAAGAAGAAGCAGATTTTGGAACTCTTTTTGGAGTAAGTTCCATTTGCACCTAATCCAGCTGCCATGCACTACATCATGATGTCACCCAGAATATAATAAGAAATACTAAAATGTGAATATTTTTACACTCCATGTTTTTAAGGCTGCAGCCTTGATGGCTTTAGCAGACATCGACTCATTATATTTATTACCTCTGATATTACTGCCTAGAGCTGATTTAAATTCAACATTTGGAATTGTATTTTCTAATATTAGGAAATGTGCTAAAGCCTCTTTCTTTCCGTATCACGCTCTGTAATTTATTGCTGTGTTTCCAACCTGTCTGATATTGACAAATACTACACAAATTCTGAACCCAGGGATCCAGACATGCTCTGTTATGTTGCCCAGACAAGAAAAATTGGGCCTGGTGCTGTTATTTTCATTTGCTGTGTAAAACTTCCACTTAAAATATTTTAGCAACAAATTTCTTTTGTGCCTGCAGGTCTCCCAAAAGTCTTGATAAAGCTGATGCCAAACTTGGTTCTTATGTAGTGACAAAGCTGGATCAAATCCCAGGGGATTATCAGGAAAGAAATTGCAGTGGGACACATTTTAAAAGTTAATTTTTAGAGTAAAAGATATTTAAGAGTTCACCTGCACAGTGAACACAGCAAAACCCTAGGAAATGGCATCCACAGGTGCTGTGTTCCAAAATGCCCCAAAGAGAGAGACACAGATTTCCTACAGGCTTTAAATAAGTGTTGGCACTTCTTGCTGAAGTATTTTTGGACATTCCAGCCCAGCAGATGCCACATTAAAGTTCCTTAAGAAAACAGTTAGATAAGGTCTATTATGATGTTAAATCTGAATACAAAAATAGGTTGCCTAAGGCAACAGGAGGCAGATAATAAAAGACAGTGCGGGAGTGGCTGAAAATAGGTCTGTTGACTTAAAAAAATAATTTAGAAATCTATTTATTTTTATAATAACACTAATGTCAGAGAAAAAAACCCCAACAAACAACAACCATTGGAAGAACTGCTGTGTCCTCTAAAGTGGGGCAGGGAGTTGTAGTTTTTATCAGTACAAAGTAATCCAAGATTTTGATTAGCAAATAAACCCATTCCCCTTTAATAATAATGAAAATGTACCAGCTTGCCTCAAAGTGCAGTGGATTTGTCAAGAAATCTTGATTTTTAACAATTTCTCTTGCAAATTATTTAATTTTGTTAGTGATGTTAGGGAACAGTTGTCATTTACGGCAAGGAAAATGAATTTGGTGTGTGAATGGTTTGATATTGAAAATTGAGGTTTAATTGCAGAAAGATCCACGCAAATGCTTTGCACTGATATCAGCAGTACTGCTCATGTAGTGAAAGCCAAGCCATCTGTAGCACTCTGAATAAATGACCCAGTACAGGGAAAACCCTGAATTTTTGAGCTTTACTGATGTTGGAAACCTGTGTTCTTTCAAGTTTTATTTTTAAATTTCATTTCTCTGTATCTCAAACTTTTTGTTGTGTTTATTCCTAGTCTGGAAGAGAGAAAGAAAGTGGCAAATAAAAATATTATAGAAATGCTCAAAATTCCCACTGGATTAAACCTTTGTCAGTGGCAGTGAGGAGACCACCCCAAGTGGTTTATAATGCAAACTGCTTCGAGAAAAGAGTTCAGGACAAAGTTTTGGCCTTATTCAAGTAATTAAACTTCTCTCCTCCTCCTAAGATTGCACATTCTTTGTGTTCAGTTCTTTAATTGCTTTGTGCTTATGGAGAGAGGTCCCATAAATCTGAGCTCTGCATTGCTCTGCTGAAATCAGAGTTTCAGAGGAAGGTTTGTGGGGTCAGGGTCTCGCTTGGAGGGACCTGTTCCTTCCCCAAGGAATGTTATCTCCATGTGGGATGTCTGAAATAGGCATGAGGTTGAAAAGAACATCCTGGGCAAACCATATTCCCAAAGCTGTGCAGGCACCTCGCTCTCATTGGGGAGATTTCAGAGGTCCATTTAATCAATCAATCAATCAATCAATCAATCAGAGTTTAATGACTCTCCTTGTCAGTCTAGAGGATATGGGATGGAATTCCTCACTAGATCAGAGAAGAATAATTAATAAACATTAATTGCCAGCTGGGGTTAAACCACTACAGTGTGAAATAACTGCAAGGTTTGTGAAAGGTGAGATGCTAAACCAGAAATTCCAGCAGGAGTTACCCATGGGGAGAGGCACAACGAGCAAGAAACTGCTCTGCTTCCTTCCCTGGGTCTGCTTCATGAGCTGCCACCAACTCCAAAGGATTTGTTCCTGTTTATGCATTAATTGGGAAGTAATTAAATAATCTTATTCCTAGTTCAATCATAAAATCATAGAATGGTTTGGGCTGGGAGGGATCTTAACTCAACCAATATCACCCCTTGCCACCCCTGCCAGGGACACCTTCCACTGTCCCAGGCTGCTCCAAGCCTTGTCCAGCCTGGCCTTGGGCACTGCCAGGGATTCAGGGGTGCCACAGCTTCTCTGGGAATGTGTGCCAGGGCCTCCTCACCCTCCCAGGGAAGGATTTCTTCCTGTTATCTGACCATAACTGAAGCTGAAGCCCCAGGTTTGACCTACAGAAGTGTGTTTTTGAGGATGTCTGCAAGGGCTGCTTCTTCAAATCTTCCCAGCTTTGTTTCTCAGGGGAAGATCAAACAGCAGCAGCAACACCCTTAAGTATTAATTAACTTCTGGACTTTCCATGGCTGCACCAAAACCAATGGTTTAGAAACACACTGTGAAGTCAAATTAACCTATTTTCACTGCATTAAAAAACTTGGGGGGATACAACCCTAGCTGGGCATTTAGCAGTGTATAAATACCTCAGAAGTGTTTATGCACTCCAATGGTTGCATTACAGTGCAATCAGAGGCTGTTGAATTGCAGCTTTATCTCCTGAAGAAGACAGAACACAATTGCTTATTGTATTTTGATGCTAGAAATAACCTCAGCTCTAACTGCCCCCTGCTTCTCGTGTCCCATGTGCCCCTGAAAGCCAGCCCAGAGCTGGAATACTCCTCATCCTCCACTCCAATATCCCTGCAGGACCTGCTGTGGGAAAGCCAGACAGCTCACCACGATGCAGAGCTGAGCTCCTCCTGGAAGCCAACAGCCCACTGTGCCAGCAAGGATTTCACTCCAGTGGAATCCTCCAATCCCCCAAACCCTGGACCTGGGCTTGTCTTGGCTGCAGCAAACCCTGCACTCAGGAAACTGTTACAGGAGCAATTTTAGCTGCTGTGAATTGCACTGTAAATGTCTTCTATAGCCTGGCTGAAAATGTCTGGCACTTCATGTGATGGGCACACAGATGAATGACCTACCTTTAAACTAAAGTCAGTCCTTCCCTGCTATAATTCAGGAAAACCCCATTGTTTCCACAGAAATCAGGTGAATTAAATGTCAATTCTGACTTCTTTTGTGTTTCAGATGTCCATTAAGCCCACTAATTATATAAACTATTTTTATGCTAATATTTTTATAAAATAGTGTCCCTAATTTCTGTAGTTGCTGAGAAATCTGCATATAAATTGCTGCTAAATATGAATATCCCTTTAAATAAATTCAAAACTATGGTGGACAGAGAATATTATTTAGTTTCCTACAAAATACTCTTTGATAATGAATGCAATGATCAATGGACAATCAGTGGTCATAATTTTTCTTTATGCAGTTGAGTGGGAAAAAAAGAGGAAACTGTAAATTCAAATATCGAAATAGTTCTTAAAAACCAGAGTAGAAACCAAATAAATACAATTCATATTGCAACTTGTCACATCATTGCATCCATAGAAGAATTACAAAACAAAAGAAAACACAGGACAGCTGCTATGTTTGGAGTTTGGTGGGAAAGGAGCACTTGGTGTATTTTCAATGGCTTTTGTCTTTCTGAAGCTCTTTGGATGATTTATGTTAAAGATGGACTGAAGTTAGGTGGGTTCAATTGCTGTGTGAGAACCTGCCAAGCGAAGCACAGAGAATTCCATCAGTCCTTAATGAGATGGCATTCTTTTCTTCCTTCTTCTAAAACAAAATAAAACAGCAAAGCTGCAAACACAGACAGATGAATGCAACAGAAAAGTCTCTTCCCAGGCATCTTTCACTGCTCCAAGGCTGTCCCTTGTTGCATCAAAGCTCACACTGTAAGAAAACACACCTCAAACCCATCAGGAAATAAAGGCATTATCAACATTCTTCCTGTCAGAGCTGTCTTGCGCCAGAGGAATTATTTCTATTATGAACTCACCTGCTCCTTGGAATTTCATAAAGCACATTTCCTACGGGGGGGGATGACAGCAGGTGGATAATTCCTGAAAGCTGCCCTGCCAAAATGAACTTCCCCACATTGTTTCAGCCACGTAGGCATGAGGTTTTTTCCCCACAGCAAGAAATGTACTCTCATTTCTGCAGATAAACTCCTTTTCCTTGGTCCTAAGCCCACATTAGCATCGTTCCTTTGCTCTTTTACACCTGCTGGAGGTTACACTGAGCATCAGCAGAGTTCCAGGGATGGAGAGAGAAACTGCTGTGCTTGGAAAGCTTCAGACTGAACTCAGCAGGACCCCAGGGGGACATGAGGGACAGAGAAATTGCTGTGTTTTAAAACCTTCAAACTGATCTCAGCCACCTCCATTCCCCTACACCTGATGGCTCCAGCAAGATTCAACATCTAAATTCTCCTTAGAAGCAGGCAGAGGATCTTTTAGGACCCCAGCCTGAGTGCCTGGAGCACTTGTGCACCCTCCAATCTGCTTTTTTGGTTATCCTGACTGCCACAGGCAATCCCAGCTTGCACACATGGGATGTTCCTTCCCCAGCACTGTGCAGGGTTCCCTCAGTGGGAGGCCACTTGTCAATCAAAATTAAATTCCAGGCCTCATTCTCCCAGTGACTCAAGGAAGGTCAAACAAAATTTATCCTTTACAGCTTAAGTGAAAGTGTCTTTTCCTGCCAAATAACCCTGTTATGTTTATATGGCCCAGATCTCCATCCTCAGCTGTTTATTTACAGATACCAGCAGTGCCACAGGCAATTATCTTTAAATATCCTATAGCAATGTTAGATAAATAGAAAGCTATTGTGTCTCTGGGTGGTTTTTTCCAACATTTGAAATATTTCTTACATGCTTTTAAAAGTTTTTTCTCAGCCAGGCCCCAAGAAAAAGATGAGATTGGTTCCAGTTTGAATGAGGAAGTTCTGCAGTGGATTTTAGGAAAGAAGGAAGGACAAAGTGACCTTTGGGCAATGTAATCAATATCCTGTTCTGAAAATAACAGCTCACTGTCCTGGAACAGAGGCCAAGCTAGGGCCTTTTGTCCCCTGATTCTATGAATATTTTAGTGGAGGACTCATTGCTAGGTTTTTATCTGTGAGGATTTCTGCTGTAGCTGTGGGCTACTGATGTTTCTGGAATATTAGTGGGCAAAATACAGTTTTTAAATTATTTTTTTAATATCTCCTTTGCTTTTGTTTTTAATTTCTAACAACAAATACTATTGACAGAAAAGCTTCAAGGAGATAACTTTGATACTGGAAAGTATTTACCAACTTAGAATGTATTTTTAAAGATGATACTGACACTAAATCACAGTTGTCCATCACAAATCTTAAAGAAAAGATTTAATCCCAGCAATCTTTTATAGTTTTATATTTATATACAACAGGTAAGAGAGGAAAGAACCTTTCTAAAGAGTTAATCTCTCCTAAATCTGTGAGAATTTCTGCTGTAGCCGTGGGCTACTGATGTTTCTGGAACATTACGGGGCAAAATAAAATTTTTAATCTATTTTTTTAATGTCTCCTTTACTTTTGCTTTTAATTTCTAACAACAAAGTTTATTGACAGAAAAGCTTCAAGGAGATAACTTTGACACTGGAAAGTATTTACCAACTTAGAGTGTATTTTTTAAGATGATACTGACACTAAATCACAGTTGTCCATCACAAATCTTAAAGAAAAGATTTAATCCAAGCTATGTTTTATAGTTTCATATTTAAATACAATGGGTAACAGAGAAAAGAACCTTTCTAAAGAGTTTATCTCTCCTAAATCTGTGAGAATTTCTGCTGTAGCTGTGGACTACTGATGTTTCTGGAATATTACTGAGCAAAATACCATTTTTAAATTATTTTTAAATTGTCTCCTTTACTTTTGCTTTTAATTTCTAACAACAAAGTTTATTGACAGAAAAGCTTCAAGGAGATAACTTTGATTCTGGAGGGTATTTACCAACTTAGAATGTATTTTTAAAGGTGATACTGACACTAAATCACAGTTGTCCATCACAAATCTTAAAGAAAAGATTTAATCCAAGCTATGCTTTATAGTTTTATATTTAAATACAATGGGTAAGAGAGGAAAGAACATTTCTAAAGAGTTTATCTCTTCTGGAACAGAGGCCAAGTTAAGGCCTTTTGTCCCTTGATTCTATGAATATTTTAGTGCCAGGTTTTTAAAATCTGTGAGTATTTCTGCTGTAGCTGTGGGCTACTGATGTTTCTGGAATATTACTGGGCAAAATACAGTTTTAAAATTTATTTTTAATGTCTCCTTTACTTTTGCTTTTAATTTCTAACAACAAATATTATTGACAGAGAAGCTTCAAGAAGATAACTTTGATACTGGAAAGTATTTACCAACTTAGAATGTATTTTGATATTCATACTAAATCATAGTTGTCCATCACAAATCTTAAAGAAAAGATTTAATGCAACAATCTTTTATAGTTTTATCTTTTATCTACAAAGGGTAAAAGAGGAAAGAACCTTCATAAAGGCTTTATCTTTGCTGTCATTCAACCCAAAGAGAGTTTTCTGCTACAGAAACCAGGGAAAACAAATAAACCTGGCTGAATAGTGCAGTGATCCAATAAGATTTTGGGGATTAGATGGAGATCTCAGTGAGCTACTTGTATATTGAATTTAGGCAACGTTGAGTAATGAATATCAAGGGTTATGTATTGATTTTGGATTATGTTTGATTTCAAAGGAAGTAATAATAAATCCAAAGTTGGAAATCACACAGGGCTAGAAACACTCTCAATCTTCTTGCAGAAATCAAATCAACTAAGGCACGAAGGAATTATTTTCCTTACTGAAGGAAAAACTGAAAAAATAAATAAAAATAAACAGATCTTTCTCTGATTATTGAGAAATTTAGGAAAGCACTGTTAATTCAATTTAAGGTCTTTAGATGTAAAGGGAAATGTAAAGGTGTAAAGACACAAAGAACAGCAGATTTTCCAAACCTTTCAGCCAGTTCACAGGTAATTAATTTCCTGTAATTCCAAAAAGTGAGCATTGCAGTTCCTCACTATTTGTTGCCTTGTAATCCAAAGAAAAACCTTGCAGTTTAAAGGAAATTAGAACAGAGGATGCTCATGAACTCATTAATGGAAATTTGCTATGGAGAATTTGATGTCATGAAGACTTTTTCCACTGTTTCCTCATTAACATTTTTGCTACATTGACCCATATATTAAAGTGTTTAGTTCTCTCCTATATATACACACTTGATAAAGCAAGGACTTAGTGAAATATTTATATATTTTTAAAGCATGGAACTTTGTTTGAAGGGGGAAATATTTGTTTTGAAAGTTATTTGAAACTGGAGGTCACAGAACGTGGAAATACTACAGCAAATTAGTTAATGATGCTGGCTCCTTGCCAGGAAATGCTGCAGTAAAATGAACAGGAAGAGGGCTGGATTCTGCACCTCCAGACTTCCTAAAGTGTTGTTTCTGAGGAATGCTAAAAGCAGCTTTTCAATAAAGTTTGGGAATGGCAAGAGTGGCCAAACTTCATACACGTAATTCTGAATTTCCAACTTTCACAACGGAAGTTTTTTAGATTGTTTCAGTTCAGATCCTTATCTAAATATTAGTTTTAACAGTGAATTGTTTCACCTCTTTTTGATTTTTTTTTATCTTTTTGTTCCTAAGGAAAGTACCTGAATGGAGGAAGATTGTGGAGTCCTTTTTTGGGAATACACTTTACTATTATTTGCATCTGATTTATTTTTCATAGAAGAAAAAAAAAATCATAAATGAATCAGTATCTTTAGCTCTCAACTGAAGGACTATGAGTAAACAAAATTCCCAGTTTTCTGTCCCCTGCCGTCCCTTCTTGAGCTCTTCGAGATCTAAATCCATTCTAATATGAAAAAGGAAGAACAGAAATTGCAGATTTCTTTTTTAGAACATCATTTAATCCCATGTGTCTAAGAACATTGCCTTCCTGAGCTGCAATCTTTAAAGATGATTTTTAATAATATTTTTTAAAAATTCTTTAGGGAAGTTTCTCCATTTGTAGAAGTATTAAATGAAGGCAATAATCTAGCAACTCTTCTGTTTTCTGACCACGACCCTACTCCTGCCCATTTACAATTCTTGTTTTCCCGTGCTCTTACATTCAAGTAACTTTTGTCCTTTAATTTAATTTTTTTTCTCCATTTAATAACCTTCCTTTGACTGCAAAGATTTGGAACATCCCCCTTCATGGTGATTCTGCTTTTCTTTGGCTCAGGAACTCCTGCACCACGGAACACAAAAGCCATTTGCTTTCCAAGACTAAAAACATTGATGAATTGTAGTGAGAATTTCTTTACGAAGCAAAGTGCATTCCAAACATTTTTCCCATGACAAAAATGCTGAATTTTCATGCACAGACTATGTATACACAGAATAATCTTGAATAGATCTCTGAGGACATAAATTTCTCCCATGACCTGATCACTCCCTGTGTTCAAAAATTCTCTTGCAGCAGGAAACTTCAAAGGTATTGCGAGTTCCAGTCAAATCCATAATTCCAAATGGAGACATTGCAGGCATCAAGACATTATTTCTGATAAGGAGATATCAGGAATGATAAAATAGGAAACAATCAATCAACAGAGCTCTTTCCTATGCTCTTACAATGTACATGACACAGTTTTACACATAGCCCTTAAGACAGAAATTATAGTATTTTTCCTTTAAAAATTAATACAAATCCCTTCCCAAAGGAGATTGTGGTCTCTCTATACTTTCCAACTAGCATTAATAATTACGTTTTATATTTTGCGAATTTTTAGCATTTCAAGTTGCTTGAAAAAAATCTCTGATTAAAAAAATACTCTCTCCACTTCCTTCTTTGAGTTAGTACATGAATTATCTTGCTGCTGCTCCTGCCTCTTTTTCCCAGAGTGACAAAAATCTAAAATAGAGTGGTTCTCTTGTAAAAAGTGAGTGGATATCAGGATTTTAAATCAGGGAGAGGCTGAACCTTTATGGGAGATGGAAATCTTTGCAATCAGTCACTCCCTAGCACTGCACAAAACTTGGACATAAAGATGGAAAGGGGAGGGAAAACCCAAAAACAACCTCAGAACAAAAGAAACCGAAACAAAACACAAACCTAAACCCAGATACCCAGGAAAACCAGCTCTCTCCATCTTCAATTACTGGGTACAAGGCCTAAAAGGCAACTTCCAGACCCCACTGAAGTTCAGGAGGATGTTTGCAATCAACTGCAGACCATTATTTTTCCAGCTCTGGTTAACCAGATATATTAGAAAATAAAATGACGGGAGTCTTATTTAAGGGAAAGTGTTTTGAGGCCTCTTTTTGTATGATTCTACTCTATCACATTCCCTTTTCTTTTTGATGCCCTGGTTGGCTTTATAAACTCAGATATTTCCAACCAAAAAAAACAAATTCAGCAGGAGTTCTTTGAAGGGAATAAAGATATAATTTAATAAAAGATATAACACAAAGATGCTACAATAATTGCAGAACTTCTCCAATGTGGTGTCACTGGTGGTAATGCTGGGCATGGGGAACAGCTGCTAGGGATTTCAGGATGAAGAATGGTAGGAAAAAGAAGGGAAAAGCCCAAGAAAGTTCTCTTTTTGCTCCTGCTCTTGACATTGCCACAGTCACCTCCTTCCAACCATAATTCCTTCAGCAACTCAGCTTTCAGTGCCTCAGGACATTGAACAACCTCTCTGACTTGTGTCTTTGTACAGAAATATTTGTACATGTATTTATTTCTATTTTCAATATTTCTATTTTATATTTATATATTTTATATTTTTATATATAAACACTGGGAAAAGCGTGTGTTGCAGAGAACTGGAGCAGGGTGTCATGTGGCAAAGCAGGATGGAGAACCAGTGACATCTGGCAGGATAAATGGGATTGAAAATATCCCAGTTTGACAGAGCTGACTGGCAACAGAGATATTTCAGGGAGCTGCACCCTGTCACACTGTGGTATTTTTTGCTGCTCTGTACCTTGAATATGGCAGGTTGTTTGCACATTTCCAACTCTTGTTTTCACAGTCCTGGCTAGGAAGAAGCTGAGAATAGGCAGGATATAAAATATTTGGCCACAGAAATTCTGTATATGAGTATTACTTCTTTTCCTTTTCAGATATGTGCAGTCAGCTCCAGTGGCTCAGTTTATATTTTGGCTTCAAATGCCAAGTTTAACTTGGCTCTCCAAGCAAGGATTTTGGTTTACCAGAGGTTAATGGCAGCTTTTCATTAAAGTTGTCCATATAAAGACACTTGAATGAGAAGTTTAGGATGTTTGACATAGTTTTCTGATACTTCTTGTGGTTGCAAAATGGAGACCATTAATATTAATGCTCAAATGTTTGAGAGAACAAGAATGTAGAATAGCAGACATGGTCCAGGTGTTCACATAACTTCCAGACTGAGTTTCCTTTTCTTGCATCTCTTCTAGGAGGAAAAATTCATAAATCTTTGGATGACGCATCTGTAGAAGTCTGCTCACCCCAAAAGAGTGAGGCTTCCTAAGCAGACAATTTTAGGAGGTGACCTAAAAAGCAATTTTTATGGAGTGTTTATCACTTCAGATCAAGCCTTGAGTGTCATTCTGGCTCACCACCCTCTAGAGGCTCACACTTGTGCATGATCTGCATCTGCACTGTCAAATCAGAAATAAAAATGAACAAATGCATGGGACTGATGAGATCCATCTGTAGAAGAAAAAAAAAAAAATTTTCAAATGCTATTACAGCCCCAATTTCACATCAGTGAAAAATCAGAGCTAGCTGGGGAGGTTTCTGAGGACTGGAGAAAAATGAAGGAATTCTCAAAGCAATTGGGAAACAATAATTTTTTCATGCTCTTTGTCTGCCTGAACACTTTCACCTTTCTTCCCCAACTTAATTTAAGACAGAAGAATATGGATTATATCAGATATCCAGGATTTAGCCTGGTTCTTTCCAGTAGTAATCTTGTGGTGTTATCAAATAACGTGCAAAGGTATTTTTTGTGGGAGGATATTAAACTTTCTTTAAAATGCAGTTATCAGCTCAAGGAGCTCATGATATTAGAAGGAAAAGTTCAGCCAAAAGATAAGGATCACTGATGCCTGTGGATCACTGATATTAACACACACTCTCTATTTGTCTCTGCTTTCCAAAAAAAAAAAAGTCTACCCCATATTATTTCCTGCAGTTTTCCAAGTCAACATTTGGCATCATTTGACAGAGAGGCCTTAATTATATTAAGAAAATGCTAATTAGCAATTTCTTTTTGGTATTTATGATGCTAGAAATGAGCAAAGAAGAGGCATAAAGATAATCCAACCCTTTCCTTTCCTTTCCTTTCCTTTCCTTTCCTTTCCTTTCCTTTCCTTTCCTTTCCTTTCCTTTCCTTTCCTTTCCTTTCCTTTCCTTTCCTTTCCTTTCCTTTCCTTTCCTTTCCTTTCCTTTCCTTTCCTTTCCTTTCCTTTTCCCCTTTCCTTCCCTTCCCTTCCCTTCCTTCCCTTCCCTTCTTCCCTTCCCCTTCCCTTCCCTTCCCTTCCTTTCCCCTTCCTTCTTCCCTTCCCTTCCCTTCCCTTCCCTTCCCTTCCCTTCCCTTCCTCCTTCCTTCTTCCCTTCCCTTCCCTTCCCTTCCTTCCCTTCCCTTCCCTTCCCTTCCCTTCCCTTCCCTTCCCTTCCCTTCCCTTCCCTTCCCTTCCCTCTGAAGGAGAAGATGTAAAATAAGAAAGAGGAATTGAAATAATTGAAGTAATTTGAAGAAACAACCCAAAAGAGGGGGAAAAAACCCACAAGGGTTTTTCCTCAACACTTCTATGTAGATTGATTTTTCCCTGCTTCCTCTCTGCTTTTTTTTTTTTTTTTTTTTTTTCTTTTCTGGTTTTGAAAAAGCAAATTCTTATCCAGAGACCAAATTCTTCAGGCTGAAATCCTTGCTGGAATTATCTATTTCATGATAATAACACTGAGAGACCACCGACGTGCAGTGTTGTCCAATTTTTCTCAATTTAATTCCTAAAAAAATGATACCATTTTAACCCACGTGTGAAGATCTGTCCTAAATGGAATCCTGGGAAATACTTTGATTGTAGAAATTTCATGCTTTTATATCAGAAAGAAAAGAGATGTTCAGGTGGCTCAGCTACTTTTTCTCTCTCTATCACAACATTAATTGAATGAAAATTCAGTTGCTAAAATGAAAGCAGTGGATAAATGGAAATTAAAACTGCAGGTACTGAGGTTGTGCTGTAAGCAGGAATTATGAGAAATGCAGAAGATACTGGGCAACCAAATTAATTGGGTAATAGGAAAGGAGAAAATTTGTGTTCAAATCACTAAACCCAAGCAGATCTGCTTAGAGGAGGGGAATTTGCATGAGAGGACAATCCCTTCCCTTGTTCCCAAGCAGGGATGATGACCAGCAGTGACCATCACACGAGGACTGACGTCATGGAAGGGACAAACTGACCCAGCAGTGCCCACGTCGGAATATGGGACAGTGTGGGAACTCTGGAAATTGGGAACTGCCATCCTGAATTCAAAAGCCTTAAAAAAAAAAAAAACTGAAAAAAAAAAAAATTATACAAGTGCCTGTGTGCAAAATAAAAAGCCTGAACTAAAGTCCATTGAAAGCAACGTTGGTCTTCCAATTAACTCCAGCAGGCATCTCATGGATCCTGTTTGTGATCATTAGGAATGAAAAACAGGAGTCTCATGATTCGGCCCTAATTACCCCAAATATTCATTTAATGAAATCCTGACTGAAGGGGAGTGGGTGAAGCTCTGCCTTTGACTTGCAAGGAGCCAGGAGCCCTGCCAGGATCACACAACACAGAATTAATTGAGGAACATTCTGCTCTTAACCTTCAGCACAGGTAGCAAATCTGAATTTAATCAGCACAAAAGTTGAGGCAACGAGTGGGGAATAATCAAAACCATTCTCTTAAAAACCCAGATATCACCTTTTTATTAATTTCAGAACTATCATTAAGATTGGAAGAGTCAAAGTGTGCAACCTTAGGAAACTCATGTTTTTATTCAGCTCTTGAGGCCACCAGAAAGTTTTGCCAAACTTGTTAGCAATTCATGAGGACTGAAGACAGTGCAGGGATATTTTTATGCTCTAAAAGCCACCAGGAAAGATCAATCCTTTTGGAAATCAGGTTTTGTTTTACCAATGACTACTGAAACTACGACTGATTTGGCTGGATCTCTCATGCTGCTTGCACAATGCAAAGGAACATAAATAAATAAATAAACAAACAAATAAATAAATACCTAAAACTGGGGGTGTTTTCTGCCACAGACAAATCTCGAGGTACAAGAGCTTGGTTTAGGTATTTTTTCCTGTGTCTTGTCACGAGTTTTGGCTTTTGACAATCGAAACAGACACCTGCACCCCAGAACAGCCAAAATGTTATCTGAGGGTGTTTAAAGACAAAAAATTGTCTGGATTTATTCATGCAGGCATTTAAACCCATTCATTGCAGGGTGGGGAGGCAGAAACTTTCCCAACAGAACAGACTACGAGTCCTTCCCCAGCTGTTTCCTCACTGATAGGAGAACAGACCTGAACTGGATGCTTTACAGCATTTTTAGGCAAACAAAACTACTACTTTTCCTGAGGAATTAAATCTTAACCTTAATTCCCACTCAGATTCCATATCAGCTGGAAAAAGAAGAAGACCTAGATTTGTTCCTCCTATTTTTTAAATTAAAAATATAAGTTTATACAGCATTTTTTTCAAAGTGCCTCATAGAAGGTAGATTAGGAGCACAAGAAAAATTGAGAGTGGGATTTTGGGGAGTCAAACAGTGCTTGGACATTTGAGAGAAATAATTTTATATGTTTTAGTTCCCTTAAAATGAAAAAAATTCTCTCACTTCACCTAAAACTCTCTCATTTTACCCTGCCCTTTAAAAGGGGAGAAATGCTTTTGTGTCAGATACTCCACCTTAAACAGACCTCTCACATCAGTGGTGATCTCCTGGTATTCAGAAAGGTTTAGTGTCATTTAAAATCATTGCTTTTAATCTCAGCTGGGTTTAGATGAATATGAAACAACATAGCATTGGTTTACGTGACTGTAAAGTCTCCCCAGGTGTTTTTGCCAGTTTTCTCTTGCTTTTCTGAAGATGCTCACTTGAGATTTTAGAAAGCATCACAAATTTCTTATAATGAAAAATGGTAGAGGCAGGTATTTATGAAATAAACTGTGCCTGAACATCTGCATTGATTTGAGGATTTCCTCAGTAAGCCACTTTTGCCAAATAATTCATTTTTCTATTTAGATTTTTTAAGCTCATGGACTATTTCTTACTACAATTTAGCAATAAATGATTAAAGCATATTCATACCTTCTCAAAACCATGAAGCATTTCTGTGGCCTTATCCCTGTCTCTGCTTTATACCTCAGTTAATTTTCTGATGTTGGCTTCTTCAATTGTCATATTTAATCTATTGCACTTTTAAAAATTTACATTATAGGGAAAGGAAATGTTCTAACGTGTCTCTTCAAATTGCACGTTGAGAGGGAAGTTCTTGTGTTTAACGAATATTTTACATTATTAAATATAAATATAGATACAAACATAAGCAAACATAAATATAAATATATAAATATAAATATAAATATAAATATAAATATAAATATAAATATAAATTAAAATATAAATATAAATATATTTATTATAATAAATATATTTTTTACTAATATAAGATATTACATAAATATAAATCTTAATTATTTTATATTATCTTGTTGGCAAAATCTCTTTGCATCACATTCACTCAAGCAAAGGCAGTGATATATGATGTAAACTCATTTTACAGAGCTTTTGTTGTTCCACCCTGCTGGGAGTTGACTGTGGAAATGTTTCCTGGAAGGCAGTGCCCATTTGGGATCCCCTTCCAGGGAATGGACACTCAGGGGACACCCACAGCTCATGACCTCACATCACACTCAGGCGAATTCTGATCATTCTGTCCTCATTCTGATATAAATAACTGAATATCCCACAGTTACAGCATCCCAACCTGCCCTTTGTCACCCTTCCAGCCAGAGGAATATTTCAGATAACTCAATCAACGCCAAGAAAAAATATTCCCTGTGAGGAAAAGCAGTTTGTTTAGACCAGGAGAGGGTCAGGCCATTTTCCTGGCCTAGGAAGATCCCTGTACTGTGAATTTCAGCGCAATCTGTGCATTCCATCACATCACTGATGGCAAGAATTCGGGGTATACACACAGCAGAGGCACAGGAGGAGATAACCAACCCTTCATATCTGCAAATTCCTCAGCCATGGCCTTGCTCCAGTTCTTTGTTATCTTGAAAGAATCCTGCCTTGCCTATTGCTGTGGTGGCAAAGGTCATTTCTGGAGATGGAGCTGCCTTCCTTTGTGCTGGGATATCCTGCAGAGTGCTGTTTGTTAACTGATAATTATACTTCCTTTCAAATTTGTTATTTGACACATAACTCTTACAGAGACATCAGGGTTAAAAAGGAATTAAACTAAGCAAAAATGCTTTCAGTCTGTTATATTTAGATAAAATCAAAGTTTCTGAAGACTTGAAGAGGCCTTAGGCTCAGCAGATTTGTTAAAAGAAGCTTAAGCTGTGTATATTCACAGTAAGATTTAGGATTGCAAATATCATTTTAGATGGCCTGTAGGCACTTGTTAATATTTCCTACTGTGCCTCATTTAATTAATTGATTAACTGATGAAAATCACTACTGGAACTCCCACATTGTTCAACTTTAACAAATATTTATTCACATAAAGAGTCTTCTTTCTAATTCTGGTGACTTCAGGACAAACCTGCCTTCATAATTGCTCACAATGTTGAATAGAGGGGGTTTTAGAGAATAGAAATATCACAGAAGTATCACTCCAAGGACAGAATAAAGAGGAGAAATCTCCAGAAATGAGGTTCCTCTTGGTCAGGCTGTGGGAAATGGCAGGAATGGCAGGAATGGCAGCAGGTTTTGTACCCACCTGTAAATATCTATATCTAGGGAATGTCTCCAGGTGTTCTAATGCTTATTGCTCTGGATCTTTCTGACTTTCAGAGAGGAAAACTGAAGAGGAGAGTTGGTTTAGCTTTTGAAATGTTTCTTTCTTAGAAAAAATTCCTCAGAATTTCTTGAAAAGACCAAGAACAGAGAGGAGACTGAAGAGAATTCCTTGTTATCCCAAGACCACTGTTAACAAATATATTCTTGGCAAATTCTTAGTGATGTTCTGGTTAAAAATCAAACTCTGCATTATTTAGTTTGAATTAAGATTCACCACCTTGTGCTGCTTCTGAGGCAGACACGAGAAAGCTGATGGCAATACCAAGTTTTAAATCTCTGAATTCATGGTTAATTCAAGTGACACTTCAGTATTGGACCACGATCTAGAAAAAACCCAACACCTTGTGGAGGTGGAGGTTAAACTTCATGGAGGATTGAATAGCCCTCAAATTTTCCCTTTTTGATATGGCTCTCTTATTGAGTAAAAATATTATGATTATAGGATGAGGATGATTTCTTTAAAATAGCAGTTCTCTTTACCTTATGATGATATACATATTAGGAAGTAAAAAAAAAAAGAAAGGATGTTCAACAAGGTCATAGGGATACTACAGAATTTTTCTGGTAAAGAGAGGAATGGTTCATTTCTGACAATAATGATGAGAAACATCAAGATGCCACTGATCAGCATCAGCAATGGGGTATCCTGAGCTGTGATGCTCACACTGCCTCAAAAAGATGTGCCCTTACAGAATAGTTTAACAAGCTATTTTTGATTATTAAAAAGGCTGAAGGATTAAAAGATATGCATCACACAATGGAGAAGAAAGAATTCCTGAGGCCTTTTGGAAACCATGTTCTTAAACTATGTAAACTTGTTCATAAATATTTTCTTTTTAGGAGTGGCAAAACACCAAAACCCTGGCATCTATGAAACTATCATTTCTTTATGCTGAAATTGTGAATGGAAGAAACTGTTTAGAAAATTGTGACATCTGCCAGATCATTCTGCTGCCATTTTAAATTCAAATTTTTCTTCCAGTTTCACCTTGTACTTCACTAAGAGCAAATGTAATTCTGCTATGATTTTTTTTCTGTAAAAATTCTCTTTCCTTGTAGCATGTTCCCTTCCCTATCAACCCATTCCTGCATCACTCAGAGCATCATTTCCCTCTGTCTCTTGTGCTTTACCCTTCCCAGTGTCAAAGCCTTGACAAAGAGCTCTGAGCTGGGAACCTTTTGGAGCTGCTGTTGGATTGTGGCAGCCGTGCCAATTCAGGATGCCAACAATAACATCCAGAGGATGCTGTGTGTGGCTCTCCCCTCACTCTTGGGATAGGGTTTCTTTGACAGGCTGGATAATGAAGTGGGATGCAGCAGAGGGCAACTTCTTCTGTACGTGTTGGAAGCCATGAGGCTGAACGTCCAAACAGCTTTTAAACGACAAACAAGAAAATAAATTGGGCTACTAAAATGTTCCAGTGCCACTTTTGAACATTCAAAGAGCTTTTAAATGACAAATGAGAAAAAAAAAAATGGTGCTGCTAAAATGTCCCAGTGTCATTTTTAATTACAACAGCCTTGACAATACGTGTGCCTTCATCCTTTTAAAAAAGCACAAAAGTTTAAGCCTTGAAAAACTTTGCTAAGGTCACTGACTTTGGGGCCCACTTGTCATGTGTAGATTTGAGGGTTATGTGGCTTAAAATGGACCAAAATTTTGGTTTCCCCTCTTTGAAGACCGTCTTGGTGGAAGCGTTTGCATTTAAGAAAGGCACCTGTAACTTTGGCCCTCCTAAATCTTGAGTTGAGCAGAACTTTACCAGCTTTCAGACCATCTGACTGAGGGGCCTTGCACACCACCTGAGGAACAAACACAAGGAATAAATACCCAGCTACTAATAAAACCTTCCATTTTATCTATTCTGTTCAACCTCTGCAAAGATGATATTCAATATATGTACCTATAGTTGATGAAAGGCATAACCTGATTTTAGAAAAATTTAACTGGCAAAAAAGACATTCAAAATGAGGTTTTGTTGTTGTTTTGGCATGACAAATACAGCACTTGATGCATGCACAGCAGGCCTTTCCTTTCCCTGCTGACTTTATTTAGTCCCCTGAGCTCCTTTTAATATTTCCAAAGATCTTGGCCTTTAGCTTGCCCTCTGCTCATGCACAGTGCTGAGCAAACAAGGGCTCCAAGAAAGAAAGAGGCTCCAAAAGACAATTTCCCTAATCAGGATATCTCCATCCAGCTGCCTGCTGAACTTAACAGCTCCTGAGGGATCAGAGCAGTCACAAAGTTCATGAAATGCCTTTGACAATGACAAACCTACTGAAGACAAGATTAGAAATTATGGCTCAGGCTGAATAACATGAGAGAAATGAATATTGGGAGTATTTATTAATGAGCATGCATTCCAAACAGCCACAGGACAAGTTACAATCCTCTTTGAGGGGCATTTTTAATTCATGAAACAGAATATTATCAAAATAATCCATGCCCAACCTACAAAGAGAGTAACTTTCCAAAGGCAAGAATCTGTGGCTGCCCTTGTGCAAGGCAAAATATACATGAATAAAATAAGGAATGTATGCCCTAAACTTTCCAAATACCTTGAAATTGGTGAGCTAGATAGAGACAAATATATGCTTTTAGTAAAACAGGCCATGGAATATTTTTTATTAAACTACTTTTCACTTTCCTGGCACTTTTTAAATACTTTTGGCATCCAAACACATGGGACCACTTCTTGAAACTGCTAAAATACAAGGCTCAGTAGTTTTCTCTGTAGAATTTTTCATCAGTTCCTCTTATCTGCCTGCCAAATTTTTAGATAAAAATTCTTATCATTTAGCCCTCTGTTTATCTATTTATTCTGGGTTTTTTCCCCCACATGAAGCTGGGAAAAGCAACAGCACATGCCACACTTAGTTGTACAAATCTGCTCCCTCTTTTTGCCATTCCCTCAGCGCCTCAGAAAACAATGTTTCAAAATACACTCTGTCCTCTAGAATTAAAATTAATATGGGTAAATTTAATATAAATATGAATGGTTTTTGTCCTGCCTCAGCATGTGCTTCCAATCAAATTTTGTTAGGACTGACACATTATTCTCTGAGTCCATGGGTACAAACAGGCTCAGTCTTTCTCAAACCATCAGAGTGACCCATGGCCATGCTGATTCTGGATTTATCAGAGTTATCAGAGGGACAGTTCAGCACTCCAGGCTGCTTTTGCTGAGATATTTACAACTACCACACCAAACCTCTCTGTTCCAAATGTTATCTCTCTTTTCCCCTGCAATAACACCAGCAGCACTGAAAATAACAACAGTAAAAGCACTGAAGGAGTTCAGCACCATTAACACAAACTTATGAAGGAAATCTTATACAAAATCTACATAACAGGCAAAATTATTGCCCTCCCACAGTTATTGGGCTGTGCTTTATTAACAATTTCTTAGGATTAATCCCTTCATGACACCAAAGAAGTGGTAATTTTTTAGTCTCCTCAGACTTACTGCAATATAAAAAGTACTTTTCACACTGACCAATTTTGTTTTCCACAGTGTCAAACCTCTGACTTTCTTAATACATTTATCTGGAATATATTCCTTAAAAACTGGAAGATGATCTGAGTTCTGCTGATTTTTCACCTGGTGAATGATTAAAAACAGGGACAAAAATCCCAGGTATGAGAAGGGTGCAAAGGCCAGTGAGAAACCACACACAGAATGAGGCAAATCAATGAAAAGTCTGAATGCCACGATTGTAAAAATGCAATAGGGTGAACTTTGAAAATTAGGACATCAAAGCCTAAAATGTTTTAAATGTGGTAACAATTCGGGGAAACAAAGCATTCAAGAGTAGAAATGTCTTGGGAGAAGCTTTAAGAAGAGAATTCTCTGAGAGAAGAAAATAAGGTTTTACTTCATGGTGGCTGTTTGGTGTTGGAAAAGCACAAGCACCACTCCCAGAGTCTTCTCCTTGCCAAACTCCCTGGGCCTTCTCCTTCCTAACCCACAAGAAATTTATTGTTGTGCAAGCAGGAGCAAGTTATCAGGTTTATTTCAACTTGGATTCTGCAGATAATATTTTCACTGAGCCATCTTTGTGCACTAAGAAAGGCAGTTTGAATTTCATAAAGAAAGTACATTTTTGGTTTCATAAATTGATTTTTTTAGCCACGCATTAAATCAGAGCAGTGGAAAAAAATGGAAGAAGGAGCAGTTTGAAGTTATTTTAATAATAATTCCCCATTACACTTATTGGTACCTCAGAGGATGTTAAGAATAAAAACCTGGTACTAAGTTCTTACAAATAAAGACACCATAAAATAATTTCCAAAAGATGTTTCTAAGGGAAGAAAAGAGCTGATGTCAAATGGCTGAGGAGACTAAGAGGAAATTAAGAAAATTATTCATTGTAATGGATTATAAAAGCAGACTATATTTTTATAATGTGATATAGAAGTTAATAAACTGTATTTTATTATAAGCATTACCCATCTCTGGATTTTCTCACTAGTTGGTCAAGCTAATTACTGGTGAATCTATTCCTCTCCAGTGAGACACATAAAATCTGGAAGCTAAACTCCTCCCTGGATAAAAGAGTGACTGATTTTCAGTCATGTTGAGGAGATTGCCAAATACTTTCATAAACCCCACATTTTTACTATACCAAATCTTCTTGGAAAAATCAAGCTGTTCATGTGGAATTTAAAGCTTCTTTTAAGCAAAAATAAAAAATATTCTACTAGAAATTTTCCTCCAGACTTCTGCTACTTGCATCTAATTTTTTTTAATGTTTATCCTGTGCTTTTTGGTTCTTTGCTGCCAGAAAAAGTGTTGTAGATTGTCAACACCAAGTAGAACTTCAAGATGCCCTTGACTTTATATTTAGTGCAGAAATCCTCAGATTAATTTCTCAAATGTTCATTCAGAAGATTAAAAACTGTACCCATGAATTCTCATTGCCACAAGGAACACAAAGGAAGGATGAATTCACTTTGGATGGTTTAGAGCACAAGAGTAGAGGGGAAGGGAAATATTCTGTGAAAATGCAAATTTTAAGGACCACATGCTTGCAACAAAACCAGAGCTCCCCCGTTTAGTCTTACAGCACTTTAATACTCATGTAAAGGTTTAAACCAGATGTTTAAACTCATAAAGGTATTTTAGTAAAGATTTTACTCCACAGGATTTGTAAAACTGGGAGTGGGGATTTACAATTGTGTGTATTTTAGCTTTAAGATGTTTATTTGTCACTAAAAGAAAACCCCCTGAGTCTCAAAACGTCCTCAACACAACCACACTTTTTATAAAAATGAATGATAAAAGAGAGCTCAATTTATTTGAAGAGTTTTGGAAACTAAAAGCTATGAAATCAAATTTTCTTCCTTGCTGTGTTCCCAGAGTGAGAAAGCATTTGTCACAGCCTAACAAAAAACTCCAGCATTCCTGAGAAACATGACAGCCAAGTGGAATTCGTATTTCCAAAGCTCATAAATGGGTTAAACCCTCAAAATTCCAAATTCCTTGAAACCAGGCCAAGGCAAATAAAAAAAAAAATATAAAGAGGGGCAGAGGAGGAAGAAGAAAGCTTTCCCAACTGTTTGACACTTTCCAACATGCTACTGTGTGCTGGTTATTTCTTGCACTCACCAAAGGTACTGCATCATAAAAGGAATGAAAATATAATAAATTGTTAACCGTGGGTGTTATGGGCACATAAAAACTAATTACATCTCATTCCATTTCTGTGGAATTGCCACACGTTCAGATTCTGGGATTTGACACTTTGCATGTTAAGGGCCTTTATGTTTTGCTTTATTCTCCTGGATAGAGGGGAGTAACCCAGAATTAATTCTGCTAATGCATGACACAGTGACTGGTGACTGCTTATGGAAATTGCCTGACACTTCTGCTAGAAAAACCCATTTTCAGATCCTTAAACTCAGATGTAGCCTGGTATTTTTCATGCCACTCCAAGGTTGATTTATTGCTTTACATTCCAGCCATTTCTGAGAACAAGAGAAGAGAAAATGTGCTGTTTTACCCACATAAATTGCAACAACAACAATAATAATGATAATGGTAATGATAATGATAATAATAATAATGATTGAAAGCAGGAAAAAGAAAATAAAGCAGCTGAAAAGACCTGGCACTATTGAAAAGCAATTTCACAAGGGTACCTCTGAAGGCCAGATGTGCCTGTCCTTATCACTCCCGGTAAGATGCAGCCAGATTTAACCAAATTTAAAGAACTAAAGCTCGACATGAGCAACATCAGATTCCTGTACAGGAAAAGAGGCTTTTCCTCTCAGCAAAAGAGCACTTCAGACTCTGTGAACATCCCATTTGTCCTGCCTGTGAAGAGCTTGGGATTGCAGAAAACTGGAAGATCTTTGGGACACGAATTCCAAACAAGGAGCCAGTGGGAATGCAGAGTGCTCAGGTGGATGGAAGGTGACCACACACAAATAAAGCGGGGGAAAAATCGGATTATGAGTCAGGAAGAACAGGCACTACCCAAGCAAGCAGACTGAGGTGAGGAGGAGAAAATCAAGTTTTAAGGAGTGAGTTGAGGGGTGAAAAAGTCGGGACAAATGAGTCAGGAAAAGAGAAAGATCTATTGGAGGCAATGGGATACAGATCAGGTGTGGGAGCAGGAAGTTCCACACTTGTATGCCACATTTCCTTCCCAGAACTTGCAAGACACCTTAAATTACAGATGTATTTCTATTTTATTTATATTTAGTTCTATTATTTATATTTTTATTTATATTGTTTACATAAAACTGCTGCTCATCCAGCCAGGACATTGTCCCCCAGTGGCCCTGGTCCCTGCAGAGCTGAATCTCCCTGCTCAAGGCTCCCTCCTCTGCCTCCAGAGTGATCAGCAGAGCTCTGAGCTCTGGATTTCACAGCTCCACGCTGCTCCCAGGGATTTTCTTTCCTGCCCATGGACTAGAACCACTTCCACATCACTTCTGGAGGGCCTCTCTGGCTTGTTTTGTGGCCTTTTTCTCTCCCTGGTGCACACACATGCACACACACATACACGCAGGGTAAAATTAGATCTGACAAGGCATGCAGATGAAAGCTGGGAAATGCTGCAATTATCGTTTCCCACGTAATCTGAATTCAGGCTTTTGTGCACGGATTTTAGGGTACAGTTCCTAAAACTGCTGTGTCATTTTGAACAAAGAATGGGCCCTCTCTGGGAAAGAATGAGAGTCATGACGTTACCTACAGAGATGAAAAGGCAAATGAGGCAAAACCTCAGGAAAACTGGTTAGAAATGTCAAGATCAGAAAAGAAAAAGTTCCATTTCCTGGAAACCTGATAGTTCTCTTGTTTTTTTAATGTTCTGATTTCAAATAAATTCACAATATTCTTCATTTAAAAAAAAGACTCAATTTCTTTGCCCTTTTTATTCAGTTAGATATTATCCAAAGACAATGGAAGAGGTTTTGGGAAGCCCCTTACTACAAAAATAATTCATGAAAAAGATCAAAATGCTTAAATCCAAACACTTCAAACAGTACTTGTTGCTAAATGCTGAAACTCTACCCCGTTTTTACCCCACGTTCTGAGCAGAGAGAAAATAAAGATAAAATCTTAAGGAGCCTTTTGATTTCAAGAGTTTCTCCAAGTTCTGGCCTCATGACTTGTGCAGCTGAACCCTGCCTTGGGGAAAGGGATGAGACAATAACATGCTCCAGACTTTCAGTGTGGTGCTGGACAACTCCCTGAAGCTGAACTTTTCCTGGGTCAGCTGCTGCTGCATTTTCTGTTTGTCTAGACTGGTGTTCCTGGATGTGACCCACAAAATAACTGCACTCGCATGGTGACAGCTGAAGGTGGTAGGGATTTTACTGGGAGCGTTCCACATCTGTCAAAATATTAGAAAAAAAAATAAAAATTAAAAGAAATCCAGATCCTGCCTGTCTTAAATTTGGCCCCAAAAATGAGTGGCCAGTCAATCTCCATGTCTGTCCTGTGGTTTGCAATTTTCACTGTGGGAATGGCTAGAACGCTGCACTGTGAAAATGAAATGTTTGTGAAGTGGTTCTTCTCCACTGACACATCCCATAATAAATCTCAGGAGAAAATGGATGGCATTGTTTTCAGATGTGGCTTTGAGCAGCACGCAGTAAAAGGGCCACACAATGAGCAGAAGGAAGAATTATTGAACAGTTGCTAATTAAACCAAGTGGAGCCACCCCAATCTGTCTGGTCTGTGCACAGAATTATGCAGAAATCTTGTGAGGGAAAGGGAGGAAAACAACTCTCCTAGAGCCCTTGAAGAAGAGACTGAAACTGAAGTCATGTGGGAAACTTCAGCTTCTACATTTTCTACTTTTCAGGCTTTAACTTTACATTTTCTGCTTTTCCTATTTTTTCCTCAACAGCATCATTTTAAGGGAGGAGGCTCCCAACTGCTCATATTTAATGTAATGTTGGAATTGCAGCACAGCATCTTCCATGGGCAGATGCAACCACTCAGCAAATCAAGATTTTTCCTCAAAGCAATATTGTAGAAGATTTCTGGCCCCAATCACCCAGATCTCTGGATCCACTATGAGGGTTTTTTGAAGGTTGTTTTTTTATGTGGGTACCATGTTGATTTTTATGTGTCCTGCATTAGAAGCAGTGCCAATAGTGAAAGAAGGCCTTTTGTAATGGGTTAAAGATAAGAAAAAAGGAGCAGTAACAGCCCTCCCAGAAAGTGTCAATCTGAGCAAATATCCTCCCAACACAACTGCTTCCAGGCCACCTTCTTGGCTCAAGATACCTACTCCAATATAGCAACATTTTCTCCACAGTTCCTGCCTAGTTTTAGCCAAAACCTTCAGAACTTTGTTAAACTACTTTCTCAGCTTTGCTAGACTCCATTTTCCTACTTTAACATCTAAGAACAAAGCAATGAATGTGGAGAATTCCACCACTTCTGTTTCCTGGAGAGAAAAATGTTTTCCAAATCAATCAATCAATCAATCAATCATGATTTAATTTCTCTGTAGAACAGAACTCCTGCTCTCAGATAGCAGCACATTTTCCTCCCAAAACCAGCAGCCCTGCAGATTTTCCCTGGCATTTCCCTGGTATGAAAACAGAAACAACTTTCATTAGCTGCAGTGGCTATTGGAAACCTCATGTAATTCAAGGGCCAGACAAAAATGAACAATGCTCAGTGACCTAAATTCCTCACATATTAACACAAAGCATATTTTTGTTATAAGCCAATATTCTTCGAAGTTGTTGGAAAAGGCTGGAAATCCAAAGCAATAGGGAAGGGAACAAAAAACTGAGTTTTACATAAAGACACCTCTGACATTCCTTTTCTTCCCTACACCAATGCACCAGAATTCCTTTAGGGATAATTTCAAGACCCTCATTACTTCAGTTGCACGATAAAACACACAGTGTCACTTACAAATCTGAATTCTCTCCACAAATATTATTTTCAAAGCTACTCAGCATGTGGAGATACTGAAACCCCAGGGATCTCCCAGTCTGTGTCCAAAAAATGAGCAGCAAAACAAGATGTTCCTTAAAAATGTGTTTAACAAACAGCCTGCAAGGAGTATTGTGAACAGACAGCCTGTTTAATAAAAACTTGGTCACATAATAGATGTTTCTGAGCTAAGATTTCTCAAACACTATGAATTTGTTCTTCTATTCACTATTTGATAGGAAAAAAAAAAGCACAGAGTATTTATTTTGTACTTTCATTCATTTCAGGGGAAGTATGGAAAATTCAACTGATGTTGAAGTGGGAGAGAAAATCTGGTTAAATCCATGTCATTGGATTCTGGCTCTTTGGTGTGACTTGGACAGGGAGAAGGAAAAGGGAACTAAACAAGAAAGGAAATGAAAGTTTCAAAGCAGTTTAGAAGAGAGTGGGTGAATTGGTAAAGAAAAGGGCAACACTGACATTATAAAATAAGTTAAAGGAAGAGCAATATTTTAAAGACAGTATTAAAAGGCAACATCAAAATATTTCATAAGGCTGGACAGAACTTCCTTGTTTCAAACTTAGGATGGGAAACCACTTCTCACATAAAAAAAAAGTCTAAATGTAAAACTAAAGCAATCACAGTTATGAAATATTTTTCTACAGTTTTCTTTAGTTGTGCAATAACATCTTTATTGTAGTCCTACTGGATGGAGCAGCAGTTCTGAAGTACTCCAATTGGGACATTTAGAAGTTATTTAATAGGGAGATTTTCTCTTGTTATTAATTTACATTGACTTGAAAATCTGGCCCATAGAAAATAGATTTCAGTTTTGACAAAGTTCTTATTTATGACAAATTTTCTAATTTTTTATTTGTTCTCAAACTGATTTGAATGCTTCTTTAAAAGAGGAGAGAGTAGGCCAGGTAGGATCTCTTGGAAGAAATGCACAAAGATTGTGCCTTGTCTTGGGGAAATAAATAAATCTGAGGAAAGATGCTTTAGGGGTGGCAGAGGGAACTCAAAGCTAAAAGAATGTAAGGAAAATTCTCAAATTCTGTTGATTACTGAAAAGAGGAGGGAGCACCCACTGGCTTTAGAGACTGTGAGGAAGATGGAGAAAAGAACTCTCATGGGAAGCAGAAAGAGATTGAGGATCTTACACCAAGGTAAAAGACTTAAAGGAAAATATCAATTAAACCTTCAAAGCAAAGAACTGTCTTCAAGGAAATTTGGCAGGAAAAGAGCCAAGTACAACCTCTTTGTTTTCATTATTCCCTCCCAGCTGACCCAGGGTCATTGGGTCAGAGTTTAGTGGCATTTATTTGACCACAAAGGAAATAAAAGGACAAGGCATGAGGCACCTGCCAAAGGATCTGCCTGAATGTGAAGGGGAAAGAAAAGGTGCCCACTTGTATCTTAAAGGAATCTGCAGCACTCAGGGTGTTCTTGCTGAGGTTCTACCAATCCTCCAGGAATGCAGATACTGCTGGTGGTCAGAAACCTCAGCAAGAAGTCTCTCAGGAAGGAGCTTTTATTCAGTTGTTGCTTTTAAGCAAGTCAGTTTACACCTAAATAATTCAGCAATTGTGTCCTCAATTCACTCAGGGTGTGGTTTTAATATCAGAGTCAATTGTGCCTAATGACATTCCCTATTTGTGCTGTTTTAGAGACAATATCATGTTTAACCAGCTTAATATTTTCCAACTGTACAGATTTCAGGCAGAAATTATTGGTATTTCTGGTTCCATCCTCACTGGAGGCACTGGCATTTTTCCATCTTTAGCATGGGGTAGATTCAGACATAGACACTGTGGTTGTGGAGATTAAATTAAATCATATTTTTGTGTTGAATTTCTGCTGCAAATTAGCACTTAGATTTTGTTAACAATTGCTGCAGAGAGTACATTTAATCATCAGCAAATTAGCATTGCTTCAAATTTTCTAATTAAGCTGTTTCCTCAGATTGCTTGCAAAGCATGTTACAATCAAGAGTTACTGAGCTGAAGCAAAACTTATTTCCAAAAAGTGTTTATATTCAACATTTATCTGTTACAGCTACAGCAGAAAACATCTGAATTAGCAGGAATTTACGTCTTGTTTCGAAATAAAAAATATTACGAGAAGTAATCTTTCTTTATTCCTCTGTAAATTTTTGCAATTCTGTAACATGTAGGAACAGAAGTATTTAATACAGGAATAACCTGCTGTTCTGGAAAAGGAATGACTCCTGAAGAGTCATATTTTCACAGAAAATATCAGTTTCTGTCAGAAGGAAAAGTATTTTTATAGGTGTTATTTTGATCAATTAGACGATGAACAAAAAGTATACCAGAAAACCATATTGCTTATCAGAATTTGGGATGTTCATCTGCTCAATTTAACAAAACAAAAAAAAAAAGTAGAAACTTCCACAGTTCTACTTTCACAATTCAACAGAGTGGAGTCTCATTGGATTCCTGTAGAGCATCTTGTCTAATTGGAGAGAGATGGAGAGAGACAATTTACAACAGCCTGTGGTGACAGGGCAAGAGGGAATGGCTTCAAACTGACACAGAGGAGGTTTTGATGGGATTTTGGGGAGGAATTGTTCCCTGGGAGGGTGGGGAGGCCCTGGCACAGGGTGCCCAGAGAAGATGACAGTGCCCAAGGTCAGGCTGGACAGGGCTTGGAGCAGCCTGGGACAGTGGCAGGTGTCCCTGCCCATGGCAGGGGGTGGCACTGGAGGGGCTTTAGAGTTCCTTCCAGCCCTAGCCAGGATTGTGCAAACCTCCAGCTGATGTCATCCTTCCTGAGCTGTGACAGCCTGGATGGGTGGGTGCATTTCTGTCAGCGTGTATGGCACAGACTTTTCCAAATGCTGCCTCACTTTTAGGAATTTCAAGTGCAGAGCTGAGTTGTGAGCACTGATGTAACACTGTTGGCTGTGAGACAGACTGGGCAGGTTCCTCTCTGGCACATTCAACTCACCAATGCCCCTGAGCTCTTCAGTATTTGCTTTCTCTCCCTTGGACACATTAATCTGCTGCTGGAGGAGCCAGACATTCCCTCCCCCTGCTTTGGCTGATGATGTCTTTAGCTCTGTCAGCTAAATTATGAAATTATACAGAGTTGGATTCATGGAATAAATGCACACCCTGCAAGTTATGGACATTCAGCATTGTTCCTTAGAAATGTCCTTACCTCCAACATGTTATGAATGCATCCCTGTGATCAAATAAACGTTTCACACAGCCTTGGAAAAAAGCTGGGTTTAGGCTGTCACGTGCTGTGAATTGTCTCACCTTTCTGATGCTGAGCATTTGGAAAAAGTGACATTTTATATACATTTTTAGAGTCCAGAAAGAAGAAATAACAATATTCCATCAGAGTATCCTTGTTATTACTGTATTCTGTAGTACAAAAAACCCTTCTGCAGCTCCTGGAAAGGAGGGAGGACAAGTCAAGTTCTGTCTAGAAAAGCATCTCAGGTGAAATTACTTTGTCATAAAATGTCACTCATCAATTTTTATCCGAAGTACCAAAAATACAGGCCTTGCTTTTATAAATGCTTTACAGAGAGCAGCAGGAGTCCCCATCTTTACCTTAATAATTAATTTTTCTCACTGTGACAACATCTGAAGTCCACAGAGAAAACTTCTAGGAACACAGTAAAAAAACTGTTCTCCTCCACTAAAAGATAATCAATTGAAAGTAATTGGAACATCTGAATAAAAGTGGTCTTATTTTCCAAATTTCTTAGGGGTCTAAATGGCACAGACTTGAAATTTCTTAATATCAAAAGCTTGAGATTTAGCTATAATTATATTTACAGGCAGGCATTTTTGGTGTAGGTGAAAGCACTGTGAGATTCCTGTCTTGTCAATAGTCTTTTTACAAAGATCATCTGTCAAATCTGTATTTTATTCTAGAAATATCAATTTTACTCTAAGTGGCAAAACACTGCAGTAAGGACAGGAAAATCTAGATCAGAACACTCTGGGAAACCAATTTATCACTGGGTTTATTATTTATACAATTAACCCACCATGGAAGTTCTACCTGAAACAATTTCAAGGCCTGGACTTGGAGAACTTGAACGTCACCTCCCATCTCCCTTTCTTATCTTGGCAGATGTGATGAGAACAGTTTGGATTTTTTGCTGAGAGTGAAAATAGCTTTGTTTCTTCCCCCTCCACATTCCCATTGTCACGAAAGGCAGAGAGAGGATGAGGAAAAAGAGTCTGTGAAAGTGGCCAACAGCTCATATTTACCAAACATTGGCCTAGGCTAGAGATAAGATCAAGATTAGAGGCTTAGCAGTCTGACAGGGAACTCTGGAATTCACCATTCTGAGTGTTTTGGTCACATTGATTCACGATTAGATCTGATCTAAAACTCAGCAGTCTTGGGGATTATAAATTATAAATTATAAATCCCAGTGGTCGTGGTTGCTGGAAGGGCTCCCAGGGGATGGCAGAATTTGGCCTCTCAGCCTCTTGTCTGCTCTCTGTGTGTTTGCAGATAGAGAAACCCAGACTCCACTGGGCTCTGCAGCCCAGACCAGCCCTTTGGAGGAACAGTCCTGGGGGGAAAAAAATCCTCTTGCATTCTGTGGGAGACCCTATCCAGTGAAAATATCCCTCTGTCCTCCTCTGAGCTGAGCAGCTCTGAAACACCAGGATCGGCCAAGCTCTCACTGCACGAACCATGGTTGTGGACACAAGAACTGAACAGGACCAGGCAAATCTCCTTGGCTTCCAAAACTCTGGAGACACTATATTTTCATTTTTTTATGGAAGATTTACCCACCTCTAGAACACATTGGCTCATCACATCAATTGATTGGTGCCAGGATCCTGCCAGAAGGTTTTTGGTTGTTGAAAGCCCTGAGCTGAGGATAGGGGTGAGCAGAACATTTTCTGGGTGAGCAGAACTTTTTCTGGCAGTGGTTTGCATTTGTCTCATGGAAAGACACTGCACTGAAAGATAACTGAGGTAAATATAGCTAAACATGCAGAAATTCAAGGATGTTCTCTAGATCACTGTGACATCAATTATCCTCTCATCCAGCAGTTTTCTCTGTGCTTACATAAACCTGGGGTACATCCAGATTAAACACATTATTGCCTGTGTTGCCTTTTTTTCCCCAGATTTTTTCACTGGAACGTGCCCAATCCAATTCATCCTGGCTGATTTTGTAGCTTCCCCTCTTGACATTTCTTCTACAAAGACAGAGCTACAAAAAAGATCAGGGTTTACCTGTCATTTTTCTCCAATAGCTGCTTTCCTCCCTTTATTTTCAGTGGCAAAACAATAAATGTATTTGCTGGGGAAAAAAAAAAAAATCCAACCACAGTGTTCCCTGACTGAAGTGAGACAACACTGTAAAAATTTTTCAAAAAATCAAGAAGTAATATGAAAATGTACAAAATGCACTGATTTTGTTTTCAGTTCAGTTTTGGATTTTATTATTTAGCTTATCCATTTCTAAACCTTATACTTTTAATGTAGTTCTGAGGAGAAAATACTGGAAAAGTCTATTTGATTGGGCCTTCCAGAATAAGAAAAATAAATGGAAGTGTATCCCACAGATCTGACAGACATTAGTGGCTAAAGTGGAATATTCTGACTTACAAACCCTGTTCTCATCAGGAACAGGCTGACAAGCTTGAAACCATGAGTTTGCTAACAAAACAACCACCAATAAACTTTATCTCCACATATATTTGGCATTTTTTTGTCTCAGTATTGTCTCTGCAGTTGAGAGAGAGAACACGGAGGAAGGAGGAACTCATGGAGAGGAGTTACGATTTTCTTGCATAATTAAGGGTAAGAATCCAAAGAAATGTAACTGCATCAGCAAATATTCCACAAATATAAAAGATTATTCTTATCTGCACCAAACCCTGAAGCTTTTGCATCAAATCAAGACTGTGACAGTCCATTGGAAAGTGTCTTAGTGCTGGTCAGTTGTCTAGACCTAGATTAGTGAAAAAAAAGGACATAACCTTGTCAACTGGACTAAAGTTTTATTATCATTACATTTATTATTATTATTATTATTTGTTGAGAGTTTCATAGTAACCAAGCTAATGTGAAAATGAGGAGTTCACAATGAGTGCTCATTGCATAAATGAGAGCAAACCACAGCATGGAGTGTTTTGCTTCTCACTGTAACCGCAGGGTGATGTAATACAAGAGTGGGATATCTTATCTGCCTATGGACCTGTGATCAGCAACAACTATCATATTTATTAGCTTTTGCTGGAGAGCTACACAGCTGTTGACAGTCCTGAAGTGCTGCTTTCTCTGTGGTTAAAAATTCAATGAAAGAGCAGCACAGCAGGCCTGAAGGTCCTCACTTAAAAAAACGCCTCCAGAAATAAAGAAACAACAAATAACACACATGAAGGGAGGAAAATTTACAAAATATCTCACATAAAATATTTGTATTTCTGCTGCTATTGGTGTTAGATCAAGCTGAAAGCAGTGGAGCCACCTTTTTTCTTTTAAAGAAATAAGAGGTTCAAATATTGATTGTAACCAATTAATTAATTAACAGGATTCATTGACCCTGGTAGACATTTGGTGCTGATCCCACCACTCCTGCCCTCAACTTTCCCTTTCTCTACTCTTTTTTCCAAAGAAAGGGAACTCGTTGGAAATGATCCAGCTGAGACATTAAACAACAGATTTGTAACAATATGGCTCACAGTCTGTTCTCATTTGTGCTCTTCCTTGGCCTTAATCCCATTGAAATCCCAAGAACTGCTTGGAGTTACACCCTTAAAATTAAAACCAGAGTGAGACCTGTGGAGTTAACGGACCAGGCCACATTTGAAGTCAGTATTTTCTGTGTATAGGCACTGAAATAATAAACCTCGTACAAGAGCAAAGGATTTTGACCAGTTTTGATCATCTTTTAATACCAGATATCCACCTTCCACTATCCCAGGTATCTCAGAGCTCCATCCAGCCTGGCTTTGGACACTTCCAGGGATCCAGGGGCAGCCACAGCTTCTTGGGGCAATCTGTGCCAGGGCCTCCCCACCCTCACAGGGAGGAATTAACAAAATTACAGGCTACCACAAGTTTAGAAGTCTAAAATTCTAGATCACTCTCCAGCTCACCTCCAACAGAGCTGCTCTTAATGCTCTGAAGTGATAAAGCACCCTGAGGATGAAGTGCTATGGATTTGCTCTCCTGCAGTGTGAGGTGTTTTAAACAATCCAGGAGATCACCAGGAACAACCCTTGAAGACTCCTCCTTTCTGGCAATGAGGGGATGCAGATGATGTGTAATTGAGAGTTTTACATTAAAGCTCCGTTTCTGACTCCAGAATGATTCAGCAGATGAGGTGCAAGGTTTAAACAGCCCAGGTGATGTCATTGCCCGGCACGTGAAGCTCTGGAAGGAGATCCTGGCAAGGCAGGTAATGATGTTACTGCACTCAAAGAAAGCCAAATATATTTAAGCATGTACATATATTTAAGTTGTACCACAGATTTCCCAATTGCAAGCCAAGTGCACTTGCCAAAAAGCCCTCCTAAGACTCCATAAATAATATGTGAGCTGTGAAATTTGTGTATAAAAGAGCTGAACTTGCCTTCATGGCTCTGGAGAGGATGCAGCAACACAACAAATGTTCAGGTGACTTGCCTACAACACGCCATAAATCAATATTTTGTGTGCAGGACCCAAGTAAAGGCTCCATGATGTTATTTTTATTCATATGGGTATGTGTGGAATGTCTGAGAGGAAGAGTCTTCATCATCCCCATATTTAAGCAGGAAAAGTGCAACAAATGTAAATGAAGAGCAGTGAAGAGCAAACCCCACCACACCTCAGGGACAAGAGACTTTCTGGTGAGGGCTGCACTTCCAAAGCAAGGAATTTTGTGGAGCTTGCCTGAATTGCAGATATTTAATGTTTGATTGGAAAGCTTCCTTGCTGAGTTAGTGTTTCCTACCCAGATAGCTGCTGTCTCTCTGGCTCCAAAAGCCACGATAGAGGAGTGAGCACAAGTGATGCTGTGCCAAGTGATAGCACAGAATTATCCTCTGCTTTCATTACTTGCCTTTCTGATGGAGAAAGAAACTGCTGTGCCTTAAAAACTGCACAATAGCAGAGAATATTCTCTCTTATGACTCAAGAATAACATCTCTAAACAGTTTTCTTACATCCTTGTATTCCAAAGACCCAACTTAAACCTGAAGTTGATTTTCAACAAGTTTTCCTTTGCAGTTTTTATTTATTTCATGCAGACTAAAGTTTTGGTAAGTCCTAAAATGCGACCAGTCCATAAAGTTCTGTTTCTTTTGTTAATTTCTAAATGTGTCTTAAATATGAAGCGAGTTTTAAAAAACTGAGACCAGCCATTCAAAATCAACTCCCTCTCCCAACAGCAAGAGACAAGACACTTAAGCCAGATCTTATTCAAATCCTTGCTTATCCACATAAGAACAGAGCTTTCCTTTCTAGAAATGCTGCAGCAATTGAGAATAAGATTATATCTCAATATTTTAAATCTCCAGCACAAATCAGAAAAATACCAATTGACTTAACTTAAAATATTTTGGTAAATTACTTATTTTCCAGTTGAACACTAGAGAAAAAAAGGAAGATTGATATAATTTTATCTGAATACTTCAAATATCATAACGTTCTTATTGAAGAAGGTGCTTGTTTTTCTTATCTTTGACCATACAAAACAAAACTCAGTATCTGTCCCAAGGGTTAAAAATGTGTGTGTTTGAAACAACCTCGATTTGTTTTTTCTACCATTGAACCTGTCACATATATATTGTGTTCCATCTGAAAACAGGAAGAATTTTCAAAGTATCAGCATATCTTGCAAAATGAAACAAAATAGTTCTCGGTAGGTTTGCCAGAATTGGGCTTGTTTGCTTTGAAAGCAAAATTCAATGAATTACATGAGCCCTGCTGCTGCTATCACAGCTTAAACAAACACATCTCTCATTGTTAAATTTGGAGTGATATATTTGACTTATTCCCTGTCAGGAGCTGCATGGACAGGTCCAGAAGTTTCAGCTGGGCAAGCAGAAGAGTGGGAGGAGATATTCCAGTCACAGCAAATGGAGGAGACATTTGATTGTATTGAACAGTATAAAAAATATCAATTCACAGAATCATGGAGTTTTAACCATTTCCAGCACAATTTATGTAATGTTATCTTACAGAGCAGCTTTTTGTCCACTTTCCACCTTGCCTTTGATCCACCAAAGAAAAGACTCAAGGAAAACCAGGCATCAGCACCTGCCTTCAAAACTCTCTGCAGCTGTGGAGCTGGAAAATTCGAATAAACTTAACCAAACAGTTCTGAATTTTGTATGGAGTGTACAAATTTGGACAGGCAAGGGCCACCCTGCCCATCCTCTGCACCTCTGCAGTTCAGGGTGACCCCTGCCCACCTTCTCAGTCACATTCCTGAGGGATGTGGGGCTACTTTCTTGATGCCGACCTTTAGTAACCAGAGAATGGGTGTTCATTTATTCTAAATTAAACTCTGACTGGTGCTTCTCCTCAAGTTTTGACTCCTGTCCTCTGCCAACTGGTTTATTTGGTGCACAAATCTGATTAATTTTACACAAAGACAGATGTTCCCAACACAGGAAAGACTCAACCTGCGGAATATTTAATATCTGTGATAAAAGCACCTCTGTACTTGTAAACCATCACAAGCACAACAGACAGAAGATGTTGTAAAGAAGATGAGTGAGGCAGGGAGGTGCCATGACAGCCGTTCCTCACAGAACAAATATCTGCTCTTTTTTCCTTGTACTCCCTACAGGAAAAAAATGAATTATATTTGCCCCTGTCTCTGGTTCTGGGAGTTTGTGGCCTAAAAGTGCATAGTGTTAAATTTCTAACATGCTCATGGAGAGTTCCTGAGCAGAGCAGCAGTCTAGAAGTTGTATTTTTATTATTTATACACAAAATTGGGACAAATTGAGCCCAACATCCGCTTGTTCATAGGAATTCTGAAAGGATACTTGCTCTTAGCTATGCAACATCACTAAACCATCAGATCTGTGGTTTGGCATGGTTATCTCTGAAAAAAACTAAATGTCTGCTGCTATAGCCCCAGCCCAGCTAAGCTGACCCAAGGCTGGCTAAATTTACAGGTCCCAAATCTCCTTAAGGTCGTGCCAGACTCTGCATAAGATAAGACAAACATCAGTTCTTTTGGGTTCTTAAATTATTGCTGTGCATGGAAAAGCACTCCAAGTTGCCTTTTGTCACCTGCCTAAATTCAGAGTTGTCTTTATCCAAGTGTTAAGTAGAGGAAGGACAATATTTTCTAAACATTTTCTTAATATTTTCTAAAGTAATCATTTTTATTCCTTATCCCTTTGAAATTCAGTCCATACCTGCTGCATTATTATGGTTTTCCACCCCTTATTTTCAGAGCTGTCCATCTGGCTGAAATACAAATTTGTGGATGAAAACCTCCTGGCAGAGGAAATTCTGTCCCACAGCTCCTGTGGAAGATGTTCAACCCCAACACCACAGGGTGTGATTTTCCCTGTCTATACCAGGAAATCAATCAGATGCTGAGAATTCAGCCTGGGAATTCCAGAATCCTGGAAATTCTGTCCAGGTGTTTCTGTAGCTGCCTGCACACTTGGTTTGCTTGGAAAGAAAGGTGCTTTAAGGCAACGGGATGGGAAATGAAACGCAATTTTCCCACAGGATGTTCCGTTCATTATGCATTCTTGTAAGCTCAAGTATATATAAAACATCAATTGAAATGACACAGGAACAGGCAGCTTGTAGGAAGTCGGTTTTGTATTGTCAAAGCTACATGAACATTTTAAGGAAATGCTTTCAAAGCTTAGTGAGCTGAAATAAATCCCAAATCGGACAAATGTCTGAGAAAGTGGTGCTTGAGATTTTTTGTTGCTCGATATTTTTTGTAGCCTAAACCCTGAGCAAAGATGTATTTTGGAGATGCAATTTGAACATGATATCATGCATTTTTTTACTGCCTTCCCCCATCCACTGCCATCAGCAAGCTGCTTGGCTTTTTTTTGTCAGTAATTCTGATAGTTGTGCTTGCTCTTACATTTTCAAGTTTACTTTTGGAGGGTGACTTAACTGAACCAAGATTTGAATTCAATGGAAAAATTAATTCCAAATAGAAAGAACTATTGTTTACTTCTTATTACTGAGCTGAGATGCCTGCTCATGTCACACAGATCTTGGTCAGCTATCATGTACAGAGTTGTAAACCTGAAAAATTCCATTAAATCAAAATAACTCTTCCCTTTCTCTTCTTGAGTTATTTTTTGGGCTTTTTTTAAGGGGGGCAGGAGACCAGGTTGTTTGGGGTTTTTTGCCTCTCTATAACTCTATTACCCCACTGAAAAGGCAAAAAGAATCTGCTTTAAGACATGATAAAGTGTTCTGGAAAGAATTATGCCAGAATATCTGCATGCCAGCTATGGCTGAGGGACAAGAGAGAGTGGAATCTCAAGCAGAGTTCAAGTTTATATTTAACCTTTGGATTGCATCTGGCCACTGGAGCCAGACTCTAAACTCCAGAATTGCTGAGTATCAATGAGCCAGTGGTCTGGGCTGATGTTCAAAAGGAATATAATCTGAGTTAAGGACTAGAGAATCAGCAAATTCATATGGTTTACACCACTACAGTGTGTGTATTTATTCACATTAATCATGCTGCAGCACCCCCCTGCTCCCCCATGCAAATCCACACATTTTCCAGTTTAAGCCCTTTATCCTGATGCTTGGGAAGGGCTCTGTCCCCTGAGGTTTCACTGCAGACAAATAATTCACTGGAATGGCAATGTCAAAGATGACATGGAAACTCAGGCAAGGACTGCTCTTATTTCACTTTTCTCAAACAAATGGTTACAAATACCACACAATCAAAGGATTGTTTCCAACCCAGAGCCTCATTTCACTATCATTGTATGAGATTATATATTTATATATTTGTCACCAGCTACCACTTGTGTCTCTTCAGGATTCCCTCAGTCTGTGTTATCCACCACCAATGAGTCACAGCATTAAAAACTCTTCCAGCTTTTTCTTGACTTAGCCTAACAGAATTCAAAGAAACCCATTTTTTTATATCCCTCCAAAAGGAAAAATTCAGTCTCAACAGTTTTTGTCTGTAGCTGCCACCTTGATGAAAACCCAGCCCTACTTCCACAGTGCTTTTCTGAGCTGTAAATTGCTAGAAAGCATCACTTTATCAATCTACCTGAAACAACAGGAGTCCTTGAAAGGTTACTGATGGATTCAAGCAATACCCACTAAAAATGGTATTGAATTTCATGAATGATAACTTATATTCTGACAGGAAAACAAATTACTGCCTTAGCAATATAAACTGAAAATTTTCATAGGTCCATATATTCACTGGGGACATGCAAAATCTATTAATTAATCAAAATTCATTAAAATATTCACTTGTTAGTCTAAAAAGCCATCTGAAAGCTCCCACCCTTGCAATCTCATACAGGTTTTCTTTTTGGTTTTGTTTTTTTTTTTGAGGGGTGATTGGCACTTTTTTGTCAGAATTTGATCAAATTCAGACATATTGTATTTCACATCCTTTCCTCAATAAACTCATTATCAAATGCAGACACAGGATACCTCAAATGCCACAAAAATCAGCCATCACCTTCCTGAGGAGCTGCTGAACCCAGCCTGGCCACTTTACTGTGGTTTCAGGGAAGATCTCCTGATAGTCAGGGGTACAAAGAGGGGTTTAACACAAGACCAGGTACGAATGAAACCCTTCCCTGTGTTCTCAGCCTAAAACTTGCATTTCTCTACCTGGAAACCGTGGAACAGAATTACCTGGGCAGGAGATGGGCAAGCACAGGACTGAATTTGATATGTCCTTAAGCCCAGCAAGGCTTTGCACTATCTGATAAGTGTCTGCAGCAAAAAGACATTTCTGTGTTTCACAGAATCCTGGATGAAATGAATTATTTACTTAGAATGCCAAATTATTTCAATATTTTGACCACACATCCACATTGCTGGATAGTGTAAACTTGTTTGTTTATTCAGGCAAGAAATAACTGTACTTGAAAAGGCAACAATATTTGATTACACGAGCTTTTTTCCTTTCACTGAGATTTCTAGAGAGATAAAAAGAGAAAACAGGGAAATCAAAACAATGTTGCTACAGAATTAATGATGTTGGATTAGTTGGATTTCATTATAACACTGTAAATCCAAACAATTTTGTTTGGAGCTGCAGAATGAAATTAATGATGAAAAAAATCAGTATGAGAAAATGCTGAGGCTGTTGTGCATGGCAGAGGGAGGGGAACAAATTTGTTTGGATATTTCATGATTCATTCTTAGTTTCTGTTTTCTTTTTTTTTTTTTTACAGTCAAGCTTAAACCAAAACATTTTCATAGCATTCCAAAGATGTTTTAAATGGCAGGAATGTGGCAAGGGAAGCTGGAGACATTTTTGCTTGCCATGTACTCTAAAATATGTTTCACAATGAGAGTGAAAATCAAGTGTCACTGCATTGTTATGTGTGATGTTATCTCAGATGGGAAAATGAAATCACACAAAATGTTCTTGATTTTGGAGAAAAGTGACCAGATTTAATAAACACCACTTAAAAACATCTGCAGGGAATTTTCTCCTTTGGAGTTCTTCTTACAAAAATTAAAAACCATGTGATCCAAAAACATTAAAATAACATTAAAGTGGTTTGCCCATGTTCAGGTTTTGAAATGGAGAGGAACCTTACAATACTCTTGTGCCTTGTAGATGTCACCCTTTTCTTTGGCTGTTTCAAAAGTCTATTTATTTGATTTATGCCACTTTTTGGCCCGTGCAGCAGGAGAAAAGGCAATTAAATATAAAATGCTCATTTCTAATCTATGAAATGACTGCAAAATTCTGAGTCAGTAGCTTCAACAGGAGCCATGGGAAAAAAAAATAAATTAAAATCATTCAGTCACCTCATGGAACTAAGAAAATATTTCTTGTAATAACTTAACAACCCATGACAAGTCCTTCACAAGCTGAAGAGTTCACTTATCTGGAGAAAATAAGCTTAAAACCTATAAAGCAACTGAGTTTTGGAAACTGATTCCTGCCAAATGGGATTCAAAGTTCAATCATCCATCAATAAATAAGCCTCCTGTAACAGAAAACAAATTACATCTTCTCAATCCAACAAGGGTGTGGGCAGCACGTCCAGCTGGTGCTTTTTTTGTACTCCAGGATATTTGCTTGAAATACGAAGCAGGAGCTGAGCCTGCTGCAAACTCTCAGGGTTCAGTCAGCTGCCAGGAGCAGTGGTAATCAAGAAAGACTTCTGGGTTCTTCCAGCACAATTCAACAAGCTCAGAAAAAAAAAAAAAATTAAAATCATGCAACCTGATGGTTTGCATATATTTAAAATTTTATTAATTTTGTAGGAAGATTAATAATTCTAAATTAATTTGCATCAGTTTGGCTCCAATTTACCTGTCAAATGCATTGTCTGAGCTAAAGGTTGAGCTTTAGAAAATCTGCCTTTGATAGCTGGAGTAGCTCCTCCAAATCCTGCATCACTGTTAATATATTACAATTTGTTTTCCTTGTTCTGGAAGTAGATAATGAATTTCATCAGCTGGCAGAGAGAATTCCAGAATTCTGTTACTTATGGCATTTAATGGTATTTATCAGACTAAGGAGCTGCAGAAGCCAGGCCTGGTCAGATAAACCACTGTTTGCTTCTGATTATATTTTAAAAAACCCAAATAACATTGCTGCACCTCTTCCTCTACAGAAAAAGCCTCTGACTGAGAGGTTAAGACAGAAGTCAGCTTTGCAAAAGGGTATTGGGGTGTCCTAAAAGTGAAAAATTCTGTAAAAATTCAGGTATGTGCTTGTCTGCTAAAGGCCAACACCTTCTTAAGGCTACAGCAATAATTTCAAAGGAATTTTACCTCATTAAAACTTCCTTTGCATTTTATTGAGGGAAAAAGAGGGGCAAAAAGCTGCTTAGTGAATATCTTAATTGCAAAGTGGCATTCTGTTTTTATGAGGCAAGTAATTCTTTACTTCTTTCTTAGCCGCAACACACTAAAGATGTGAACTGTATCATCACCAGTTAAAAAGTTTTCATAGAGATGAACCCAAATTCTTTAGAATATCAGTATTTTTTTCTTTCTTTTTGCTTTGTTTTGACTCTATTTGCTGAAAACCAATTTTTACATCACTCCTCCATTTCATGTTAAGTTAGATTGAACAGGAAAAAAAACCCCTTCTCTGTGCAATTAAGGATCCTATTTGTAAATCCTTTACTGCTTTCATGTTGCTCAAAACCACATAATATTTCAGGGGAAATATTCCCTGGATGATCAGACACTTGTAGGCACCTTTTTCTCTAAAATAATGTCACCGGAAGAGAGATTTTAACACTTGATCTGAACAAAATTATGTGCAACCAGACCTCCAAAGCTCATCCTGAAAACCCTGGGAGGTGAATTACAGGTAAATAAATGAGATTACAGGTAAATAAATGGGATTACAGGTAAATAAATGGGATTACAGATTGTGGGTCCCCACAGGCTTTACAGGAATCAAGAATGGTGATTAGAGTAAGTCTCATGTTCCTTTACTGGCTTAACTTTTGGTTTGCTTGTTTTGACCACAGTTGGAATAAGATCTTTAAACGTTGATATCTGAAGTGCTTTATTTTGACTTGCAAAGGAAGTACAAATCAAACATGGCATTTCTTTCAAACCCCATTTCAGTCAGATTCATGTTTCTCGCCCTTCTGAACTGATTCTTGAAAACAGGAGGTTAAAAATGCTTCGCATTTTCCCTGTGCCAACTGAAACAAACCCAAATCTGAGCCATTAGCGAGTTGTGAGAGACCATCCAGAGAGATTTCACAAGGCTCCTGTCTAGGGGAAAATATTTTCTTTTCTCTCCATCCCCTGTGTGATCAGCAGGCAGAGGCAGACATTCCAAACAGATGTCCACGATTAACAACCCCACAATTCCTGCTTGGAGAGTCTTGGTGCATTTCCACCAGTGTCCAGGAGTGAATTTTAGGTCAAATCCACCACTTTTTTGTTGAAGAGTTGCTTGGGTAATCTAGCTGCTATTCCTGGGGGGGGAAAAAAAAAAAATCTATGCTTTTCCCAGAATACCTTCCTTGTTACCAGCTCCCAAATCTTTATTTTAGACTGTTTTCCGTTGTATTAGATCCATACCTGGCAGACAAAACAGCCTGGTGAGCTTCTTAGGCAGAGCTTGACTTCATCTCTCAAGATAATTTGGGATTTGCAGCCAGCCTGGCTTTGTTTGCCTCCTCAGTGAGGGGAAACAATAAAATATTGGGAATGTCAAGAGCTTTGAGAGTCAGTCAGGTGTTGTTTTTGTGTAGGGAATCTGAATCATCAGCCACTTGAAAAGCAGCTGAGCTAATTAGTTCAAAATTAGTTTCAGCAGCTTGGGAACAAACACTCTTAGGCTAAACCACCAAAACATCAGTGCTGTTGCTCAAAGCCATGAAGAAAGGATTTGGTATTGTGGGCCTGGTGGCATCTCAATGGTGTAATTTATGTTTGGGGGTTGAGGAGTTGGGGTTTTCCTGTTTTTGGGTAGGCTATGAGATTGTAAACAGCTCATAGAACACAGAAATTCCTGTAATTTGCAGAAATATGCTCCTGCCAAGTTATCCTCTCCCCCCTTTATTCATACTTCTTTTCTGCTTCCCCATTTTCAGTCATTACATAAAAACATCCATTAACCAGATATTTTTACTCAAGACATATTAAGAGAAATTTAATTTTGAATTCTTGCTCATATAAATCTGTGACTTGACAAAGTATCATCAGTGAATATACATTAAAGAAGAGTTAGGAGCACACCTTTAGAAACATGACTTCATGTATTTCATCCCTCTTTATCTTATCCCCACACTATCCTGGATTTGGCACATAAAAATATGCATAAATCAGATGTTTTATACTCAAGACACATTAAGGTAAATTTAATTTTGAATACCTGCTCGTATAACTCTGTGCCTTGACAAAGTATCACCAGAGAATAGAGATTTTAAAAGTTCCCAATGAGTTAGGGGCACACCTTTAGAAACATGACATCATGTGTTTTATCCCTCTTTATCTTATCCTGGATTTGGTTTCCTCTGCCCCCTTTTGCTGCCCTCTGTGGTGAATGGTCTCTGGAAAAGGCTGGGTGTGGAGAGACTTCCTTGCTCACTAGGGAAGAGAGGAGTTTTCCCATCCCAAGGAGTGCTGCTTGTTATTGTTCCTCACGCCCTTCTGAATCACAGAAAGGAACCCCCTGCTTCTCAATATCTGGCTTTTCAACACAGGACAAGTGGAAAAAAAGGACTTAAAATCATGCCCTCTACCAACAGCACCATTTTCCAGGCACATGGGTAAACTCCACCCTGGCTATCTGCCCATAAATCTCTGATTTCTGTGGGAAATAGTCGGGCACGTTATGTCCAGCAGATATAAAATGAGTAACTTCTGCCCCTCGGTGAGGTCAGTTTATTGTGAAACCTCACAATTGCTTCTTCATGCTTTCAATTAAACTTTGCACGTTCATCCCCTTAATTCAGAGGGACTCAGGTCAGATTGTGTGAAAACTGAACAATACACAGCTTATTCCATGAAACAGCCAAATGAGCCACCCACCATAAAAAACAGGAGGGTAAATTGTACATTTTCATGGGGACATGGGAACTCCACCTATTTCCATTTGGGATTTACCACCAGCATCTCACACTCATTCCAAAGATGGAAAATAAATTAGGTCATATGAGACTCCACAGGAGCTGCTGTTGAAATGGTTTGATGTTTTGATCATGGAGGGTTGAGGAGTTGGGGTTTTCCTGTTTTGGGGTAAGATATGAAACTATAAACAACTCATAGAACACAAATTATTGCAATTTGCAGAAATATATGCCTGCTAACTCACCCTAACTAAGTTACAAACAAACTGGGGGGAATGCCAACACAACATTCGTCTGTGCAAAGCCCCTCAGTGTCCTTGCTGGGAGTGACTTAGAACTGAACCCAAGCCTGTAAGATTTTCTTCTTCTGCTAATTTCATTGGGATTATTTTGGATAAAACATATAGCTACCAAAAAAGCTGTTATATATACACTGGGATGGAACAGAATCCAAGCAACAAAGGGGAAAATGATCATTACACAATGAAACAGCCACAGAGGCCCCAAAATAAACACAAACCAAGTGGGATCTTATTCAAGCGTAAGAGTTTTGCTGTTGCTGTAAACCAAAGTCCTTGCTTAGGAAAAGCAGCTACTGATTTACACTGGGAAAACCCTAAGATTTGGAAATACGTTTTTTAGTTGTTTTATATAAAGCTCTCCCACACGAGAATTTGCCATCCCCTCAAGTATCCACTTAAAAATGATGAATTCTCTGCCTCTTTCCATTCCGTTCACATTTTCCCCATTTCTCCATCCTTAATATCCACTGAAGCTGTGGAGGATGAATGTTTTGGTCACTCACTCACCTGATTTGCTCAACCAACAGCATTTTGGAGAGCAAACACCCAAAAATAAGTGAAACCCACCCTCTGACCTTTAGCTCCCACTGCTGTTGCTCACTTTTATTCTCCCAGACTTCCTTTTCTTTCTTTCCCTTTCTGCTGTGACGAAAGCAGCGCTCAAGACCTGTGACTTCCACTTATTATTCCAGAGGACGTGTTGGGACAAAGCCGGACGTGGAAACTTCTGCTTTCACCAGGGGGAGAAGAGGGAAAGGGTGTTATCATTTTCTAAGGTGAGAAACTAACCTTTACATAGGAAAAATTATTCATCCCTGATGCTATTCCAGGGAGAGGGTGCACAGTTAAAACTGGAGCTCTGTCAAATGCTGATAAAAATGCCAGTTTTCTTCTTCTAAGCCAACACAGGACAGGTGATAGCAACCTTTAGACTGCAGGATTTTGTTTAAGACCAGGGCAACAAAGTCGACCAGAAGAAAAAGGAGAATTCGTATCACAGTTTGATTTTTAATTGCTGAAAGTTGCATTGCTATTGTTGGGTTACACTCTGTGTGTTATAGAAAAGCAAGCCTGGAAGGCCCAGAGTGTAACCCAACAACTGTGAGTGCTGTGACGATAATTTCTGACAGGTTTTTGTGCAAGAATTATTTTCTCTCTGCTACAGATACTCTCACAACTTTCAGCATCCAATATTCAGCCTTTCCTTATTTGCTTTTTGCAGTATTTCACACCTATTGAACAAGTTGGGTAAAAACAACCAGCAAAGCCCCTGTCCTTAGTGAAATGGGCAAGAACCACCAGAAATCCCTCATGGGTATGAGATTATTATCAAAAACCTATTAGCCCCACAGGATAGAAGAAGGATCCTGAACATTTCTGTCCTGCTCCTGACAGCAACTCCCAGTAAAGGTGCAGCCAGCTGCAGGTAAGGAGTTCACAGAGTGCTAAAAATGCCCCAATTTTTGCCAATCCAGGCTGAAGCAGAGGTGTGAGCACGTCAGGTATCCAGGGAATAATCTGCTGAATAGATCTGGCTTCCTGATACCACCCCAGAGGGTTTCCAACAGGCAAGAACACGAAATAATCTGGCCCACTCCACATCCACAGTTAAACAGCAGAGGGTATAGAAATGTACCTAAGATTTTCTGCCAGCTAGTAACTGACACATTATTCCATGTCATGTTCTCCTGAGGGCACTGACACTTTGTTTGTCAAAGGCTGTCCCATTTTATAACCAGGATTTTGAATGCCCAACCTTTTCCACACACATCAATCCTAGAAAAGAAGAGTCTTCCTATTTTATCTTCCCATGTAGGTAAATTCTCCTAAAGGATTAAACTGAAAGTTGAGATAACACACAAGTCTGTGGGCTCCTGATCGTGTGTCAGATCATATTAGATGTTAAAAGGTTTGGGGAAAAAAATATATTTTGAGTTAGATGGTAAAAACTCAGAAAATAATGCCTAGCCCTAAGAAATTCACTCTCAGTACTCAGCACACAAAAAAGGAGATGAGACAAACAGAACAGGAGAGGATTTATGACAGTAAGGAAACATAAACGTGAACATTTGAAAGAGAAAATACCCTCTTATTAGGTGGTGGCCTGTGTATCTCCTTAATGTTAAACATAATTGACAATGATGAAGGATACTGCAGAGTCTCTCCTCAAAGGCAAATCTAAAACTTAGTAAAGTGAACACTGAGATCCCTCAGAAGAGCAGCTAGAAAGCTGAGAGCTCCTTCAGGTGAAATGACTGAAGGAACTTGACCCATGCATAATGAAAAAATTCCATTTAATTGTATCAAAAGCTTGAGACCCTGAAAGAAATCGTATGATCGGTGTTGAAAAATAAGAATGTGATCACACCATGTGTTTAAGAATAAAAATAGGGGAAATATTACAGCTGTATAGGGGAGAAATAGCAATAACCACAGTCTGAACATAAAGCTGACAGTCCTCAGTACTTCAGCAGCCTCGACAGAAACACCCATGGTTATTTAGTTTTGGTTGCAAGCGCTGGTTATTTAATTTTGGTTGTAAAAGGCAAATATTGGGGTGGGGTATTGGCATGGCAGTCCTGGATAAGACCTGCTGGAGAAGGTACTCAGAAAGTTACAAAATCCTAATTTTCCAGTGCCAGGACGTCCCTGTTGCAACTCAGCAAAGGGAGGAAAGGGATGCCTGAAAGCAAGAAAACCAGGACTGGTGGATCACAGCTCAATCAATTTGTTTGGAAGCAAACTGTGGCAGCAGTGACTTAGAGCTGCACAGGAGCCCACAGAATGTGGCAGATTATGTGTGGGGCAAGCATCACCTGTGCTCAGATTTGCACATTCACATGAGTTTGTGTGCTGAAAAAGGGGATATAAATTGTCCTTGTTTGGCCGTTCAAGAGCTCCTCGCTGCTCCTGCACGATCGCCGCCTCTCCCGGCTGATGCCGAGCACATCACAATGGTGCCTGAAGGATTTTTCTGCTTTTCTTCTGAATACTTCTTACACTGTTCCCTATATTCACAAGTATCAGCATGCACACTTGTGATGCTTTAGGTGATAGTTCAGCCTGGTTTCATGGTGTTTATAGGGCCAGGAGACCAAACACCCCTGAAGCCACGTAGAGTTAGAGACCAAACACGCTGTTTTCGTGAGCCCTCAAGGTCTCCTAGTAGGACAGATTTTGTAAACTAGAAGTGAGCCCACCCAGGCCCCTTCTTGGGCCCTCCTGGTAGATCTGCTAATGTGTAGAGTCTTTAATTGTACACTCGACTGGGGGGACGGGGCTTTTGCGGCGTGTTCTACCTGGACGGCAGAAGCCATGGAATGGGATCCTATTAAAATACCGAGGGAAACGACCCCAACCCTCTCACCATGTCTGAGCCTTTATTTCCTAAGACCAGAAAAAGGCATCACAACGATGTGCAGCACTTTGCTGTTACTCAGGGTTGAAAATATGCAAGTTCAGACCTAATTTTGCTTCCTCCACAGCTGCAAGGATGATTTTTTTTCCCCATTTGCCTTCTGCCTCACAGGCAGGGGTTTGAATCTTCTCACCACACTGTAAACACCCAGCTTACAAAACAGGAGGATGACTAAAAATGGTGACAACAGCCCTCAGCAATGAGGAGTAATGAAAAATCTGCATCTGGAAGGACAGGATGAAAACATTTCTCACACAGAACTCTAAACCAAAAACCATGAAGTTCAACTCAGACAGGATGAGAGATTTTAGCTGTCAAATGTGACTGTCTTTTTTATTTCAGTGCTTTAGTTTCAAGGGGGGTTTAAAGTGATTTTGTCTGCATGTCTTAAAACATGGATCATTAGTTCAGAACCTCCTGTATTTAAAAATGCACTTTCCTTTTTTTTTTTTTTTAATATTTCAGTAAATCTAAACTTAGAACAAAGTCAAATGGTGCTTGTTTCTTGAAAAAAAACCTTTAAAATCTCAAATTTTCAGAAACAACGGCCTGCATACAGATTTTAAAAGCCAGTTGAAGGATTAATTTTCTTTCACAGCACACAAATACTTGCACTTAAAAAACCCAAAAGCCCCAAAAAACAACAGGTTTATTAAGCAATAACTGCCTTCACACCTGTCTTACCACAAGGCAGAGCTTCTCCTCACTGACACCTTTGAAACCATTCCACACCAGTGAGTTAAAGTTCCCTCAGACAGGGATCAGGGTCTGCTTCTGCCAGCTTGTGGCTTTTGGAAAAGCATTGTGAATATTTTGTAGATCCATGGCTGAAGGATGAGCCATGGCAGCTTTTTACTAAACCAGTCAGGGCACAAACTTCCTCTCCTGAGTGAAAACCTGAGAGAGGGAAAAACTGCTGCCTGTTGGGAAAAGACTCCAACATTTCTGAGGACAAGAATCCTCAAATTTTGTTTACAGCAAGTGATGCAATGTTTTTGCTCAGCTTTTCAAAATAACCTCGAGATGATGTTCCAGCAGCTCTCTGAACCCTCACAGCCACAGCTGCCAAGCAGTTTGTGCTCATCCCATGGCTGGAATTCTGCTTTCAGACAGGGAAATGTGGGTGAGGTAGGCGAGTTTCCATGGAAACCTGCCTGGTTTCTGCCAGGAGGAACTAAGAAAAAACAACTTTTCTTTTTCTTTTTTTTTTTCTTTCCTCCCCCCCAGAGAGTGTTTTGATGATTTTTGACTCAGCATTTTCCCAACAGTTCTATTAATAAACTCCCAAAATTTATAGCTGGGGGCTGCTGACAGAGTAACACACACTGAGCTCAGAGTGAATGACTCTGCTCCTGACTTTCTTATCAGCAGTTTATCTCAAAGACATCATTCTTCCCACCTGGGCAAAGCCCTGACACTCTTCTACAGAATGTCAATGCAAGTGTGGCTGCACACACACACAAATCCCCAGAATCCCATCTTAAAGAATAAACTTCCAGTTTCTTACCTCCAACATTCACTTGGTTGTGTTAGAGGAAGGATTACAGAATTATTCTACTGACAGGATTTCTCCCAGCTCTGCAAGCTACGGGTTTTTATCTTTCACTGGATTTTTTTCCACACTGCATCTTGTTTGTTTTTTGTTTTTTTCTCTTTGTGGGTGAGGTGATGGGAGGTAAAATTAGATTTTACCACTATGAAATTTACTCATTCTGCACCTGAGAGCCCCCAGGCCTTATCCTACAACATGTTGCTTCCAAGATGCTGCCTTTAAGTTTAGATGGAAAAGGGGAGGAACATGAATGGCTGATGGTCTTTGTGCATTAATTATGAAACACTTTTGGCTCACTTTAATATTAGGAATTATAAGTTTGAAGCTTTTCTGCAAGTAAAATTTTGTAAAGATTCCACTGACCCTCGGTGAAATGGAAAGGATTTTGGATTTGTCTGAATGGAGAAGTGATTAAAAAAAAAAATGGGGTGTGCCAGTCTCTAAGAGCAAATTTTCTGCTAAGGAGACATCACACAATTCCTTCAAGTACTGGAAGGCCTCAATTAGGTCACCCTGGAGCTTCTCTCTTCCAGGCTGAACAATTTAATTAGTGTAAAAAGAACAGCCATGATCAATTACATCCATTAAAGGCACATGTGACGGACCAATGTAATGAAAATAAAAAAGCTGGGCGCTGCTGTGCTGCCAGTGGATTCTTGCATCATTGCAGAGCATCATGCAAACTGCAACAGGAGATAAAATTTGGCCAGAGTGTGTCCTTAAAGACTTGGCCCCAGCCAAATTTCATTTCATTATTCACTCAGTCACATGAAATGCATGCAGAGCAGCAGGATATCATTTCTATCACGTCTGACGTCAGCAGCTTTAGGCAGATAAAGAGATATTCCTTGGTATCTCAGCCCCTCAAGGTCTTCCCAGTTCAGAGCAAAGGATCCTTTGGAGTATCAAACCCAACAAAAACTTAGTTAAGATTTGGAGAGGTGCTGGAAATGAGGTTGGCAGTTTTTAGCCAGGGAATTGCAGTTTTTTCCTATATAAAAAGGAGGCTGGAAGTTCAAAGAGGAAGTAACAAGATTACTTTGGCACACTGGGTTCCAAGCCTGTTTCTTCTCTTTCAGGCTGAAGCACTGCAGCTTTTATTTGGGAATGTGAGTTTGATAATCCCAAGTGAATTAACTGCACCACCAATGTTTATTTTGCTATCTACCCTCTCTAGCTGAATAGTCTGTATAGAGGCAAACCACTTAATGGCAATAAATTTAATTTTCAGGCTAATTCTAAGGCTTGTTCTACTGTATTCCATCATCCAACAAGGGAAAATAAGCTTCCATTCCTCTTTTAAAATCTTCCCATATAATTTTCTATTTGATGTGCCTGAAATGAAGAATTTTTGTATAATTACTCTGCAAAGATATTTCTATACACAGGATCTGGTTGGAACATTAAATTGTTGCAATATTAACAAAATATTCAACCTACATTTTTCAGGTTACAAAACAGCTGCTTCTGGAAAAAAAAAAAGACCAGGTGGAAGCAAGAAAGAAGAGAGAAAGCAAGGAAAAAAAATATAAATACATTCCTGTAAAGCATTCTGTAAATTAAATGCATCAGCTTGTGTTACCATAAAAATTCTCATGCTTGTCCTTTTGGCATCTTATGTATTTGTTAGCAGGTTTTCTAATTCCCAAATTAATCAGTCAATAAGCACTTAGACATTTCTGCTAAACAGATGTTGTTTTGTTTGAATATAAGTGAGATATGTTAGGACCCCAACATCTACACCCAGTGCTGCAAATTCACTTTTACTCCTGGTTATTTTCAAAGCAGGCTCCCACACTGAATTTCTTATTTACCACCATAAAAACTTGGTTATGATTAACCTTCTCTTGCCTTGCTAATGACTCCCAGATTGCCAAATATTTCAAGTTGATCTTCAATAAAATGCTTTGTTAATCTGGGATTCACAACAGTTTTGCTTCCTGTTCACGTTCTGAAGTCCATGAGAGCAAATTCCCTCTGCTGTGCATCACAGAGTGGGGGAAGGATGTGTTGGCAAAGGCCCAGAGAGATTTTATCTCTTTGGAATGAAGCCTTATCTACACAGAGTTCTGTCACATAACGTGTGTGGGATTATATTTTAACATCTCTCAGCTTCTCCTGGGCTTCTTGTCTCACAGTCCTTTTTTTTCACCTTATTCTGCCCCAAAATATCGGATTAATTCAGTATCTTAGGATGGGAATCACATAATAATTGTCTGAAAAAACAGACCAAGAATTCCTTCCACAACTTTATGGAATTCAGAAGATCCTGAGCTCTCTCCACTGGGCATGTCTGAGCAGCCAAGCAGTTGAGATTGGAAGGGTATGGGGAGAGAATATCTAACACTGCCATCTATAAACTTAAATTATGGCTAAACAAAAAAAAAAATTCTCTTAGGAAAATAGTTTTCTTATCCAACTTAGCAAGATGCAAAAGCTGCAGGAGAGGTTTAATGTTTCAGTTGGGTGTATTTCTACAGTTTTCCATGACAAGAAGGGAGATGGTGCAGTGGAAATGCCAGGAAATCTCTCTTTTTTAAAGAAGAAAGGTACACACATGTAAATATTATCCACTGTGCTAAATGAGAGATTTTCTTATCAAGCTGTGCCTGTTTAATATGTAATTTAAAATGGGTACTTATGAAAATGAAGAGTAACAGAAGGTATTTTTAATATTCAAAGGCATAATTCTGTCATATATATTGTGCTGGTTTTTAAGCCCTAAACAAATCTTTCAAACTCACAAATTAACTAGATGACTTAGGAGTCAAAGTGGGAAACATTTTTCAACTCAGAGTTGAAAAATTTGTTCCTCCCAATTGCAAAATCCTGGTTCTACCCCTGGGCAGAGAGCAATTAGGGAATACATTAAAAAAATTAATTTTCTAAAATCTTACTGAAAATCTCCTTTAGGTGTAGTGGCAATTACCAGCCCTTCTTCACTAACACAGAAAAGATATATTTTACTGCAGTTCAAGCTCTGTGCAGAAATTCAAGAATTAATAGCTATTCCACAAGCAACAAAACTGAGGGAAGAATGTTTATTTCTTAGCTAAAGGTCATGTAAATATGGCAGAACCTGTTTGGACCAGTTTACTTCTTGTCTCCATTAAATTATGCTTAAGCTGAAAAAGATATTAAGTTATAAATATATACATTAATATAAGAGTAAGGTTTTTTTTATTACTGACACCTCCAAAGGACTGTAACATAAAAAAAAAAAAAAAAAGAAAAACCAGAAGATGAAGAAAAACCAGAACAGGAAGATGCTATTTTTAAAATTGTTGGTGTATTTAATTGGTCTGAAACTTCAACAAGATACCTCACTCTAGAATTTCCTTTGTTTATTTTCATAGGTGGAAATTCTGACTCCAATTCCATTTCTTTCTTCTTCCAACCCCAGGCCCTCTTTCACCTTTTCCCCACTCTGGGAATATTCTTGATAATTCCACTAAAATCCCCAAAATGCCCCCAAAAGTAAATTTAAAATCTGAAAGTGTTTGCCTGAATTTACCTATCTGAGTAAATCAGTCTACTTACTGATCTCAGCAGATCTCTGTGTACACTTAAATAATTTATTCAAAGTGATTTTATTCTGCATTATTTTACAAGGGGAAGAGAAAAATTATCCACAGAGGATCAAGAGAGAAATGATGAAATACGTGCACAATGACTAATGGGAAAAAAAATAGCCAGACATAAAATCTTGGCTTCAGTCTCCTGCTTTCCAAGGTGAAAGTAACATGGAAATAATTAGCCAGTGATAAGATATCACCCAGGATCTGAAATTGAGATTATTGATTGGCTTCTGAGATGCTGAAATATTCGTGCTTCTGTACCAGAATTGAGGAGATAAATAATGAAGGAGATAAAGCTTCTTTCCTAATCTGAGGCAGTTTGGGGTTTATGTTTAGTCAGAAACCCACATGAGCTGAGCTTATTCAGGATGTTAATGTTGGCTGTGCTGATGTTTTCTTTAATTGCAGTGATTTCATTTCAAGGAAATGCAATTAAGCACCAGCCACACTTCTATCTCAGAGTTGCCCCCTGCCTTCACTTGTTCAATATTTAAATAGGTGCTTGAAGAAGCCAGCAAGTGCTCTAAAACACAGAGGGGAAATGAGAGGAAAACTAAAAACCCTCCACGAAAATTCCCTTTGTGGGCAGCCTATTCTCTATTATCACTTCGGGAAGAAAGAGAAATAAGAATTAAAAAATAAAATTAAAATCTCAAATGTTTCCTCACCCACCCCATGAGAGCAATTGGGGTGCTCTATCAGCTCCCCAGGGGACTGGGACCTCTTTTGCAGGGCTTTCAACTGAAAAAAACTCATTAGCATTAAAAAAAATGCAAACAGAACTCTGGAATACTGGGAAACATCAATTATTCTCTCTCTCACTTCCCCAGCTGGATGAAAATCTGTCCTGTGAGGAAAGGATAAAGTTCCTACCCAATGAGGGGTTTCTGAGGGTGAAAAACAATTCACCAGACACTTAACCATATTAATTATCTATTAATGTATTTTATTTAGCCCTCTCTCATATTTAGAACACACTCACACTATTTTAGTATACTAGATGGATACTGACCTGTAGGAATTGCAGAATATCTCAAGTTGGAAGGGGCCTATAGTGATCACTGATTCCAACTCTCTGCTCCTCACAGGACTGCCCAAAACTCAACCATCACTAGACAAGGTCATCCAAATATACCTTGAATTTATACATAAGATATGCTCTATAAATATAATATTATATCTGTCTAGATATAAAATACAGTTCTTACATTTGTAGCTTAACACCCCCAAAAGACTAAAGGAAAAATTCTGAAGGTAGGAGATTCAGGACTGGGTTTTCTCAGCTTATGTTCTGCAGAATGGAAGTACTGACATGCAGGGGTTTCAAATATTTTCACTATTAAAAATTCCAGATCAGTGAACTCCTTATCTCAGGAAAGAAGCTGATCTGTTTCCCTTCAAGTTTATTAAAGCTGGGGAAGAGATTTCTCCAGGCCTAACCTTGCTGCTCCCCACAGCAGAGAGCTGTCACATGGATGGGAAGTTGCTCAGGGACAGAGTTACTGAAGCCTACAAACTCTCTCTTGTCCAGAATTCCAGCAATTTGAGTTCCCTAAAACACTGATCTGACCTCCAGGAAGCCTTTCTGGATGGTTTTTCCAGTGCATAAATACTCACCAGACTATGTTGAAGTGTGAAGAATGGGGTTTTTCTGTCTGCAGTAACATCCTAAACCAGCCCTATATTCCCAAATCTCACAGATTCATTCCCTTCCCACCCCTCACAATGGCCAGAGAATTCAGGAGTGTCCATGACCTGCCTGAGAACAGGAACAGGGCTGCAGTGTGAGCTTTGCTGTTAAAAATCTGCATTTCTGGGCAGAGTTGGATGGTTAGAAGGTGACAATGACCATTCCCACTGGATGCAGCCACTCTCTTTAGATAAGAACACTTTGCTGGGATAAATGTGGGCTGTTTTTATCCAGTTGAACTCTCCGTGTTTTTTGCCTCAGCCTTTAAGTGGTACCTTTAAACCAACCTACTCGGCTGCTTGTGAAGAAGGGAACCTTGAAAAACCCCCTCCCCAAACTGAGCAGGAAAGGCAGGCAGTGCTTCCTAGGCACAGGATTTACCTTGAGGTCCCCTCCCCTCACAATGAATTCTCCATTTAGTCCCAGACTGATGGAGATTGGTAATTCCCTGTTTCACTGGCCTTTCAGCCCTTGGGTGAAAATGCTCAGGAATATTAATGCTGAACTGTAAAAAATCAGTTTATCTCAGCTGGGAAACTGCAGAGTAACCAAATACAGTAATTTGTTCCAAAGAGGAATTTATGCTCATTTTGATGCCTGAGTTGTGTTAGGTGAGCCCTACTCCAAGTATCTCCAGTGACATCTAATTGAATTTTTATTTAGAGAGTATTACAAGTCTTGACTCAGTTTCCTCTTCTGGATTTTGTAATTTTGCTAGGAAGAGACAGAGTGGGTTTCTGCTTCTAAATCAGGTTACTTGCTTAGAAGGAGTGAGTCATGCAAACTTCACAGGGAAAGCTAAGGAAACAAAAGTCCTCAGGAAAAGCCCAGCAGCAGGTGGATTTCTCTCTCAGCTGACCTGAGGAGTTTGTAGCTGTACGGTCCAGTTCCATATTAACGCCTCTCAAGCATTGTTTCCTCAGTGGCAGCTTGTAATTAACTAAAATATGAAATATAAACTATAGAAACACTTCACAGGAATAAGTAGGATTAATAGCCATTTGTATAACAAAACACCATAAATCTTATAATTCCTTAGAAATTACAGCCACCAAGGCAAGCGATTAATAACTGATGGGTGTGTCCAAGTGGCAGCAAGGTCCCAGAACCCTGTGGGCCACCAGTCAGAGGCACAGGAAGCCCTGAGAACGCTGTCCCCAGCCCCATAAATCTCCCTGCTGGGTTATTGTGAGTGCACAGGTGCTAAAAGCACCAGCAGATGTTTCTAATGTCGGGATTGCCTGAGAGCAGCAGCACTAAAAGCTCACCTTTGATTAACAGCTCATCAGTGCCAAGCAGGCACGCACAATGATGGATGCTCCTGCGGCCCCAAATCGTGGGAAATCGAGTCCAGCTAGGGCTGCAATCTGTATTTCACACACCCCCCAGACTGTGAGCGCTGGCTGCACAGAGAGAAAGAGCAGCAAAACATCGCCCAGTTGTTCAAACCACTCTTCTGCTTGTGCTGCATTGCCCTCTGCCCTCCAGACAGAGCTGCCTTTCAGAGGAGAGCCCAGGGCACTATGCCAGCCCCAGTCCTTTGGCCCGTGCTGGTTTCCCAGTGTTTAATCCATGCAGAGAGGGAGACAAGCAATTTGAGAGGCTGTGAAATGCTCGGGAAGATAAATGTGGGCTGTGGATTTATTAACTCGCTTTTCTTTCTGAGAACTGCTGGCCTTTCATGATCAGCCAAAATATGAACCCCGAGAGCTCCGCTACAGGGAAACTTGGAGCACGCTGGCATTTGTTCCACAGAGAGCAAGGGCTTACAGAATTCCAGCCTCCTGAGTTTCCAGGGAGTAGGATATTGTTTAGAGCTTTCTTCTCTGTGTTCCTAATTCCTATTGCCCATCAAATTGTGCAGCAGCACAATAGGAACCAAGTGCAGAAAGGACATGGCTACCTTGAGTTCACAGCTACAGAGCTTTAGCTCGTTTGCTCTCCTTCCTGCAGAAAGAAATTCTACTTTGCAGAAAGAAATTCTACTTTGCAGAAAGAAACTACTTTTTGGAGTACAGCACCATGTCCCACTGAACCAAATTTTATCACTTGTTTATCTCTTAGGCTCAGTATCAGATTTAACTGAAGGACTCTCTAAACTCAAAGTCAAGGGGGGGGGGGTCTCAAATCTGTATGACCTAATTTTTTTTTTAATCACCTCAAAAACAAACTGAGGAGAATTTATAAACACACCTAACCCACACATGTCTGAAAATTAATGAAAACCTGTTCTGAGATAATCAAACAGACACAAAATGGGGAAGTTTCTTAGTTTTCCTGCTTTTTAAGAGTGGAGTATGTATTTTAAATATAAAAATTCATCTGAATTGAAGCTCAAAATACAGAGCTAATTTGGGGGAGTGTGAGGGAGAATGAGCAGTGGTGTACACATGACAGATTTCCCCAAGCTTGCCATGTGAAAGAAGTGATATTGTGGAACTATTACATTAATCATGAAATAGCTGGATGCCTGGCTTTTAATTTGGATGGAAAGAGCAGGGATGCAGATGAGCTCCACGCACATTTTATTCATGTGTTTTATCCTCATCCCAAGCATAAAGTTTACTGTTGGAATTTTGTTACTCATTTTCAAATCCTGGTGCCAGCCAGGGGCAAGTGGGCACAGAAGTGATGCTGATATGAAAAATGCAGAAGTGAAAAGCCTACAAGAATTTCCATGGTGCTGCTCTGTGCAACAGCAATGAAAATGATGGGCCCAACTCCCACAAAAGCTTAATGCAGCCTAGAGACTGAATAAAGAGAGAAGACATCTGGAAAGAGCTTGATACCAAATTATCTTTCTTCTTTATTTCTAAGTAAAACGCATTTAAACACTGTGAATAAATCATTGTATTTCACAAATATATTCACTCTGTAAAACACTCATTTTCTTCAATTTCTAACCAGTATGATCAATTCATCTGCTATTTACCTTAGATTTGCATGAGTATTATCCAAATACAATGACTTTTAAAAAACTTTTTGTGACATCTACTGTAAACCTTTATAGATTTATATATAATGCTGTATGGAAAGGAAAATAATTTATCTGCTGAATGGGGTAGGAAAATTGTTTTTGAGAACTTTTCCATTCTAACTGTTATTTTCCAGGCAAATATAGCTGCATGTTGCTGATTTTTGTTGAGAGGGGGGCAATGAAATGGCAATAATCAGCTCGCAGGCAGCTTGCAGTGACTTCCTGGATTACATTTCAAATCAACAAAGCCATCATCAGCCACAAAGTCACCATTTGTCTCCATCCAGGCTCCTGACCTTTAGATTGCCCATTAAAGAGAGGAAGAGCAGTTCCTATCCATGTTTTGGCAACAGGAGACATTTTCCTGCTCTAAATACTCATTTATTCTGCAGAAGTTGCAGCCCCAGTGACGTCCATCTGATTTGGAGGCTTCCTTCCTCTTTACTGGAATAGGAAGCACATATAATTATGGGCAGGCCCATTAATTAGTTTTGATGGGGGTAGATTTGGAGGGAGGAAAGCACTCTCTGCGCAGATAGAAATGCTGGACTCAAGATAACCACTGAGAGGATAAAATGATGTGTTGCACCTTCATGGCTTTTGATTGGGCACATTAGGGGCCAAAATGAATCCAAATCTACACAGAAGGAAGTGACACATGGCAGCTTTGGTGGCACTTCTCCTTTATCTATAACACAAACTATAAGGAAAGAAAAGAAAGGGAAGAAAAGGAAGAAGAGCACACTTCACTTGACCTTCCATAAAGTAGCAAAGTCCAAGATTACAGAGCCCATGATTGCCAAGAAAATTAAATGCCAATTGTTTAATTGGTGTTTCCCAAGAGTAACTGCACGTGAAAGGCCCCAAAAGTGGAGTAAATTGGGCAGTCAGGCCCAAATACTGTGCAGCAGAGGGATGCCAAAGGGAACTGTGTGGAGGTTTCTGCAGAAACTGGCCCAGAGGGAAAGGAAGTGAGCTCCAGACTCATCTTTCTACAACCACTGGGCCACAGATACATGGGGGAAGCTCATCTGCAGTTTTTTTATTGTGCAGAAAGTCCCGAAATCAGAAAAATTCAGCATCAAAAGAGCACAACACCGACCTCAGGTGACACAGAAGATGCTTGTGTATATCCACAGCAGGATCAGTGTGAGTTAAATCCTTCATTTTTCCCATGTGTAAGTTTTGAGGAAAGGTCTGGAGGTGAATAACACGTTACATCCCCTCTTCCCTAGAACTGGAAGCTTTTTATGAAGAAAAGTTCATCACAGGAAATAAGTGACACAAAATCCGTGTCACTGTTGTTGGAGCACGTCAATAGAAACCACAGCTCTCCCAGCTGCCTGTTCTCCCGATTTCCTTTAAGTGAATGCCACTTCAGATGAAATCCATGCAATTCAATGCCTGAAGTGAATTTCTGTACACCCTACACACGTATACACATATCCTATAAACTGTGTAGGTGGCCCTCTTGGGTTTGGTTCCATGTTGGACTGATAGTAAAACAAGAAAAGTTCTTTTAAAGCACAATTAAGTCGAAAAGAAAACTACAGGGAGGGCAGGAAGGCGGTTGGGACTCTATTAAACACACGTGGAAGTGAAAGGACCAACCCAAGTCCAAACAAGTGCTGGAAAAACCAAAGTGGGAGAAACCGTGGCGGAGGCCAGGCCACATCAGGAGAGGTTTTGCCTTAGGGAGGAAAAATGAGTAGGAGGAAAGACCTGTGTACACTGTTTTCACACAGCTTTGTTCCCCAATTTTAAGAGCTCTGGCTCTGTCTCTGGAAATGGGATGGATGTTTAGGAACTCACACTTTTAAATGAACAGGCACGCTGGAGCTCCTGTGTGCATTCCAGCACCCAACCCAGCCATGGCCTTCCCTCTCTGGCCTTTGGATCAGAGATGGAGCTGAGCCAACACAGGCTTTTCCCTGGATTTTGCCTTAAAAATGGTGAACACCTTGTTGTTGTTCAGGTACTAAAAGAGCAGACCACTCTGCTAAATGCATATTTACAATTATTTATTTGCAATTAAACCTGAAGAGAACAACTGTCCCAGAACAAGCGTGATTATTTGGAACACTGTTGTTTTACTGCTTTCCTGGCTACCAAATATGAAAAAAACTATGGAGAGGGTGGCCTGTAAAGAAGTTACAAGAAGAAATTGAGTATAAATCATCTTTCTCATCATTAGTGATGGAAAAGTCTGCGTATTTCTGTGTAAAACCAAGTGCAGAATAAAAAATACACTGGCACTGAAAGAGCAAGAGGAACAAGGGGCAGGAGAAAAGAGTGAATGATAAAGAGGGTGATAACCATTTTTCAAATGTCTTAAGTGAATGATAAATAGGGTGATAACTGTTTTTCAAATATGCTAAATGACACTGAAAGAAGAAAGAGAATAAGGCACCTTCCATGCCCAAATGGAATTAGGATTTGGGGTGACAAACATAAATTGTAGCAAGAGATATTTGATATAGATCTAATGGAAAGAAATGTAAAATGCCAGCATTTTCACAGTGATTATTACAAAGGAATCAACATTCCCTAGACAGGGTGTAAAGTTTGGGTTTCTTAAAGAATATCTTTAAATAGAAACTAAATACCTCTTAACCCCACCTGTGCTCAAGGCAATGGGTTGGTCCAGAAGACACCCTGATATCCCTTCTTGTGCTGCAATTTAATGATTTTCAGCATACTTGCCTGATACTTCTCATTTTAAAAATGAAAAAAAAAAATCCTCTTCACATAGCCTTGTGTCCCACTTTAATTTTTCACTAATTAAACATTTCCCAGTAGCTGCTGCCAATCAATTTCCCCTCAGACTGAATGATGACCCAAATCCCATTCGCTGACATTCATGGATGTGCATCTCCTTCACACATTTGTTCTGAATTCAAAGTCAAATTTCTGTCACATGTTATAAAAGTAAGCACAGTGTGGATTTTCGATATGTAAAATGAAAAATAAGTTGAAGATAAAAAGGTAAAAAACCAATTACAAATGTAGCCACATAAGCAACTTGTTTTTATATGGGAATACTTATTAATACTACTGTTCTTTAAGCTTTTTGTGCATAAATCACTGGATTAAGTCAAAACACATTTCAATCACCATTGTAAAAACATATATATTTATGTATGAACAGGAACTAGAAAAGAAATGAAAGAATTCAAAGCCAAGTATTTTTAGGCAAAGTGTAGGTTTCAGGATGTAAGGTTAGTTGTAAATTTTGTAGCCAACTCATGCACATTTAATGCTACAAGCAAAACCTCACATCAGGCCATACTCAAATATTTAACAGGTTGTCCTATTCAAGATAAAGGTTTGGCAATACCTAAAATCCCCAAATCTTCGTAACTTTAGGCTATAAAATAGTTGAAAAGCTACATTCCATTCTAAAAGGCTGTCATTTAAGGCATCTATAATTCTTGGATACTCTTGTTGCCCTATTACCACTTAAAATTTAAGTCAAAATGCGAAGTATTTGCCTTACTAAATTTTTTTTTTTTTTTTTTGCTGGTTTTAAGCATTAGTATGTGAGCAAAAGTTGTTTTTTCATCTCTGACCTCTGGAAAGCATTTCTTCACTTTCCCAGTGAAACAGATAAAGCCACTCTGGCTCCCCCCTCCTCCTCACCCGACACAATTTCCTGAGGTTTAGAAGTGGTGCACTCACACATCCCAGTGCAGAAGCAGCACAGAATCTTCTCCCCCTGCTCTGCTCACATTTTTCTGATTTGTACACTGATCCACTCAAGCAGAAGGAAATTGTGTCCTACGTGTGACCTCAAAGCCCAGATAAATTATTTGCTTCCCTTTCTGTCAGAGGCTGAAACATCCATACAAATAAGAGCATCCCGAAGGCAGCTGAGATCTGTACTTATGTGTTTATAGGTTTGGGGTATCAGCTGTAATTTACAGAATTATTGCAATCTGTTGGATTTTGGGTCAGAATCTGATCTCTTTCCAGAATCAAGTTGTGCTCATAGAAGTGAAATCAGACTGGAGACTGACATAACTTTATGTTATATTAAAAGAAGCAGTTATTTGCCTTACAGAAACCACTGCAATGGGATGTGCTGTGCTCTCCTGACTTGTTCACGAGTTCAAAAAAGTCACCCTGAGGATATTCTGGACAAGATTTTTGAGGCCAGAGCTGTTACAGACTGCACTAAAGAGTGTTGTGATCTGTGTGATCACAACATTGCTTTGCCAAATACCAAATTCTTTGCCATTTTTCCTGCTGAGGTGGGAAAGAGGCTTTGGGATACAGCAAGGAGTCCCAGATTTACATTGGCTTTCTGATTTTATGTTGCACCTACCCTGAACTACAGGAAAAGAAAAGGCTGTGCAGAATTAAAAAAATAAATGATAATTTTTACACTGCACAATACCATTGCTTGTTATTTAAAGTGAAGTTTGGGATGTTTGATCCTTCCACAGCTACAAAAGCAATATACAACCTTTAAGAGACTCAATTGCCCTGCTTCTGTTCAGGTTAAAAGAGATGTGATTTAGGATTTCAAAGGAGTGAAGCTCAAGAGATGAGTTTAAGAGAAAATGTGGTGAATGAATGAAGCAGTTTAGTCAGAATCCCTAAGGAATTTGGGAGAAATTTTGCATTTAGCCTGAGCAGAGTTTATCTGTGGGGAAGCTGGACCATGGTACACATGCCATTATTATCAGCTGAGCAAACAATTTGAAAGCTTCTTGAAATTTTGTCTGTGTTGTCAAATACTGATGAAAACATTATTTTATGAGTACTCTTACTCACTTTCTACTGGAGCTGCCCTACATAAAAGTAAATTAAATATTACATCTTTTAAGTGTGTTTTATTAAGCTTTGGATGCTCCCTAGTACATGGATAATCACTGAACTCTGAAGATAATAGAAAATATAATCTTGACAGTTTATATCAAGTCAGGTTATCTGAAAATACCTGTTTCTACTGGAATTAGTATTACTATAGAATATGTCAGGAGCAGTGTGTCTAGCTTTCCAAGCAAATTAGAGCTTAATTTCAATGAAAAGTATTTTAATATTGACAGGCATCTTCTATTGCCAGAATAGCTACCAAATTTGATACAGTGCTTACTAACACTAAAAAATCCAACAGATTTTTAAACTCTTCCCTTTCTCAGGTGTAGTGGCCCAAACTAAAATAAATAAACTTCACAAATTTACTTTTGGTTCAAAAGAACACAAATTGTTAAATAATATTTTTACCACTGGAAGCCTCAGAAACAGAAAATCACAAACTTAAAGATTTCCAGTTCCATACAAAACAGTTCATGGGCTCAGCTGCTTTAGGTACAGCCTTTTTTTGACCCAGAATATAAAGTTGAGATGTCCCCTGTACATCTTCAAACTACCTTTTTTTCTCAGTTTCTTTGTGGAATATTTTGTGTCTAAACCAAGCTAAAAAAAAAAAAAAATAAAATAAAGCCTTTTGAACACCAGCTCTTTTTAAGAGTATGGTCCTAATTGCTCTCTCTGTGTTTATTTCATCATAGGCTTGTTCTTTTTTAAGGAAAATAAGCCAAAAAAAGGTGTTGTGCAACATCCAGTTCATCATCTGAGAGGCAGGAAGTGTCTGAACACACACTTGAAAGATTTCTAAAGACAGAAATTACCTGTAAAAGGCTCAGAAATATAAAACACTAACAATCATCAGCCACTTTGAGGCACAAAGTCTCTGAGAAAGGTTGGATCTTATGGCTCAAAATATATTAGAAAATTTTGTCACAGCATTTGCTTTATTTTCCAATTTTAGATAAATCTTGAAACCACTTTTCTGAAAAATCAAAGAATTTCTCATCGTCTGGTTAAATAAAACTCCCACAAGGTAAAAGACATTTGGTGCACAAGGAGTTGTTAAAATAGGCATCAAACCATCACTGTTTATCTCAAAATTCACCAATCTTGGCACAGGCATTGTGGAGGAATAAAATATTATCATTAGAGCACCCTCAGAGCAGACAAAAGATGGTGTGAACAGCTGGGTTTCAATCATTTTGCCACAGGAGGAAAGAAACTTTCCCCTTTGGTTTTAATTCACTCAAAATTCATTCTACCTCCAAAAATTAATGGATTTCTGGAGGTATAAAGTTTTAGTTATTGTGTTTAATGCACTTTTCAAAGTGTGAACACCTAATTTGTCAATTCTGCCACCTTCTACCTCCAGCTCAAAGAGCTCCAATCCCCCTTTCTCTGTTTATTACCTCTGCAAGGTGAAGCCTTCTTGAAGGAATGGACCTGAACAACTTCGAGAGGGAATATTTTTGTTGCCAGTGAAATTATGAATTCTAAAATTATCTCAAAATCTCATAGAACTGATAGGTAGCAATGATAGTGATTGCTCAGAATTACCTGTGTCCCAAAGCTCTGTGATTTTCATAATGTTTGGAAATTCTCAAATCACTCTCAGCATAGCAGGAAAAAGCCCTGATTTTAAGGGAATCATCAGCTCCTTTTTTTTTTTTTTTATGTGCCAATCTCTCTTCTTAGAAAGGAATAAAGGAAGAAAATTGTGGGTTTAAAAATAAAAAACAAACACGTTGAGGTTCAATATTGTCCAATTCCAGCAGCATCCTGTTTGTTACCTGTGACTCACCAAGCCCTAATGAGTCACAACCTCGAGGACATTGCTGTTGCAACCTCCAGCCTGCCCAGAAAACAAAATTCTGTAAATAATCCAGTCACAAGCAGCCAGATGCTTTTGTCCAGATAAAAGGGGAGTAAAGCACATTTTAGAACTTAGGTGAGGACAGTTTGTCTACTATTTACCAGCTTTCACAAAGACTCCAGGATTTTTCCATTATATTTTAAGTTAATTATTATATATAATATATATATATAATTATATATATGTTTCCATTATATTACCAACGCTTCTTTTGTTTTCTGTCTTCACTAGGTTTTAAGATCTCTCCTTTTCCTGCACACAAGGCTCTTTATTGAAAGCTTTTTATTAAGACTCAGCAATTGCTTACTTCTAAAAACAGCAACTAGAATTAGAAACTTGAGGGAAGCTTAAGGATCAATTATATAATATACATTATACAACATAAAAATGGCATTTCAAACTTAATGATCCTGCTGGGTCCCTTCCAGCTCAGGATGTTCAATGATTCTAAATTTCAGACTAGCCAGTGGCTTTAGTAAATATTGTAACAATCTACCAACTTCTAAAAGTCTCCTGAGCACCATTAATGTTGCCATTTTTAAATGAACAACATTTCTTTCTTACTTTCTTTTGTTTCTTTGCTTTTGTGGAGCATGCCCATAATTCAAATATTCATAACAGCAAATTTATAGAGCAAAGTATTATAACAAAATGAGACCCCTCAAAATCACATAGATTTTATATCTTTAAAATGTAACCCTTCTGCACAGAAATCAGGTTCTTTCCATATTTATGTTATAAACACTTTTATTGGCAAAGAACTGGTTCCCACCTGCATAGAGAAAGAAATGGAAAAACAGTTTCTTGTATTTCTTAGGGTCTCAGCTAACATAATTTAAGTCTAAATGCTTTCATCAGTGATAAAAATACAAGAATTTTAATTTCAGCCCAACCAAAAAAAAAAAAAAAGATAAATTAAACTATCAGAGACACTGTAAATGTTGTAAACAGAACTATGAGACAAAAATTAAAGCAAACAGTGTGCTAAAAAATGGAAATTTTGGGGGGTGGGGAGAAAAAAAAAGAGCTACATTAAATTCTAGTAATGTATTGGGGTTTCCAGGTTCCCCATTTTATTCACCTAGATGTCAATGAAACAGGTGACCATTTGAGACTCCTAAAGCTCTGTTTTAATTAGGTTGAGCCAATTTTTAGCACAGTCACTATATTTGGTGCACTGCTTTTCTAGAAAACTCACCTGAAGGGTTTGTGCAGCAAAATCTGCCAGAATTAAAGACACCAAAGAGAAATGGTTTCAGTCTTTTTTTTTTTTCCCACATTCTCAATGAATGAATGATGTAAATAATTTCTTCTGGCTTAAATAGTAAAGAAATATTTAGTCTAGATTCTGTCAAAGTACTCTGGATTCCCTTGGAAATTTTTCATTTATATCCTCTGATATTTGTAAATTCAAGAGAAGAGATGAAAAATAAAGGCACAGCACCCACTGGTAGCCTAAGAGGAATATCAGAACAGTGCCCTGAAGCACCTGTTAAGAGTGCAGACATTTTTCATGCATTTTTAATGCTTTATTGGCCCAAGCATTGCATGATTTTGCATATTTTAATGCCTTTTTAAAAATGCAGGAGCTCTCTCCTTGAGTCAATACAAAAGGTATTTAGAACACTGCATTTCTCAGAAATATTTGTGCTGCTGACCCCAGTCCCAAGTTGCGTTCAGGTCTTTTTGTTGTCTTGGCTTCTTTCATTATTATCACCCGTTATGAGTGAGAAATAAAAGTCTTATTTGAGTAAGAAATGAGGAAAACACCCCCATTTCAGTTTAAATGAGTACAAGGATAAAAATTCTTTTCCACTATAACTGTTTTGTTTTTTTTCTGTGCAATATCACAGCTCACCAGAGCATCACAAAATCTCAAATGCTTCCTCTTAGCAACTGAATTTGGATGAATGATGTAGTTTTCTGAAAAAGAAGGGGAGAAGAGAAGGGGGAGAGAAAAAAAAGTTTCATTTCAATTGAACTTTTAAAGGAAGGTATCACTTGTCATGGTGTGCTGATTAATGAATTATTAAATATTTACAATGCTCTTCACTGGAAATTGTACCATCAGCATTTTTGTTCTCTTTACAGGAGAAACCATTAAAAATCTGTAAAAGTGAAGGCTGCTTGAGGTATTGATTGGGAAGAAGCACAATGAACAAAGATCTTGAACTGTACCAAAAGCAGCTAAACTACTGAGAATAAGAGATGCTTGATGCTGTGTGGGAAATATTTTTACTTCTATTATAATCATTTTTAGGACCAAGAGGGAATCATCACCCAACAATGATGGTTCTATACAAAAGAAAATACAAAATACTCTCTTTAACCAGTTTTCAGCAATGACCTTGCTTTAAAATATGTGATAAAGTTCTCAGTGCAATCCAGCCACATCAAACACATGATTTTTTGCCTTCTCGATGACAGGTCCAAACTAAAACTCCATATCCTTCCTCAAAACCAGACTCCAGTATTTGAACTCCAGTCATGCATCCTGCAACAAATTTTGGATCACCAGAATCCAACTGTCTCAAAGCAGAAAAAATAAAATTAAGAAATATTTTTAAACCTAGAGGATGAACATATCAGAACTAGCTTTCTTTAGACCATGGAAGATATTTGTGTTTAATATCTGCTTTGATCATTGTAAGATCACCAAGGGCCTTTGAATAGATTTAATAATCCTGATTTCCTTTTTGAAGCTCTAACATTTGGGAAGCGTTTCCATGAAGTTTTGTCCCCATTTATGGAACGCTGCTGGGACTCTCTCTCAGCACCTGTGGGATACCCAATCCTGCAGCCATTCCCTGGGCTTTCCAAGGCCGCAGCTACCCAGTGGCTCCATCCTCAGCCCCAAAAAGCCCTGGGAGCCCCAGCTGTCCCTGCCATGGAGCTCTGACACAGCTCTTGGAAAGGAGGCTGATGATCCCAGCATTTCCAGACACTCGGTTTAGCACAGCACACCACAGGCAGCACTGTGGGACTTTCCTGGAGCACGTTCAGCCTGGAACCACATTTTAAATGTTTCCAGTTAGGGAGATTTTTTTTTTTTTTGTTGGTTTTATCTCTTTCAACTCTTGGTTTCACTCACAGTTTTACTACTAAAGTTAGTGGGGCCACTACTTTAATCTAAGGGTCTTATGAGATTAATAATTATGAGAATTTTTTTATTATTAGGGGCCCTCCCTAGACAGGGGGCTTGGATCAGGTGATCTCCAGAGGTCCCTTCCAGCACCAAGAGTTCTGTGATTCTGTGGGATCAGTGAAGTTTAACTTGGTTTAAATGTAATCAGAATCACCCATCAGAATTGATAAGTATTGATTGTATCTAGATGATACAGAAGTTCATATCCATCAGCAAACTGAGATCACAAATGTTCTGCTACTTGCACCACCCACAGGGACACCTAAATGCTGGAATTCTGAAGTGTATTACACAGGAAAGATGACTGGGACAAGCACAGGATGTTACTGAAACTAATAAAAAAATCCCCCCAAAATAATGAAGTTTAAATCAACATTAAACCTATGTGGTCAATAAATCATAATGTGAACTACAAATCACTGAAAGCAAATTAACACACAAATAATTCAAAATACATGCCCTGATGTGGAGAAATTCTTATTTCCTGGATGTAATAACTGCATTGTTTGCTGCTTTATGAGTAAATTTGTTATATTTGGAGCCCAAACTCAGCATGACTTTCATCTTTTTAGGAGAATAAGGAATAAAACAAAGCAAAATATTACATAACACTTCAATAGAGTACTGGGAAATTTCAGGGTTTCTAAAGTTTCCTTGCTGAAAGACACTGTCCAGTAATTAATGCTGGAAGAATTTCTCATAAATGTCAAAACATAATTATATTAAGATTCAAAATGTTACCTCAGAAGTCAGCAAGGCTTAGAAACTTTCCCAAGTCAGCCCCCCTCAGCTGCTGTATAAGGAAGTGTGTTTTTAATTCATGGCCACCATCACTAATACAAGGAAAGGAAGTGATTTGGTTTGGGGTTTTGTTGAATTTTATTACTTTTTTAAATGTGCTGATTTTAATAGTAAGTAGGTGATTTGTTTTTTTTTCTGGGAAACAGAATCCTTTGGTCAACTTGACTTCAGGAATCTCCATTTATACTAAAAAATCAGAACACAGCATTTCTAGTATTGAAAAAAAACCCCAATTATTTTAAATTAAGACCCCAAACATACCCTTTGAGCATTCAAAACAAAAACAATGAGAGATTAAAAACTCAAACCTGAGACAAGCTATGAAGAAGAAATATGTACAAAATGGAAACAGTGAATAATGCAAATAGTCTGGATTCTCATTGTTATTCCATCATAGGCCAAACTGATAAATAAAGGTGTCCATAAGACAGAATTTTGGCACTCATTGCATTCCTTTCTCTAAATTTCACTATATTGATGGCAGTGCATATTTGGCTATAAAAACTTTAAGAAGTTTTCTATATTTCAAACACTGGAATATTTTTTAATTGATTTTTTTTCTGACTAGTGGAACATCTGTTTCATTTACCTCAATTTCACAATCCTTCTGTTGCATTTAGGCTCTAAAGTTGACCAAGGAAGAATACAAGTGGAAGTTCCACATTACAATTTGCAGCAGTGCACACTGCCAGCTCTCTCTTGTCTCTGCCAGCTCTGTTATGAGGCCAGAAGCTGAGCTGGAAAAGATACTTTTCCTGCTTTCAGACTAACTTTGGTTCATACCTGGACATTCAGATGGGCTCAAACTGCTTGATTTGTATGTTTTGGTTCATTTGGTGAGGACCAGACTCAACCATTGCACCCCAAACCCCTCCAGAGCAGCACCTGCCAGGTTTGTTGATTGTGGGGGGAATTCAGTGTATGCCCACCCCATTCCTGAAGGATGGGCCACCTTTTATCACACTTCCCTTTTCATTAACAAAACCCCAAAGAACTTTTTGCTGCTTTTCCTACCACAGCAGAACACAATAAATGAAAGCAGAATGGAAATGACTAAAGCCCAGAGCTGATATCCCTGCTGATGTCACTTTGGATTTGCCACAGCTCCAAACCTTGCTGACCAGGGCTCCCAGGAGGAGCAGGAACCCAGCAGAGCTGGGTGTGAATCCCTGAGCCACACCAGGCACAGAGGAACAGAATGTTTTGGGTTTGTCCCAAGGACCCAGATGTACCGGGAACAAACCCTCCTCCTCCTCCTGAGTGACAGCCACTCAAATGAGATTTCAACACTTTTACACTTTTGCTTTCACTCTGGACCCAAACCATGAGATGCAGATGTGAACAAGCAGGGCTTGGTTGTTTTTTGGTTATTTTTTTTGTAGCCAAGCTGAGGCAGTGATTTGTTTATTTTTCTATTTCTTTTTTTGTTGTATTAGAACATCATGAACAGAGCCTTTGGCCAAGGTTTATGCCAGGCCTTCCTTGCACCCTCAAATCCAGCTACCAGCTAAGATCCTAGGACGCCTCTCCTGCAAAACACAGGTTGTGAACAATCCTTTTAACTCTCTCTCTCTTTTTTTCTTTCTTTTCTTTTTTTTTTCTTTTTTTTTTTTCTTTTTTTTTTTGGTGTGAATGAGAAAGCCTGACAAAAGCACACTGCTGCTGTTAGGATGAAGCCACCTTTTCCAGATGAAGCAAAGCAAGGTGGAGGCAGAGTAATACACTAAAAATATGTCATATGAAGTTATTGAACCAAGAGCATGGTGAAACTCACTGACAATTAGAGCAAAACCCATTTAAAATCTTAACCACAGTGACACATTTTGAATTTATTTTGGCTTTACTAGCAGCTACAGCCACAGATGTGATGCTGTTAATGAATGCCTGGGAATGATGCTGTTTAACACTGTTGGATACTCTCCTCAACTTGTAATGATACAGATGGAGTCAACTTTATTCCATCTCACAGCTCCTTGCCGTCACATTAATGCTATTTTTCCAAAGGAATATCTTCTGGAGGAAATATATTCCTCAGGTGCAGCAAATGAATCATAGCTGAATGTTAATTTACATATACATACACGGAGTTAAATCTTACTTTTTCAGGATTTTAAAAAAATAATCAATATAATCAGAGCTGCTCAACTAATTTGTTTTTTGCTGTTTTAGCTGGCTAATTAGAGATGTATTTCACAACAAACTCTGATTTTTTTACCTTCTCTGAGCTGCACATTCTCTCAAGTGCTTCCTCCACCAGTTGTGAGATATCAGTAGATATGTGATGTGTCAGAAGGCTTCTGAAGCATCTTCTCAGAGACTTTTACAGTTTACATCAATTATTCTGCCCTTAGGTGGATTGAACCCAATTAACCCAACATCTTTTCTCTTTCCACACTGGCAAACCCAGAGCAGTAGTGACCCTGTTCCCAAACTGAGTGTTTATATTTTGTGCTCCACTCCCAAACCAGAGCCTCTGTGCAGGATATCAGTGGCAAAGGAATGTGGGGAAGGTGCTCAGGACAACAAGTGAGAGTGTAAAATGGTATAGCTACTATTTGTTCAGAAATTTATAGGGACTTATTAGAGTCCTTATAAGTTATATTATTTACTACAGAAATTCCAGTGCTACCCATCAAATCCAGGATGTCTTTCCACATGGTTCCACACTCTGACTCAGTCTGAATTTTACTGGACATTGCACTTTTTGCTCATATACTTTAAAAAAAAATAATATCATGGAGGTTGATTGGCACAGCAATATCTCACATAGGCTAAGGGACATGTCTAAAACATCAGCATCTTTAATTTTAGTCCTATTTTCACAGCTGGTAACAGAAGCAATTCCTTCACTTTTCATATCCTCTATCCTCACAGCCATGAACAAATGAAATGGGATTCACTACTGCCCAGCAAAGCACGTGTTATGGCCTGGAATAGATCAAGGCTGCAGAGCTGCTCCTGCCAGATCAGGGCAGGGGATGGAACATTCAGATCCTCCCTAGAGCTGCCCTGGGACCATCCTTGCAGCATTAATAATGCACAGTCCTACAGTGAACTGCATCCAGGCTGCCCTGGCTCCAGAGGGGACCCAGCAATGCTGCAGTTGAGCCCAAAATGAAATATTAGCTGATGTCATGGTTGTGTGTGTGCAGACTGCAGGATGTTTCACACCCAGGCCGTGTCCAAGCTAAATACAGAGGGATTGTGTACAAATGGATCAGGTCACGGGGCCCAGGGTGAGTGCCTGGAAACTGCTCCAAATACTTCTATGTAAAAGAAAAATTCTCCTCACATACTAGCATGTGTTGGATTTCTTTCTGTTGTAACGCAGATGGGTAAGTGAAGAATGAATAAATAAATGTAGATTCTGACACAGGAGTGTTCCTGGAGTACGTAACAGTGCACACGAGCTTCTTGTTACTCACAGTTTGCAATATAAAAGTAGGAAAAATGGGAAGAAAACAGAAATTCCTGTGCTACCCATCAGTTCCAGGCTGTCTTTCCCCACAGTCCATGCTGGGGCTCAGAGTCTGAATTTGAGTGGACATTTCCACCCCTCAACCAGATCATCACAAGGTCTGGAGGTGAAACAAAGTCTAAGGGAGCAATTATCCTGTTTATAAGTGTTTTTCTCAGCATTTCCTACACTTTCTTTCAGGTCTGTTTAGGGAAAAGGAAGCTTACAACAATTTCACCTCTGAACCTGAGAGAGGGCATAGCCACAGAACCTTCCTACTGCCTTGGAGATGATGCTTGTCTCCTTGGGAAAAAATAGAAAAATAAAAAAATGGATAATTGTTTTCCAATCTATCCATTTCTGCCATCTCTTCTCCTTCAGCAACTGCTCAGAAAGGCTTGGATCATGCCCCTGAGTACAGATATTATCCACTCATCTTGTTAATGACATTTTCACTACACTAGTCAATTAATTAATAGAAAAAAAAAATCTATATTTTAAAGTTCTCTTGTTAGCTTTACTACAAAAACTTGAACTCAAGAAAAGTTCTACTCCGCCCTCCAACCATTACAGACCCCCAGCTCTTCTTGAGACCCTTTATTTAAAATATTGTAAAAATGGTTCTGGAAGCATTGCTTGTCACAGACCACCAGTAACAGGCCAAGGTGTTTGAAAGGTAATGATAATTTCAGAGTGAATTAGGGTATCTGCCACCAGCTGGTTGTCTTTAAGCATGTGCTGCAATTCTTAGAGCACAGAACATTTCTAGGATGCTTTGAACATTTCACATTCTGTACTTTTTTGCCACATGGCAGAGAGAACGATGTCGTTCTGAGATTCAGCATCAATTCATCTTGTTGTGGGTGAGACTTGAAAGTCTCTCAGCTTTGGGCTGACATATTTACAATCCTGTTTCCTTTCATTATTTCTTTCAATGTCTTCCTAAAGATTATTTTAAAGCTATGGGTTATATTTACCAGGTCATCTGATACCAATAGCAACCTCATAAACATTTTAAAAGAAAATTTGCATTAAGCCTGAAACAGAACACCAGATACGAGCACTCTTAAATATTTCCCTGGATCCCATTCCAGTTTCTGCATGCCATACTTGTATTTTGCTGAAGTACACATTCATATGAGTAAAAAAGGGACACAAAAGCAGCAGATGTTCTTGCAAGACTTTCCATATTTTGCTGCAGCTGCTGCAAGAGCCTTCTGATAGAACAACTGATGCTGCAGCCTCCCCAGAAAAGGATCTGCAGTCACATAGAAATAGCTTCCAGGAGGATATATTAAAAAAAGCCCCTCCCTGTCCCAGCAGAAGGACACCCAATCACACATTTCTGAGACTGTGTTTAGTTAAAGGTAGAGGCCAAGCTTTTTAATAATTCGTTCCTTTCTACTTTGCCAGTGAGCTCAGTTTAGCTACAAAATTCTCTGCCAGAGCTGCAGAAAGCTGGTTCCTAAACAGGGTCTGGAAAACAAAACTGCTCACCATTTAGATATCTGAGGAGGTGATGAGAGACAAACACACACACGCCAGCAAAGGATGCTGAACATTTTTCTTCAGTGATTCGTAACTTTGGAGGGGCTGGCATGGCTCTCAAGCAGCAGATTGATGCACAGTATTCTGCACAGTTTTTAACAACATCCTAATTTGCAATCTGCCAAGGACTGGGTGACAGACAAGCTTTCAATGTTTCCTCACATGATTTCTAAATCCGTCCTTGGTTCGATTTTGTTTGCGAGGTAACGTTTTGAGAAGCTCTCGTTCTCTGCTGAAGGGGCTTCTGCACATCCAAGTGTGAAAATATGCTCTAATGACAGCTCCTTCTGCTGTCTTACAGCATTCCACACCAACAGGATGCTCATTTAAAGATGGGTGGGAGATGCAGTTGCACATTTGAGTTGCACAAGGATGACATCAGCCTCACAGAGTGCTCTGCATGTCACTGACTGAACAAAAGGAGGGCTGGGCCCCATCAACTTCAAAAAGTTTATTTGGTTCCAAATAAATAACTTTCTAGATGGAACAGCTCTAACATTACCACAGAATTAGTGTCCTGTATCCTCCTTCACTCTCTCCTCAACAACCACTTTACAACCTTCAACTCCCTCACATGAAAACAGAGACAGAAGGCCCAAGTTTCTTGTTCTTTGCTTTCATTTCTCACACTATGGCCCATTTCTAAGCCCACAGCAGAAAATACCCTCAATTTCTGTGCAGTTCTTAAAAAATCCCAACTGGGACAGCTGGAACAACACCCAGAGGCTGCTGAGGTGCTCTGCCAGAGCTCCAGGACTCTTACAGGGGGTATTTTATGATATTACAGCATTCCACACCAACAGGATGCTCATTTAAAGATGGGTGGGAGATGCAGTTGCACATGTGAGTTACACAAGGACGACATCAGCCTCACAGAGTGTTCTGCAGGTCACTGACAGAACAAAAGGAGTGCTGGGCCCCATCAAATTTGAGAAGCTTTACTTGGTTTTAGTTGAGTAAGTGGTTCCAGATAAAAAGACTTCCTAGATGGAACAGCTCTAATATTACCCACAGAATTAGAGCCCTGTGTCCTCCTTCACCCACCACCTTACGATCTTCAACTCCATCCCATGGAAACTGAGACAGGAAGGCCCAAGTTTCTTGTTCTTTGCTTTCATTTCTCACACTATGGCCCATTGCTAAGCCACAAACAGAAAATATCCTCAATTTCTGTGCAGTTCTTAAAAACATTCCCCACAGGGACAGCTGGAACAACACCCAGAGGCTGCTGAGGTGCCCTGCCAGAGCTCCAGGACTCTTACAGGGGGTATTTTTTGGTATTTCTAGGCTGATAGTGTTCAATGGAACTGTAATTTCTACAGTGCTGGTTTTCAGCACACAGTAACCATGTAATGTATGGACTTAAAAATGTATTTTTTGGAACTAGATTGATCCCCTCAGTTATTTGTGCAAAAAGAAGTGACAGGAACTCTAAATACAACCAGCAATTGGAAGGACAAGGAGCTGTAGACAGTTTCTCTCTTTGAAATGTTGTCCCCAGAGAAACTTATAGGATTTTTTTCTTTGACTTTCCTACTACTTCTTGCCTTTTGTGTGAAATATTAACTTATTTCTATTTCAGGCTCTCTGAACGTGTTTGGAAACATCTAAATCTTGAACTACAATGTTTTATCTGTCCTGGTGAAACATGGCTGCATCAGTGAAAATTAGGCAGACTTAATTCAATCACCAAATACTAGAAATTGTTAAAAAAATTAACAAATATATCTTGCCACTTCTATATGCTGGGTTACTTCTCATATCAGAAGTACTGAAAACAAAATCTGTGCAATGCTGCCCTTCTTTTCCTCTTAAATAGCATCAATTTTTGCCTTTACAGGAAAAATTCTTTGAGTATTCTGGATATACAACACCCTGAGTCAGTAAATATGAATTTTTCTATGGATACATATGGAATGGTAGATTCTAACATTGCTCCACACTTCCCAAGTTTCTCACCAACACAGGGTGAGACTTTTAAGCAGAATTTTGCACACCTCAGTACCATCTTACCTCGATAATACTGGTTTTGTTTAAAAAGAAGAAGAACCTTTGAAATCTGTGATTGAATGAAAATGATATCCCTGCAAACAGGGCTGTTGCTTGTTGTTATCAAAAAGAGGTCAAGTACAGTATCCATTAAGCACAGGAAATAAACAGAAACTACTTTAAGAGTAAATAAAACACAGGCAAAGATTCCTGTGGCTGCCAGCCCAGTTCAAGGCAAATATTTTAACAACTGACCTCACACTTCTTGGTCACGGATGATTCAGGGACGCCACACTAAATATACAAATGTGCACAGTAGTGTAGTCTAAAACCATAATAAAATTAAATAAAATAGTCTCTACATGAACAGGAAATGCAAGGAAGATCTAAATATTTTCTGCTTCAGAAGGAGAAAGGTCAAAAGGATCAGTGTCTTGCAGAGCTGTGCAACTTTAACTGATTGCAAGCACAAGGAAAGAGCTGGTCAAGATTTCACTGCAATTAAACCAGATTTTCTTTCTTTTCCTTTTTGCAGCCAACCTTTATTTTTTTATATGTTAATACTATTGCTGAGATTTAGAAAGTGTGGGCTGTGTCAGAGGACTAATCAAAAAACAGAGAGGAATAATGAGGGGTATGAAAATCTCTAGACTTTTCTCTATTTTAAAAAGGAGGCATAAATCAATTTCCTCTGAATGAAAACCATACACAGATTTGTTATCACACAGGAGAAATTCCAATGCTTAAATGTTATTTTCCATTGAAATGCTACTTTAAAAATATTAGGATTAGCTAATTAGGAAAAACATGCTCTGTCTTTTCATGCACCAATTCAGCAAAGAGCAACAAACAGCCATGGTGATCCACTTGGACAGAGAATTTACAGGATCTGACACCACAGTAACTGAATTTTGAGGGTGCTTGTCCTCAGACCTTGTAATTCCACAAAATGCAACCAAAATGGCCAAATTCCACGTGGATATTCAGTATCAAGGCAATCTAGACCCACCAACAACACAGAAAAGGAGGATGACACAATAGTTTAAGGAATTTTATGTCTCATATCTGAAAGCAGAATCCTCCAGAAGACCAAGCCAGAAACATCCTAGAACTCCCAAATGAGGGGTTTCAGGTGCTTTTTAAAGACTCCACAGCAGGACCACATCTGCAATGATTTGCCACCGGTGCACCCATTCTCATCACAGCTGTGCCAAACAGCCCTCACTGCCCCTAGAACAAGGGAAAAAACTTGAAAATTATTTTATGTTTGTAATAATCAATATCAGAAAGGCTTTTTTTCTTCTCTTACCTACCACTGTGTAAGCAAAGTAAACTGCCAGAGTACCAGGATTAAATTATTTAAATCAGGACAAAAGAGAGAATAATGAGATCCACAGGTCTGGTGCATATTATTTGTTCTCCAATAAATAAATAATGCTTTTATCAGGCTCACAATGGTGAGGAGATTGAGTTTTTAATTTCCAGTGAGGGCCTGCTCTGAGGAAGGACCTGCTTGATTCCTTGAGCATGGATTGAAATTCTCCTTCACTTCTTTCAGAATTCATGTTTCTGTTCTTAATTCATGCTTGAAGATTTTTTTATTTATTTATTTTTTTTTTTTTCCCCCTTAGGCAAAAAATCTGAACTGGAAAAGATCCTTGACAATAAGGACAATGTAAAACCAACATTTCACTGAACACTTAGCATTTCCCCCCTTTTGGAATATCACTTTTCATAGTATTTCCAGCCAGGGTGCATTTTTACTTGAATGAAACTGTTTAGCCACATGTGCATGCCAGTTTAAACAGTGCTGGTTGGAGAACATTATTTTCACCTTCATTGGACAAAAAGTATTGTAGGAAGTTACCTCCCCCTGGAAATTGAACCCAGTTGGAAATAAATGAACTGGGATACAGCCAGGCCTGGAAACTGTAAAACAAAAATCTTCTTAGCAGAGAGGAGCACATCTTAAATGCTTCAATGGAGTTATCTTTTAAGAAGATGGAATTCTTTCTGTGGCTACATCCCATGAAAATAGCTGGATTTTACGGAATTCATGTCATAACTCCGCATGCTCCCAGAGATGCAGCAGGATCCTTAGAATATCTGATTTTAATAAGATAAAACATTCCATATTAATGCATCTCCTACAGTCTGCAGCCACGACCAGTGTCCCACTACAACATATTTTGTGTATTGAGAGTTTAAATGACATTCTGGCCTCAGAACTTATTTTTTTTTAAATTTATTTCAGTGGATAAAGTCCTAAATGATTGCCTAAACAACACCCAGAACGAAGTCAGTAATTCAGGATATGTCTCCTGACTTCCAGGAGTATCTAAGATCACACATTCCAAAGAAATTTCCAAACAGCAGAAGCCACAAAATCCCTGTAGAGCCCTAAGAACAGGTTGTAGAGAAAACACAGCCAACTTTGGAGGTATTTTACAAATTAAAAATAGCCCATAGGGTTATTCCTCAGAAAGCCTGGAGAAACATGCTTTTTCAGGAATGTGTTTTTTCAGGAATGGGTTTTTTCAGGAATGTGTTTCCTGAAAAAAAACCCAAATATTTTCTTTATACATGATGGTGTGTACTTCACACCAAGCAACATTCTTTTCCATTTCTCATGCTATTCAAATCTGAAAATGTGATCCAGCCATCCCAACTGTTATGATTTTAATGCCCGTATTTATTTGATAATGCAATCTATGAGAATATGCACACTTTTTCTACTTGGAAGAAAATGCTTCCTGTTCTTTTTTTAATTTGTATTTAAATGTTTGACAAAATAGTTGATTTTTGACATCTGTGCTGATAAATCAGAGAGTGCCATGAAATTGTCCCTGCTCATTAAATTGTTAGAAGACACTTTTGGTCCAGGTAGCTCTCTTATCCTAAATGCCAAAATTTCCCTCAGACATCCTGTGGCTGCAAAATCTCTGGGACTACATCCTTTTTGGGGGATATAAGTTACACTATTGCACTAACAAAATTTGGGATGTGTTCACCTCAGCTGCATATTTCTTACCTTAATTGGCTCAAAAGGTATTTCAGATTTTCATTGCTGCCATAATTTCTGTGTCCACATCTTGTAAAACAATTCAGGCCAGTGGGCAGTCGTATCCCAGAGGAATCAGAGTGAATTTAATAAAGCTTGGCCCATTTCTCAGACTAACTCAGTGAAGATTGCTTTGAAAACCCTGTAAGATATGACAGTTATTGATATTCTGGATATCTTTACATCTCCTATCAATAACACAGGGCTGTCAGCAAATTATTAACAAGTGAAATGCCAGCTGTAAGTGAGTAATTCGTGAAGCTGTGGGATTTTTTCTTTCTTTCCTTCCTTTTCTTTTTATTTCCTGCCTAACATTTTATGGATGAAATTCTTGGGAGCTTAACTCTGGCAGCAAATCTACATGACAGGTGAGATTGTTCTGCAGGAAGAGAGAGAATTTTCTTAGTCGAGGAGTGTTTGGTGCCCACCAAAGCCACTCTAAAACTTCTCTTCAGCTGGACAGGGGATAGAAAATATCATGAAAGGCTCGTGGGTAGAGATCAGAGAGGGAGAGATCACCCAGCATTTACTGTGTGGGTGAAACAACTCACCTTGGGGAAATTGGTTTAAATACAAATCAAATCAGAGTAGAATAATGAGAAATAAAAGCAAATCTTTAAAAATCCCACCTTCCCTCCACCCCTCCCTACTTCCCAAGTTTTGCTTTAATTCCAAACTCTCTCCTTCCTCTCCTAACCCAGCAGCACAGGGGGATGGGGAAGGGGTTTGTGGTCAGTCCATCACAGGTTTTCTCTTTAGGGAGACTCCTCACACCCTTCCCCTGCTCCAGTGTGGGGTCCCTCCCATGGGACAGTGTCCTCCATGTACCTCTCCACTGTGAGTCTTTCCCACTGATGCAATACTTGATGAACTTCATGAACTTCCATGGAACCTCTGGAGTTCTGAATGAAAGGCTGAAATTAAAGGCTGAAACACAACAGCGAAGTGTTGTGACGAAGTTTCCATCAGAAATCTACATATCTGTAGCAAAAGAAATTACCAATGCCCAAATTACTTTAATCATATGATTTTTTTAAGTGCTGGAGAAGAAACAACTGGGTCACTTATGACTGAAATGATTGCATTTTAGTGTCTTGATTGCAACTATTTTTTCCTCAGTTTCTCAATTTGTGCCCACTAAGACAGAGCTAACTGAAGGCCTTGGCTTCACCCACCCCCAGTTCTTCTCTGTTACCACAGCAGAAACAATGAACAGATGACAAAAAACAAATTCCTTTTCCCAACAGGTCACTCTCATATTGTACTCCAGAGGGCACCCATGAATGAATGGCAAATGGCCACTCGGAGAGTTGCCAAATGCCATTAATCAATGCACCAATGTGGCAACACTGAGCTTTGTGACAGGCATGATTTAATCTATTGTTTGGTAATCAACCTCATCTATGGACATTCTGTAGCTCTTATAAACCCAAGAGTTATTGTTGGTCCTTCGGAGCAGAGCTCTTCCAGAATGTCTCACTTAATAACCACAAATTGCTCTTTTCTGTGCTCAAAGAGGTGAACATTTCACGATTGTTGGAGAGAACAGATTATGTCAGCTGGACCCAACAGTGTGTGCTTTGTCTCGCTGAGTGCTGCTGCACCCCAAGCAGCCCTCCCAAAGCTCCATGCACTCCCCACGTTGGGAGCTGCTCCCTGGGAGCAGTGGATAATAATGTCATTCATCCAGGGCCTGATTCAGATTTAATCACTGGAATGACTTACCCCCCAATTAAAGGGCAGTGGTACTTCCGCTGCTTATTGTGCCTCTGATTTACAACCTAGCACCACAAAGTATTCAAAAAAACCCCAAACCTCTCTCATCAGTATGTACTATTTTGAGGATTACTTCATCCCTGACTTTATCTTCTGAATTAAGACAAATTACCCATTTGATGAAGGAAGGAGTGAATCATTTTGTCTGTTTCAGAAAGTGCACACTCAAAAGTTTTCAAATATTTTGAATTTACAATGGGACGAGATCTAGGGACAAAGCTGACATTTATAACCTTCCAGATTGCAAAGCTGTAGCCTATGAAGTTGATGCTGGTAAAGATTGAAAAGCTCCCAAAGAAAATGGGTCAACTTATGGAGTCCCTCACTGGAGATATTCCAGAACCTTCTGGGGACAATCCCATGCCCTGTGCTCTGGGATGACCCTGCCTGAACAGGGTGGCTGGGCCAGATGACCCCACTGTGGGCCCTTCCCACCCCACCCATTTTCGATTCTGGGATTCTCTCTCTGCCAGAGACAAACTGGGGCTGCCAGATCATAGATTCATAGACAGAATGGTTTAGGTTGGAGGGGGCCTAAAACCCCCTTTTGTTCCACCCCCTGCCATGGCAGGGACACCTTCCACTGTCCCAGGCTCCTCCAATCCCTGTCCAACCCGGCCTTGGACACTGCCAGGGATGCAGGGGCAGCCACAGCTTCTCTGGGCACCCTGTGCCAGGGCCTCACCACCCTCACAGGGACCAATTCCTCCCTAATATAAAATCCAAACCCACTCTCTGTCAATTTGAAGACATTTCACTCCAGGCCTTTCTCAAAAATCTCTCTGCATCTTTCTTGTAACTCCCTTCAGGTCCTGGAAGGCCACCATTGGGTCACCCTGAAGCTCCTCTTCTCCAAGCTGAACAATCCCAATTCTCTCAGCTTTTCCTCATGGGAGATGTGCTCCAAGTGTGGGACAAGCAGCAAATCCCTGACCTGTGGAGCAGCAGCTCAGAGGCAGAAGGGCATGAAGTGCCCATATTTGGGGAATGAAAAAAGCACACAGGGCTGGTAGACACTCCATCAGTGTCTAATGCAGACAGAATTAGAGCCAGGCTTTATGAATCAGACTCTTATTAGTGAAGCAAATAGAAAATAGGGGCTGTTTTTGTGCTTTGGACACAATGCCGGGCGCATGGAGGGATTTAAAAAGAGAACTCAGCTTCTGAAATTGGGCCGGAAAAGAGGTAGAGGGGTCATGAACTTTTTTGTATCCAATTATCCTGATCTGTTTTTCCTTTATTAAAAATAGAATAAGTTGGTTTCAGTGCAACATCCCCTGTGATGAATGATACTCATTAAAATATATAAATCAAATAACTGTTGACATCAGTTGTATCAGAATAACCCAAAATCCAGTGACAAAGCCAACGGCAGCACATGATCAAAGCAAATGACACAGAGGGGCAGGTCTGCTGCTAGACCATGTTTCCTTTAGCAATATGGTTTATTTAACCAATATTATCAAACTTCAGCATAACTGCAGAAGCACGAAGAGGATTAAAAACTCCTGGGTTGAGTACTATGATTAAAATGGTTGAAAATTTCAGTGTCAGTGGAATTTAAGATTAATCCAGGTGGATCTGCCAGATTCAAACCTGCATTCTGTCTGGTAAAATAAGAATGAATTCTAACTCAGATAATTTAATTACAGTTATGGGGACTTACAAGATCCATGGATTGTCCACAAGTACAGAATACATCTGGTTTCACATCCGCATACATTTTTCTACCAATCTGTGTGTTTTTAACAATAAAATATATACGTTTGAGAAAGAGAAACACAATATGCAATAGGATTAATAGTTATAAAGGGAGGTATTTGTAATCCCCTCAGCATTACAGCCTGAAGATAATTTAGTGATGAGTCAAATGGTCCCCAGTGTAAATCAGGAACCAAATGGCAGAAGAACTGGTTTTCAAGGGCTGGAAAAGTTGACATATCTGAGGAGTGCTTCAAGGCCGGAACGGTGTGAATAACGTTCAACTCACAGCTGTTATGAAACCACTTGGGCTGGGGACACATCGAGGGCTGGAGTCACCACCCTCTTCCCTTCTGATCTAAATTCTTTAACATCTGATGGATTTCATCATAATGAGCCCCTCAAGGATCTTGTTTTGACTTAATCAAGCAAAAGCAGTGAGATGTTTCTCAGTGGAGCCCAGTTGTGCATTACCACCTATCTTGATGGGTTTGAGGCATTACTGGAGTTCAGAAATTCCCATCACATTTCCATCCCAGATACTCTGGGTCCAGACTTCTGCAAACTGTTAGAAGCAAAAGCTGTGCCTGCAATCTCATTTTAAAGAGATCCAACACCTTCCATGTCTGATCCTTCCAGCAAAAGAGGAAAAAGTGGGGCAGTGGTTCTGTTCTATTTATTAAATAAATATAATTTAAAAATTACACTGTGAAAACTGCAATGCCTCATACTCCCCCAAATATATAGAGAAATAAGTGGATGTGAGCTTATGGTGGAATAGTGGGAAAGTCATGTGCAGAATTATAAGTTGTGGCTAATAAACCCCAATGAAACACACAGGTTTTCAGCTAAGTGCCCTTACTGCAAATATTTAAATAATCCTCATCCTCCTTCAGGTAAAACTGAGGAGATTTTGTGACTGTAGTTAAAAAAAACCCCGCCATAATTAATTAGACGTGAAAATTACTGATGAGATTCATGTTTTACAATTAATGGTCCTTCACTTCTTACCATAACAACCTTTTCACCACCTTCAGTTTTCAGACTGTGCAAAAGCTCCACTAGTTTCACTATTTGGAGGGAACTCCTGGCACTGGTCTTGACACCACCACATATTCTTTTGTTTTCACATGTCCCAGGTGTTCGTACATTTTAAACATTTGTTCTCAGGTAAGTAAAAAGTAATTCTTTGCTATTTTTTTTTTAATCTAACTGTTCTTTTTCTGAATATCTTGGATTTTCCCCCCAGCTGTGTGAGACACTGTAGTACCAGATACAGCTAAACTGAGGGCATAAACAGGAATATCCTCTGCTCCAGGAATTTTCTTGTTTCTTTGTAGTCAACTTAGCAAATAAGGAGTAGAAAGTAGAGGAGGCCAGGAACCACCTGCATTTATTTTGCTGGAAGGAGGGTTCTGAGAAAAGGGAAACGAGACTGGAAGTTCAAAAAGAAAAAGGAAGGAAATGTGAAACGTGCCCATGCACTTAATTGTGGTTTTAGTGATTAATGAATTCTGAGTCTTGGACTTGCAATCCTAATGTGTGTAATCACATAATGGATGTTCAAAAATTACATAGGGAAAGGTCCTGTTTAGTTATGGGGTTTTTTAAGGGTATAATAGTAGATAACCTAAACATGAGATATCGGTCAGAATACAGGCTCAGATTAGTTTTATTACTTTCAAATCTGTGAGATTTTTGGTGCAGGTCAGGAAAGAAAGAATAACCAAAAACTCAAAGCATCCTTAATGGTGCTTTTGAACTACAAAAATAAAAATTCAAAGTGTAAGATGGTGATTGTACTGTGAGATTATATAATGACATATGTCATGCAAATGATTTTGTACATTTAAACTAAGATTACTTTCAGTATGAAGGGCAAATTTCACCTGAAAATATAAATCCTCACTTATTAACTCTGTGAGATAAAGGCACTGTTTTTCCTCCCCCTGTTTTGCTGACACACATGAGGGTTCCTTAATCACTCATCTTTTTTTAAATGGAGCTCCTTCAGTGACTCAACAGGACCCAACATACACTTTCTTTATTGTAATTCATCCTAAATTCAGTGTGAATATCTCAAATACTCCCAATACTCCCCTTTGCTCCTAAATATCCTCTTTAACATTTTTAGCTGTGACTCACCAGAGACACTGAGAGCTTGAGTAAGAAGTGCTGAATGAATCCCTCTTTCATTACAGGAACAAAGATAAGTGCACAAGAATACTTCCAGATATGTGAGCATTAAGGAAAAAAAGATTTCCCCTTTAGCAAGAAGATTTTGGGACATACATTGAGTCAGGCTTCTTCCACATCAAGGCCTTTTCTTCAGAGGAGGAAATGATCCTTAAATTAACTCAGACTCAATGAACTTCCTTTATAATGACAAAATACACTTTATCCAGCTCTTTGCCATGATTTTCATTGCTGTGTCAAAGAAGAAAGGACTCACTTTTCAAGCAACCAAAGACAGTGAATTTTTCCTGAGCTCCTTGGATAAATTGTCCTCCTTCCTATAAAAAAATGTTCTGATTCTTCTGGTGGTTTTTCCAAATAAATGATGCAACTCTTCAAATAATTTTGCTGTGGAGATCTCTTTGGTTTTAAAGCATTTGTTTCCCAGATTCTCAGTGCTTCTATGAAATCTTGTCCTAAAACACACAGAAATGTTTCATTTTTCATATTATTTAATGGCACTCCTCACTGACATATCCAGGATAAAAGATTTCCTTCCGCTAAAGACATTCATAATTAGTGAATTCAGTCTAAAGATCTTTAACATATTTGTTGATGAGTTCAAGTCTTAATGAGTGCCTTTTGGCAAGCTATGATTTTATAAATATACTGCTTTATGTGCTTAGAAATATTAATTCTACAATGAAAAAGACCGAAATTCAACATCTCGGCCAAATCATCAGATAGAGGGGTAAAGTGCAGAATAAATCAGAATAAAACTTGAGGTCACTGTCAATGAAAGCTGAATTTAAGCATTTTGATAGAGCTGTAAGAACACAACCAGAATTCTGTTTAGACTCAGAAAATCTGGCTGAGGTGTTTGAACAAAAAATGCTGCAAATTCCTACCGACAAAAAGTAGAATTTACATCTTGACATCATTTTTCTTCTGGGAAATCAGACTAAACCACCTTACTCATAGGGTAGATCACACTCAGGACCAAAAAGGGAATGATTTAGACAGAGGGCCTGAAAGATCACATTCAAAATCACAATAGTAAGATTTAAGAACAAGAGCCCCCTTATTTCAGAGGAAAAATACTTCCAGAAACTTCAGTGCTAAGCAATGCCTGAAAATGAGATATTTATGAGTTTTCTAGGCAAGTTCTGATGTTTCATTCAGCACAATTACAAGACTTTCCATGTGGTTTTGAAAAAAAATGGGGTCATGGAAATTTCTGAGGATGGCTTCTGAGGTTTTGTAGAATTGCTGGTATCAGCCTGTTGTCCAAAATGTTAAATCAGTGGAGTTGTGTTAAAGATGATTCACATCTTCAGAGAAAACACTGAATGGGCCAAAGTCATGCTTGGTGCAGCTCCAGTGCATTTAATGGAGTTACATGAGGGATTGATTTTTGTTAATCTTGGATCAAACTGTTCAGTTACATTAAATTTTAGCTTAAAAAATAATAAACTGAGAAGGATAACACGAGGGCTTGGAGCCTTAGGGCCCACAGGCCTCATTCCTCATGGACACCATGAGCTCATCTCCAAGGCTGGTTCACAGATATTAAACAAATTAACTTCCACCTCCTCCCTTGGAAATGGGGCTGCAGTGGGACTCTCCTCTGTTTGTTCCTGTTTCCTCAGGGATGAACAACTGGGGAGTCTGCTCCCTGCTGTGGGGAGGGGATCCAAAATAAACCTGGTTCTTTTGGGAAGGCCCAATCTTACTGGAGAGAGAAACAGGGGACCCATTTCTCTCTGAAAAGCAGAAAGGCCAAAGAGAAAGAGCTCAAAAAATCCTCTGCTTATATAGGGGTTTTTTTCTCGACGCCAGATCAACTTTTAGTTGGCTGGCATATACATCCCTACTCAAAACTACCTGGTATTGATTCTCTCTCCCAGGAAGGAAGTTGTATCACTTCCTGCAGCATGGGTCACTTCCAAGATTTTGACCCGTCCTGGCCAACCCAGGACACTCAGGGACACCATGAACTCATCTCCAAGGCTGGTTCACAGATATTAAACAAATTAACTTCCACCTCCTCCCTTGGAAATGTTGCTGCACTGGGACTCTCCTCTGTTTGTTCCTGTTTTCTCAGGGATGAGCAACTGGAGAGACTGCTCCAAACTGTGGGGAGGTGATCCAAAATAAACCTGGCTCTTCTGGGGAGGCAGCACAGTTATTGCAGTAAGTGGTGGAATGGGACATGAGGATTTCTGGGTGCTCTGGGGTATGATGGGTGCCCATCAGCTGCTTGCTGGGTGTTAAATGGAAATAAACCATTGCTCTGATGGCAACAGATGAGAAACTCCAGCTTTTCACCACAGCAAACACTTTGAAAGTGGGCCATGAGAAACAATTCACTCCAAGGAAGACACATTGCACTTTATGCAAAATGAAGCTTTTCCTCCTGCAGCCACACTCCCAGGAATCCACCCAGGGGGATCAATCAGTTCTTAGATGGTTTTCCCCAGGCTGTGTGACACAACTTGAAGATGCTCCACAGCCCTGATCAGCACTGGCTACTCGAGGCCCAACATCCCACACCCAGCAGGGGCTGGAACCTGGAGAACCCAGTCCAGGGAATCTTCTTGCTCACTCTCACCAGGTGGAAATCCCCCTCTGTTCAGAAATGGGAAGATTTGAAGCTGACATAATGTTTTTGGTTCTCCTCCTCAGCCTCCACCTAAGGACAGCAGGTGTTCAAATGACATGCTTCAATAATAAAAACTGAAAAGTTGTATACTTTTTTATTCTTCTTTTCAATCTAGACACCAAGAGGACAAGTTAAAATGATTGCTTTTATATATTTGATGCCTAAAAAAGGAGATAATGAGCCTTTCATATACACTTTGATCAGCTGGTGGCAGGACAAACCCAAAACATTTGCAGCAGAAATTTGGCATTTCAGGCTTTCTTTGGGTTGCTTCCCTCACTTAAGCACAGCAAGGCCTTTTCAGTCTTTGGGTTTTTTTTTTTTCTCACCATTCACAAGCCCACCCAGGCAGTGTGTAATTCATCCAGACAGGAAATATTCCATTGTGTGGGCCAGAGTACTTGGAAATGATTCACTTGTACCTGAGTTCAAAGCTTCTGGCATAGATCTGGTACATTCTAGTCTGCAGTCAATTTTTGCCTCAGACTTCTCTCTTCCATGCAAATCAGCTGCAAGAGCAAGGCCTGTGAAAAGTTCAGTGGCTTCAAACTATCCTGGATTTAAAAGTCCATCTGGGATTTATGAAAAGGAAACAGAGAATAACTCTTCCAGGGGCAAAATCCTGCAGGAAAAGGCTGCATTTCATGCAACTGCCAGCCCAGAAGAGAAGCTTTATTTTCCCCCTAGGCTGTAAAGTGATTTAAAGTCCAGTATCTTAACTCACCCCATAATGATGTGTATATAAGATTACACCACTTTCCCAGCAATCTTCTTCCTGGTTTGTTCAGTGCTACAGAGTGTGGCTGTTCAGCACAGGTGGAGGAAATAAGATAAACACCACCTTCCCTGTTCTTGTGTCCTCCTGTTAGTGCTTGCAATGAAGGCATCTGGGAGAAATCCACATCATGCCTGGATACAAATAGGAAATTTTTTTCCCATTGCATGGAAATATTGGAGATGACTCTGTCTCTCCTCTCGCCTGGTGTATTTTATATCATGTTCAAACAAATATCCCTTGGAAGTGAAATGTGGCAGAGAGGTAAGAACAGTAAAGGGTAAAAATCTGCGACCCTCAGTGAGCCAAAACTTGCAATATTACAACTCTCCCAGAAGCAGCAAAGGCAAGACTCTCAACCCACAATTTCCCTCAGTTTTAGTGTTTTACTGCATGACTAAACATATTATTAAGTGTTTGGACAGCACCCTCAGGTACAGGGTGGGATTGTTGGGATGTCCTGTGCAGGGCCAGGGGTTGGATGATCCTTGTCATCCAACCTTGTTGGGTCCCTTCCAACTCAGGATATTCTGGAATTCTCTGTATTCAGGTGTAATATTTTGAACTCAATATATTAAGGAAAAGTCGACAGTCTTTGGCGTCATCTGCACCAAAGTTGCTTTGCTCTTATCAGTTTCCTGAGCTATCCAGTTTATAGCCCTACCTTCAGCAACCAGATGTGATGTACCCCACAGAAGCACCCTAAATACTTCCTTTTATCCATTCTAGGTGATTTGGAGCAATTCTTTTTAACAACTCCAAAAATGGCAGTAGAAAACCACTGGCAGAACAAGGTGCACACTTTGCAGGATTGAATCATTCCAGGGCATGGACCAGCCCTTCTGTCTGGGTCACTGAAATTCCATGAGTTCACTCTAGAGATCACCATCAGGTAGAAGATCTGGATCATTGAAATTCCATGAGTTCACTCTGGAGATCACCATCAGGTAGAAGATCTGGATCATTGAAATTCCATGAGTTCACTCTAGAGATCACCATCAGGTAGAAGATCTGGATCATTGAAATTCCATGAGTTCACTCTGGAGATCACCATCAGGTAGAAGATCTGGATCATTGAAATTCCATGAGTTCACTCTGGAGATCACCATCAGGTAGAAGATCTGGATCATTGAAATTCCATGAGTTCACTCTGGCGATCACCATCAGGTAGAAGATCTGGATCACTGAAATTCCATGAGCTCACTCTGGAGATCACCATCAGGTAGAAGATTAGAACCAGCAAATGGTGCAGAATTGCAGAGGACAAACAAAGATCATCCTTTACGATTCCAAATTTCCAGCTCTTTTTTGCCAAGGCAGTTTGAAAGGAGCTGAGGTCAAGCTGAAATTGGTTGCCCAGAGAAGCTGTGGCTGCCCCTGGATCCCTGGAAGTATCCAAAGCCAGGTTGGAGCACCCTGGGACAGTGGGAGGTGTCCCTGCCCATGGCAGGGGTGGCACTGGATGGCTTTAAGGTCCCTTCCAACTCAAACCATCCTGGGATCCTGTGATTCTCTGAATGACTCAGAAGACTTGAATGCAAATCTACGGACCAAAGAACACACTTGACAAGCAGAGGGCCATGGGATCGGCCATTTCAAAATTACTGGTTTTACTGTGGGAAAAGAAAAAGCACAAACATCTTTCCCACTGTTTCTTGAAAAAAAGCCAGCTGCGTATGAGGATCAGTAACCCAGCTAACTAAAGTTTCCTAAACAGCTGACCAGCATTTTCTAGAAGCACAGTCAGACACCAAAATTGCTCTGACTAACAAGAAGTTCTTAATGGGAAATTACCCTCAAAACAATGAGAAATGTTCGTTACCAGCTGAGGCCATGTAGTTCTGGAAGGAAAACACAGTGGGAAAATATCTCATATTGACAGCTCCAGGTGCACCAGATGTCAAACACCAGCAGACTTTTCAATGGTTGACTTCCTAAATCATTGCTTCTCCATCAGAATTCTGTATCCTGATTTTGGGAGCTTACCTTCTCTTTTGCTTCCCAGGACTCTTTATTTTTACTCACTTGTAACTGTGTCAAAAATGTGAAACCTTTGACTTATTCCTTTTGTCTGGTAGATTTGAACTCATGCCCATTTACTCACAGTGATTGTTTAGATACAACCAGGTAGAATGGAGCAGCAGGAGTCAGAGGAGAGAAGATGAAGAGCTAAGAGACAAAACCCAGCAGTAATTCTTTTTCAAAGATTTTCTCTGAAGAACTAGGCTGGGTCAGGAGAATCTGTATGAAGTTTCTGCCTCATCAGAGAACCTCTGGTATGCTTTTGATAAGTAAATATAAACTCTGGGATTTTGCCAAGTGATCTGTAAAAGGGGAATCCTAATATTGATGGCCACCATTTCCTGTTAGAAAATAAATAAATCAGCAGAAATCCAGACCTAGTGTTTAGGTCATAAATCTCACACCAAAAGCTGAAAGCACAATCTCTCCATGAGGAAAAGGAAAGTTTGAGCAGAAGGAAAACACTTTCTCAAGGTCACAAAGGCAGCAATAGGGAGATCCAAGGTTTGAGCTGGGTCACCGTTCCCCAGCCTGAGGTTTGCTGGGGCAGGAAGGAGGCTGCACATCTGCATGGCACAGCTGCTGGTGGTAAAAGGGAAAAAAAGGAGTCAGGATTTCACCTCCAGGAGCTGTCAGTGCAAAGTTTCTCCATGACAGACTCCTTGGATGGTTTGAAGCCACAGAATATGGGTCTAAATGCAAATTACTCAAACCCAAAGAAGCGGTCAGAGACTCTCTTACTCACAGATGTTGTTCTAGAAAAGTGTTTCATCAGTTGAGTGTTTGAACCAAAGGAAAAAATCCATTTGGCTAAACTTTTGCTGAATATTATCAAGGGATTATAAACATCCTACTTTAAAATTATATCTCCAGCTGCTACTTGGTAATTATAAATCTAGGTTTTTGTGCTGGTTTTGAAAAATTGTATGATGTGGATAAATCTGTCCTTTCAAGATTTTGTGTGGGAAGGAAACAGAAATTGATCATCACAAAAGCTTTTGCTGTCAGTTATCACACAGAGTGAGAATTTTCCTTTGTTCCATTGTAGCTGGTAAAGTAAACATGGATCTCATGTGCACTTACTTAAAAGTCTGATGGGAAAGTAAAGTTTTTCCTTATTATAAGAAAAGACCAGTGGACTTTGGTGTAGGGGAGGAAATTCACTGCGTCCTAAAAACCAGAATGAAGAACACCTTGTATGACCCTCATTTTCCATCCAAAATATGTGAAACCTGGCAAGAGTACACCAAAAAATCAGCTCATTTTGATGTAACCATTTCATTCCTCTAATAAGCGAAATTATTTCTATTTTATCTATTACAGACTAAAGACATCTGAATTCACTGCAAGAAATCCACCTCAATATTTCCTTTTTGCATTCAGTTCCTCCTTTGGTTCATTTCTGATGACAAGCAGACTGATGGGAAGGAGAGAAACAAACACAAATGGCCTTTAAAACAGCCTGTTCTGATTATGGGTGTGCTTGTGACTAAGGAACTTGACTGAAACTCAATTTCTGCTTCAGTTCTTGGCTCCTGCTTGGAACTGCACAGGTCACAGAATTTATCTCTGTTTCTTCATCTAAAAAATTCGGGGTTATTTTAATTTTATGGTGATTTTGTCAGGACAGCTTCACTTGAAGGTGTCACACACACCTGGATGAAAAGCAACATCCCAGGTCTCATCACCATGTGCAATGTGTGGGCGCTCAGCAATGTTTATGTTCAGTTTTTAAGGAATTGTTCTTAAATTCCTGCAAGTCTTGTGCTGATTATGGACATCCCATCTCTTATGGAAACTGAAGCAAACCTCTTGTTTTATAGATTTTAATCAGCCAGCAGGCAGCAGCAACATATGGCAACAAGCTAAAGAACCAGAATTCTTCTGGCAAATATCTGAAATAACCCTGCACTGAGAAAAGAGACCCATTTGTAACCAGATGGAAAAGAAAAACAGGAGAAAGACATCCTGTAATGAGCATTACCTCAGCAAAAGCATCCTTATCTTCAGCACAGGGCCAGCTGTGTTGCATAGAACTGCAGGAGATCTCAGGGCTGAGCTCCAGCTCTGGGATTATTGATGTTGGCCTGGGATGGGAAATAACACTCCTAATAAGTGAAAGCTTCTGTGCTCTTCACAGATCTCTTCATCCTTTTGAAAGCTGATAGTTTGTAGTCATTGTCAGCCACTCATGTGCTGCACTAAACAGATTGAAGGGCTCTCACTGTGCTCTGAGAAACAAACATAATTTCAGAGAAATAAAAATCCAGGGATAGCAAACAAACAGTCAGGAGATTAATCAGGTCTAAATTAATGCCCCACCAGTGGATGTTATGGATGGAGAGCAGAAACACCATGGTACTTTGCAGGAATTTTTTAGGCAAAATTCCCATGAGTGTCAGATTTTTCTGCCTAAAAAAGGTGTCCTGATACCTCATCATTTAAGCACAGCAGGTTTGAACCTGGCCAAAAATCTCATCATTTCTCTTCTTATTTTATGTGTGTACATCCAAATATGTTTGCATGGATATCTTTCTTTTTTTCCTCTTCACATTTCAGAGCTGCACAGGCATTTCCACCGGTGTAACCACGCTGCAGTTTCAGCCCAGCACACCTGCAAGTTAACAGCTTTAAACTGTCTGGAATTTCATTTAACACAACAATCCTGGAGTGCCCTGGCCTTCTCCTGCCTCTGAAACACACGTGCTGAGCTTGGAAAAACAGCTGTAAATGCGCTGAGAGGAAATTGTGGAGTGCTCTTTGCAGGATGGGAAAGGGCAGGATGGGAAATTCCTCAGAAAATGGTACCACATGAGGCTCCTGTTAAACCCTGCTCTGGTCATTCCAAGGCAAGGCCACTGAGGACTGGGCTGGGGAGAGAAAATTTCCAGATTTATTGCTCATTCCTGAGATTTGACAACCAGGGGTCTGTCAGCATTAGAAATATTTGGTGCCCTCTGTATTTTGCATTAAAGGACTTAGGGATGGCAAGTGACACCTGATCTCTGTCACAAAGTTGGTGGAATATCCAGGCATTTTCAATAATTTCACCTGGCCTAGAATTTCCACTATTCTCTCCACAAAATTGGGAGACACAAGAAACTCCATTTAGAGCCTTCACTGTAGGCAGGAAGTTCTCTAAAATTCACAAACCTCAGCCAGGAATTCTCTGTTCATTTTTGTTTTAAACTACCACTTATACAATCCTAATTTCTCTTCCTGTTTAAGGAGTACTTAAATATTGTTATTGAGAAATTCAACCATTGAAAGGTTTAAATTTTGGAATACAAATCTCCTTTCCTAAAGGTAAAAAAAAGAGAACACTGTTGTATAGTGTACAATCCTGCATTAAATCCTGATTTAAATATCAGCCCTCTAGCACTCCTGAATAATTTACCTTTCACAAACATGAAACTAAGTTAAAGTTTTCACTTTCAGTTTTCCATAAAAGTGGCCATTATTGCTTCTATCAAAGAGAAAAAATCACAATTATTTTGCCCATTTTTTACTCTCATTTTTAGGCTTTCTGCAGCAGTGAAGTCAAAACAAAGAAAGTCCTTAAGACATTTAATTCATTCAGGATTTAATGCTACTGGAAGTATTTAACAAAGTATCCCATAAGCTTTATGTTTCCTAAAAATCAGCTGCTTTTGGAAGTTTATATTAAAGATAATTTTAAAATAGAGTTGAAGAATGCAATGGTGAAATGTGTACATTTTATGTACAAACCTACTTTATGGATTATTTGTTCTAGAGTTCTGCTCTGATAAAAATAACTAAACAGAGCACTGTTTGCCATTAGTATGTAAATATTTTCTCATATAACTCTAAAGCAAATATTGCAGAAGAAATTAAAAAATGATCCATACAGACAGTAACAAAAAATGATTTTGTGGTTAATGAGGGGAGTGTGGAACGTGTGATAAAGATATAGAAAGGTAGGTATTTTCTCTTAAGTAATTTTAATTTTTTCTTAATTAATTTTATTTTTTTGCTTGCAACAAGAAATTGTCTGTAAGATTAAATTTATCTAATTTATGGAAAAGTGTTTTTTTTAGCATTGCAAAGCAGTCTCTAAACCTACTGCTGAGAA